>WHYT01016923.1:166455-234879 GCA_009806455.1 Tetrax tetrax
TTATATTTCCACCAATGTTCTGCACATACAGATAGCCTGCTTGTTTTTCATATTAAGTCTTGTTATTGTTCATTTGTACAGCTCTAGCCTAATAAAGATTTAGTCCATGACTTGATCTCTTAGATAATGCTAATTCCATGCTTTTTACTCATGAAGTGCTTCCTCTATGGACAGATGGCCTCTTCTGGTGTCTGCTGTCTCTTCCTGAATGCTGAAGTGCTTAAACAAAAATGTTTCTAAATTAATATTTTGTTCCCTATTTTCATCAAAATTAATATTTTATTCCCTATTTCCATCAACCCCTCCATCATTCATGCCAAGTACAGTTTCACTGTGGTGAAACATTTGCATGGGTGATCTGTGTTGGCTTCTCTTGTGCAGTAGAATTTAGGGACACCCGCGGTGCCCTGAAGCCTCAGCCTGTGGAAGAAAAGCATGCAATGTAACCCACGTATGGAGAATGTGCTGTTGATTGTGACTTCCTCCCTTTTTTAAAACTGAAACAAGGATGATGGAAAAAAGGATTACTTTCAGATACATAACAAAAGAACATTATTATTAAAATATCATATTTAGGTGAATCTGTGTATTTAAATGTTCGCTGTTTTCCATAAGCAGTTACCATCACATAGTTCCACACATGCCTAAAAGCCACATGCTGGAAACAACCACTATACAAGCAAGGGAAGTTTTTCCCGTGTTTTCTTCAAGTTGGAAGTTTCCCCAGACATTAAGAAAGAGTATTTAAGTTGTTTGTGTACAGGGAGCCTGGACTGTGCATGGCCACATCAGCGCTACCAAGCAGGCTCTGTAGGTCCAGCATTTTCCGGCTTAGCCGGGCTTCCCTGAGCATACGGAAAGCCACTGGGCAGCGGGTCGGACTGTGCCGGCACCGGAGCAAACTCTGCAAGGACAAATTCACACATGCAGTAAGTACAACTGAGCATACGTGATCATCATTGAGCAGATTTTTTTTTTGCAAAGGGAACAGTAAAGATTAATACAGAAATTCTGACCAGTTACTTGAAACCAGTTTCTGCTTCAGTTTCCCGACAGATCCGGGTGGGCGGTAGTGCTTGCTTCAGCCATGGCACTGCTTTCACCTGACTCTCAGCGTGAGGGTCCAGAAAGAGTTTGCCTGCCTGTCTCTCTCAATTATGACATATCTGAAGATCACTGCTAGGACCCAAGGCAGATTTCTTGGTTCACACAAGCACATTGCAAATGTTCAGTAAATAGGAATACGTCTGTGCAATTACAGAAAGAGTTGTAACAGTGGAGAGGGCAATGTGTTACTAACATGTTCTTTTCTGGCCTGCTTTTTTTCTTTTTTTAATTTATTGGGTAACTGTCATTTTTACTGATCTGGATTTCACCCTCTGTGTCAGTGCACAGAGGGTACATAGAACCTACACTGTCCCCAGCTCTGCCTTATGGCAATCAGGAAGCACTCTAGCAATCTCGCCCTGCAACGTGGCCGTCTCAGAGTGGAGTGGGAACACCCCGGATATCGGAGCTGAACAGCACTCGGGTATACACACTGCCTCGGTGTGATATTGCTTAAATAATAACAAAGTCTCATGACTGTGCTTCACTTTTCCCTGGTGACCAGTGCGGTTGTATTGCATCATGACAGTGTGTTCAGGGGTGTTTGTAGAGTCACTGGTACTAAACTCCTGCTAAAATGGGTTGAGATTTTTAAAAAAAAAGGTTAAACCAAATAATTTTGCCTTGCATCTTGCATCCAGTAATTCATGCAAGAGGAAAATGTGACTGACTGAACCACTTTGTAATGAAAAAGAGAAAGCTCCATTTCTTTCTCTGAAAAGCATGTATTGCTGTTTAGTTGTGTTTTACACACTGTTACTTATATGTCTGTACTGGACTTCTTTTCTGTAATAGGTTAAGGCTATATTCAGCCTCTTCAGAGTCAGTAGTCGTCCCAATCTGGGCACTGGGTCAACTATGCAGCATGCAGGTCTTTGAGTGCTAAGATGTCCTTCACTTTTGGTACTTAGCACTCTTACACTGGTAGGCACTGTAAAAACATTAGCTAATGCTTCTTACTGGCACTGAGTTATCTTTCTTGTTTGACAGGGAAAAGGCTACCCAGTAAGGTTATAAAACCTTATGAATGACTAGATAGTTAAAAATAAATTTATTTAGTTGGATATTCCTGTTGCTATCATTTTATTATCTACATTTAAAGAGAGGCATAATATCACAACCACAAACGAAGTACTATCCAGTTCCAGCAGTGAAGAGTTCATATTAAAAACCAATGCAGCAGATGCCTCATGATGGGCTGGGTCAAAGCCTGCCCATTAGAGCACTTGCAGAGGCAACAGGGGTCCCTCAGGCTGAGCAGAGAAAAGCTGCTTGCTTCTTGAGTGAGTGTCTTAACTACTAACACCTCCTGCTTTTCCAGAGGGAAATTGAGTGTATCTGCCGTGCTTTACAGTGAACTTAATAGCTGTGCCTATTGTGGTAATTAAAACAAGCCAGCAATCACTTTCTGGTCCTGGAACAAGGGCAATGAGACTCAAGAATGTGTCTTGAGTCTGCACAGCTGAACTTTCCTGGGTACCTCCCTCCATATGGTCTGTTGGGAACCATCACTTCATCCCTGCAGGGCCCTCTTGCAGGGAACTCTAGCTGACATTTGCCAAAATCACACTAAGGAGCTTCCACTTGACCGTGGCCTGGTCCTGTGCCTCTCCAGTTGCTAGCATGGGCACAGCTAACACTTTCAGTGTGTGCTAGGAGTGCCCCATGGAGCAGTGTGACCTGGGGCTTCACCAGCACCTCTCTCCTTTCTGAATCCCATTGGAACGCCTGTGTGACACCTTGTCTCCACTCGGTCTGGACACTTAAGTCTCCATAAGCTGGCTGCTGCGTGGGCACTGCTGCATGCAGCATTCCTGCGCGACAGTGATATTTAGAGGTCTCATAAGAGAGAGAGAGGCAGGCTAGCATACACTTTCGGGAGTTCTCTACCGAATTCAGCCACTGACATTCGTCCTGTTTCATTTTAGGTGCCAAAATGCTTCTTGTGAATCCTACTGTAAGCCTTTCTTGTGCTTCTCCTTATTGGCAAAATGGGTGTATTAATGCTTTTTCCATTCATAAGTCTGTTGTCTTTCAGCAGAAATTTAAGATTTTTGTGTAACAGAAGCCAGCACATAAGGGAATGCTGATTTAACTATGGAAAAAACCCACCGTCTTTGTTAGGTATGTAGTCAAACTAGAACCAACTGGTTCTGCAGTCAAAGCCAGGAGCATGTGGGTGAGATTAAGGAGGATGGGAGCAATTAGAAATTGGGGCCCCTCTTCTTTCTTTATGAGGAAAGAGGAGCTTTCTTGTTTGCAGCCTGGAAAAATGGGTATGTGGGAAGAGTTGATTTTAGGCCAGGGGCAGGTCACGTATCTGTCTCAGGCACAGCAATAGAAGGTGGTTTTGGAAAGATGTATTTTAATGGTAGGTCTCCTCTAGGGGGCTGAGCCACTTCTAGCATGGGCAGAAACCCTGTTCTCTTCCTAACTTTGTACCATTTTTCTTTGTGGCTTTGCAGTAGTTACATCACATCAGTATTTTCAGATTGGTACTTAACTCCTTGATCAGCCATTTAAAAAGAAGCTTTTAATTTCCTTGAAGTACTGACTACCTGAGAGATCTCCTAGTTAATCACAACTCCAGCCCCGTGGCAAGTTAGATCACTTCTGTTGTGATGCTTAGAGATTTCAAAGCATAACTCTGGGGAACAGGAGTAGTTGCTGAATGTTAATATTAGTCTAATCCTCTCATTAGGAATAACTGTATCCCTTTATGCTTGGAGATGCAGAAGAACACGAGTATGAACACTGTGTATGTCACAGCCTTGAACACAATTTGGTTTTAATATGTACTCCTTTATACTTACAATACTGTTCTATTGAATCATTTATTTGAATTTACTCTATGCTCCTTTTACAACTGGCCCAACTTGCTGTAGTATCACAGAAATGAGATTTCAGGAACAAGCCTAGAGCTTGATCTCCTGTACGTAAGTGTCTGATCTTGCAACTGCTTGAGCCAAAAATCTATTTTCCACCTCCCTCTCATCAATCAGATATGCTCAAATAAGTTAAAATGTCACTTGAAGAAATAAATGTGCATACAACAAATACTTGGAAGGAGGGCTAAAGGATCACAGGATAGGTCAGCAGCGTTCATGCCAGGGAAACCTAGGAGGCCAGAAGCAGGGTACAATGAGTGAAATAGGAAACAATTTTGTAGGACTTGGCAGAGCATTCCTTTGCAATAATTATATAAAGCTGTCTGGAGGCTTTCCCTGGAGCCTTTCTCTCCCTTGACCCAATGACAAAAGAATCCATGTTACAAACTTTGCAGTGGGATATGTAATGGAAATGCAAAATGCAACATCGTTAGCTGGCAGCCTTGTAAAATCCTGCCTCATGTTAATCCTACAGGGCTTGTTCAAGGGCTGAAAGCACTCTGGATAGTTGAAGGAGTGTGATCAGTTCATGCATTCCTCTTGTATGTGTGCATTTTCACAGACAGAAGACACAATGGCTCCATTGGATCACGCCTCTGAAGTCCATGGCAGAAATGGCCTGTATGGTTTCACAAAGACAAATGAGAAATAAAGTTCTGTGAAAGGACTTTAGGTCACACTTCACAACAGTGTGAATCAATGAAAGAGTGCACAGTCTGGTGAGGGAAGGAGGGGGAAGTGTGGATCTGGCCTCCCCCAAAGGTCTGCAGGGAAGCAGGATCACTTGCACAAAAGCAGCTGTGGATGTCCCCCTCCTTCCTCCTCCTCAGGGGGAACCTCCAGATAACCCAGGGGTGGTCCTATTGCATCAGTCGCTGACAGCTTTTTGTGCCACTGCTACGAAATCTGTCCTAACACATTTCTCAAGGGTAAATCTAAACGTTTCCTGACGGCATGTTGTTGGTGTGCCAAGGGTTAGTGTCTCCTTATCGTGAGGAAGCAGTTCAGGTTCACGGGGCAGCCCAGATGACCAGATTGCCCCAGCCCTCAGCTCTCTCCTGATTAACACCCTTCCAGCTGAAGCAGCGAGCTTACAGCAGGGCAGGAGAGGCAGTGTTCAGAGGCACCATTTATAAAAGTATTGGTAGTGCACGACTTAGTCTTTTATATTGATTCATGTTATTACATTGCTCTGGTAACCAAATGTCACAGATAGAGACGAGGTTTTATTGCATTAGATTTTACTATGCCAGGTGCTACTTCTTTTCCAGTCTTTTGGCCTCATTCACTGCTTTATCCTGTACAACTTCAGTCAACGGGCAGTTTGCTGAAGATTTCCATGAGAATAACAGCAGGCCAAATCATCAGCACAAATAACATTTGTGGGGTCTCAAAAAAAAAGTGCATCTTTGTGCTGCCAGGATTTCTATGCAGACTTGATGATTTTGTCACGAAAAAGTCAAAAACACTGCTTAGGAAACGGTCTTACCCAACGCTGACAGAGTCAGCACTCATCTACACGGAGGGGAGCCTGGCAGCCAGCGAGCTCAGCTGGGCCTGAATTCGTTGACCTCCTGCAGCTGAAGCCTGGTGTGAGTTGCACACAGCTGAGCCACAGGCCCGTTCCCCAGCCCTGCTCTGGGGTAGCGTTTTGGCAGATGCAGGCTGACCCCTGGCCCCATCGTATCTGGTTACTGAGGTGTCAGTCCAGCAGCCATCACCCCGCCGAGTGACACGTGCCAAGAGCCTTGGCCTCCCTCAGGTTCGTCTTGGTTGGGCAGAATGGATTTAAGCTCATGGGTGTCCTGAGGAGGGGTAAATGCTGTTCAAAGGGTATGTGTGCAGTGAAGCTGATTCCTCCCCGTGGTGGGAAGATAAAAGGAAGCTTGGGGCTTTCTGCAGCTTGCGGCTTTCTGCAGCTTGCTCTTAAATTTGCACCCTGGAGTGTGTATCTGTATATTTATGAGAAAATTAAGCAAAGGCTACACATTGCCTGATGCAGTGAATATCAGGGATAAGATATTCCAGCCTCTCGATTTCACAGATTTATCCAAATGTGAGCAGCAGCTTTCCACAGACAAAATAGGAAGTGAACGTAATGGATATCTAAAAGAGGATCATCAGGTGGCAATAGTTTGGTGGTGAGAGAAGTGCTCATTTCAGGCTGCAGGAACAGAAAGTGCTGCCGCTGTCACTGCTCCCAAAATGGCACAGCTTGGTCCTGCATCCGCTTGGGCTCGGTGGACTCCGGCAGGCCAGTGCCCCGTGGCAGCACCACCCCTTGCTGGAAGCTGCCGGAACCCCTTGGTCCCTCAGGGGAGCCTGTATCTCATTGTCACTGGGGCTCCTTCAGCACCCTTCTGAGAGGAACCTTACACCTTTGGCTGGCTTAGCGCTGCAACCCATAGCCCTTAAAGAAACTGGTCGCAGTATACCATACCGGTGTGAGCACAGTCCCATAGGTGTGTTTTTCCTGCACATACACTATTTAAGCTGACCTGGCTCTAACTACACTATGGTGAACTTTGTGACACAATTTAGTTTGTTGATTTTAAAGTTTTTATGGTTACCTCAGAGCCTTGCAAAAGACTAATGTCTTAAGCAGTCTTTAAGCTCTGTGCTAATGCAGAAAAAACTTGAATAAGGCATGTAAGGAAGCTATAACGCACTACCATAACATAGGCAGCAGTACACCATTAATCCTGGTGGAATTTTTTCAGCAATTTTTTTCTTTTCTATTCTTTGATAAATAACACAATCAAGAAATTCAGAATAGCTAGCATTCTCAAAGCATTTATCCGTTGACACCTTTGTGGTTACAACAGCACACTTCTTCCCTTAACATGAGGGAAAACTCAAACTAGGAAGGATTTTCTGAAGAAAAAAAAATGAATGTGGAACATTAGCCAACTCACTTTTGTCTTATAACCCCAACAAAAGAGTCTTAGTTAATGCGCCCAGCAGAGATCAAGATGGAAGGGGTTGCTGGAGCCTGACCTGAAGCCCACTCTGCTGATCAGATGATAAATGCTAAGTATTAACTACTTTTTTTACAGCTGTGGAGGGAACTTTATTTTAGCAGAGTTACTGTATTTTGAGTCTTTGCAAGATGAGGAGCAGCTTAGCAGAGGTTCTCTAGATGAGTTGTGTTTGTGGTAGCTTGCGTTTGCCTGTTTCTCTGTCATTTGGGACTAAAGGTGATTTACTGTGGGGTTTGGCTACTGATGCACAGCACACAGATACCAGTATTTTTACGTATGGATAAAATACTGAGCAGCAAATGAGAAAACTATTCATTCTGGGAAAAAGCAGAAATGGTATTCTTAAAATAAGACTTAAAATATTTATGTTTTTCTCTGTAATTTCCTCAAGTTTTTGTATTGAGAAATCATTCATTCAAACTCCTGCACTGGGTAATTTTCCTTTCTATCTATCTCTTTTATATTGCCAACAAGTATCATTGGATGTCAATATAGGGATAGCTTTATGTCCTAAAATAAAATTATTTTTGTATTTTATTCTCTTTCTTTGCTATAAAGATAAGAGATCTCTCCTTCAGTGGTAGTCAAAATCTAGAGATACTAATAAATGAGCTTGCCTTTTCTTGATCAAGGCAAGGACATTTCCTTTGCCTTACTGTTTCCTAGACTACAAATTGCTTATTCATTTTCTTAGTTATCATAGTCAGATCCGTTTGATTTTCATTCACAGTTGTTCTTATTTGATGTTTTCACTTCTTTTTTATGAAAGTAATTTTACGAAAGAGTTGCACAAAAAGAAGCTGGGTGAAGTCATTTATGCTGGAGACAAACTTGAGACAAAACAGTAGATTCAGCTACTCACTTCCCGTCACCCCTTTGCACACATGCAAAGGTCTCCAACTGATTGAAGCCACAGCTCTGCAGCTCAGGCCCACTCAAATTACAAGGTATAGCTCAGGACACTAGTTGGAGAGCTTTTTAAAGAGACTCTGAATGAAAGAGCTCTGTATAGGAAGCTGTTGTTTGGCCTAACAAATGTGTGCTTTTTGTGATCTCTTTGTGAAGTTTAATTTTTTTTTGCCATCACAAGGAAGATGCCTCCTCTGAAACCGGTCAAATTGATACAGCTCTGTCTCTCTTCTCACTTTTCCCAGAAGCACCATCAGATTTTTTTCAGAACAACTAAGAGGAGTGAAAATTGTTATCTTTCCATTCACAGTGGTTAAAGGGATGATGCGGTTGTTGCACTAAGGTAGAGACAAGTGGCATGGTTTCAGGATTGCTCATTAAGAAGATAACAATTACCTGAGGGGATTACTTGCCTCTCTGTAATTCTTTTTGTATCCTTATGAATAGAAAAAGGCATTTTACTGTCTTTGCTTAATAAGGCAATAGGAATGGGTATTGCTAATGAGGATGGCAGGAATATCTGACTGAATGTTGATTTGTCTGCTTTTTAATTAGCACAGAAGTGGAGATTGCTTTTGAACACTGAGGTCCTCATTCCCATGCTCACGGGTGAGCTCCCATTTTTTTCATGATTCTGCATCAGGGATTGACATTATCAGGAAAAGAAGCTTTTCTGAGAAAAGGGAGATTCTTGTTCATAAAGGTCTAAGACTAAGCTGAAGTATTACATTGTAGCTGCTATGTGCTTATCTGCAGCTTGTGCTCATTCTTCTACTGTTTCAATTAACAATTTTTCCTTCAGTTCCAAGCTAGAAGAATAAGACTAAAGGATGTCTCCTTCTTTTTCAGGTGTAGACAGAGAGTGATATCTGAAAACCTATTTCATATGGAAAGTTGGCCATAAACATGGCACCTGTATTGGAATGGAATAAAGAAAGGCTTTGGTATGATTTTATTGTGTCTCTTACAAATGCATTGCATCAAATTAAATTAGGGTCTTGACTTCTGTCATCATGCTAATGGCACAAGGCAGCAAGGATATACAAGCTGATCAGATATAAGATAATTTGATTGAGGCAAGTAATTAGTTATTAATTTCACATGTTCTGGTATGATAATTCTTGCCACTACATTACAGTGGTGAGTCACAAACCAAGGCCTTACTGATCCGGTTGCTGGATGCACACACTGGTTAGCTGAAAAAATGGACCTAGAAGTATGTCCCACTGAACACAGCTGACTGCAGCAGAGGTGGTATTTTGCATTTAAAGCAATTCAGCTTTTTAATGTGTTGGCAACATGGATTTGAAAATTTTCTGTACTTTATGGAGGAAGTGTACGGCTCTGCTTTTACTATATACCCAAAGGCATGAAAATGTTACTGAAGAAACTGTATCTGTAGTAACATGTGCTGCAAAACCCAACAGATAATTGTCACTTACGTAATTTAATTATGGTACTTCATAATTTCAGTCAAATAATATTTAAGTTACACAATGGGGTCAACTGGAAACCTGATTTCTGTTCTAATGCTTTATGTTGTTCCTTGTAAAGTCTGACTTTATCTTCTTCAGACCTTTGCCACCGCTGGCTATTAAATAATTCAGTTGTCACAGCTGGAGACATTTGCAAAGCTGAGTACTGCTCTGCTTGAGAAATAGTGAAACTGGTGCTATAAGTATGTAACTTCATGTACAGCCAGACCAAGGTGCTTTATTTTTTCATGGGCATCTGTCTGATATTTTTGTACTAGATCTGCAGGTGAAATAAAACAGTAATTATCACACAATTTCTTTTAAAACATTGATAGCATAGCACTGTTACAACATTATTTCATTGCAAAGTACTTTCTTTATTAATTTCATTTTAATGAAATTAAAAGGCCTGGAAACATTCAAGGCCAGGTTGGATGAGGCTCTGAGCAACCTGATCTGGTTGGAGATGTCCCTGCTCCTTGCAGGGGGGTTGGGCTAGATGACCTTTAAAGGTTCCTTCCGACCCTAACTATTCTATGATTATATATATGAGCTAAACTAGAAAAAGAAACCATTTTTATTAGCCAAATCAACAATAACCCATTAGCAATTGTCATTAACAGTAGCAATTTCACTGCATAAAACAACAGACATCTCAAGCAGTTGCATAAACTCTCTTTGTGGGAGGCTATGTACTGATTAATTTCACTCTGAACAATTACTTTGCTTCTTATCACCAGGATTTACATAGTACATCAGAAGGAATGTGAAGGTTCATTAAAAATTTTAGAGTACATTACACTGTTAAAAGTCATGCATTAAAACAGATTAGTTGCCTACCACAAAAAGAATACAGATTAATTCCAGTAAAAGCACTAGCCGAATGCCACAGTGAAATACAACAGAGCTTCTGGCAGGACAGGAATATTGCAGCTAAGAACACATGCACGTTCTCATTTCTTTGGCAGATTTTTCCATGGTCTTTGTTTGGATGTGTTGCTCTTGATGAGCAGACTGTGCTCCAGATTTCCTTTGGTTGTCTGGAATTAGCCTCTCACTCTTCTGCCTTTCAGTGGTTGGGGTTGCCGGTGATTGCTCAGTATGGGACAAGGTGCTTCTCCTTCAGCAGAAGACAAGATTGTGCAAAACTGAGACAGCCAAATGGGGCAAGGAAGGAAGGGAAATATTTAGCTTTCCATTTTTATATTGCATGTCAGTGAGAAATTGTTATACTTCCCAACTAACTTGCAATTTAAAAAAAAAAAGAAAAAGTTTCATAATACTGAATTAATCCAGTGGCGAGTCAGGATGTTTGCTGACACAGAAAGACTGGAATGAACAACCACCTTTGAATATCCTATTCACCCCTATATCCAGCTGTCACAGAAACTTTCAGACCCTGGTACCACTGTGTTATCACCTATGTAAAAAACCTGCAGTTTGATGAATTAAATATATCACCGATTGTGAAAGTAAAAAACAATGCCTTAGAACTAATTCAATTTTGCTTTAAACATTGCTTCTCACGTCAAGCCTTTTGTACTTAATTTCCAATCCCTATCCATTGAATAGCTCCAATTAATAACACCTTGAACAAATACCAAGGATCTTCAAAACATTCAATTAATTTCTACATGCGTGCTTTTTATTTTCAAAGATTCAAAGGACTTAACTAGCCTTATCTGGAAATACACTAATTCAAACACCTTTGGAAGGACAGGTAGCAAATATTTAACTGCATAAGACAATTTCATAAGAGTTTAGAACAGAAAGAATACTTAGCCTCAAGTTTAGAACAGAAAGAATACTTAGTCAGTGAGGGATATTTAGCTTGTCCTATGGATATTATGAAATAATGCAATAATAAAGCAATCAGTACAGCTCCTAACTACTCTACGATAGCACTGAATGGAGAACTATACTCTGGCTATTTGATCTTGTGACACGTTACAAAACTCCCTGCCCAGGCAGGTTTTTGGCTGAGATTTGATGAGAATATGAATTTTTTTTTTGAGAAGTCTTGTAGGAATGAAGATGGGAAGAATTCAGCTTTCTGCCTGGCTTCTGTTTTGGGAGACACAGCACCACAAGGAAGTTTAAATGTGCAAATCACCTTCCCTGGAGCAAAGAAAGCAACTCCACCAATCTGAAGTCATCATATCTCAATTCCCACAAGATTTTGAAAGGTCTGAGTAGCCTAACCTGGCTAAGGCAGAATCATAAGTGTTTATTAAGAGAGTTGGGACTGTTCAGCCTGGAGAAGAAAAGGCTCTGGGGGGACCTTATAGTGGTCTTCCAGTACCTCAAGGGGTACTGGAAAGGAAAGGTGGGGAGAGACTGTTCAGTAGGGCCTGTTGTGACAGGACTAGGGGTAATGGTTTTAAAATAGAGGGAGGTAGATTTAGGTTAGATATTAGGAAAAAAATTTTTTACAATGAGAGTTGTAGAACACTGAAACAGGTTGCCCAGAGAGGTGGTTGATGCCCCATCCCTGGAAACATTCAAGGCCAGGTTGGATGAGGCTCTGAGCAACCTGATCTAGTCAGGGAGGTCCCTGCTTCTTGCAGGGGGGTTGGACTAGATGACCTTTGAAGGTCCCTTCCAACCCTAACCATTCTATGATTCTATGATTCTATAATGTAGTGTAAAGGTAGTATTCATTTTACAGTAAAAAAGAGATAAATAAACCTAACAATATGCAGCAATACAATGTAAAATGAAAACGCCCCTGAACCTAAAAGACAAGGAGGGTCCTATTCCTTGTAACTCCCTAGCTGCTCTGAGTTGATTGTAATACGCTCTTTAAGGATAATCCAGATGACACTCATGGAAGGAAGGATGAGTCCGAGAGCCATTGTCGGTCCAGTAATCCATGGATTTAGGCAGTAGGCTTGAAGGATCAAAATCAGAAAAGGGAGCTTGCTTACCCTGTGGAAGGTACACTAGGTTAATTAAACCCATAAGTAAGACAGCATTTAAATCTCAGGCTACAAAGGAAGTTTGTTCCTAAATCGGAGGAAGTAATTTCAAAACACTGGTGTTTTCTCACAGCACCAGAGGTGAGTTGCTCACCCTGGTGATAAGTTTGAGAGTGAAACACATCTAGGCTGGCACCACTGAGAATGAGCAGTGTTACTCAAAAAACAAACAAAAAACCAACTTGCTCTCCAAATGGTATCAGATACCAAAAAGTTCAGTCATCATTGTCTAAAGGGTTGTGGTTTGTTTTTTTTTTTTTTAAAATACTGAACTCTATGCTCCTGAGCAAGCAAAACAGTTCAGTGTATAAATAATTTTCAGTTGTCCATTGAGGCTAAAGGGAGGATTCATACATGTTGATAATGTTTGTATGTTCAGGGTCAAAGTCCATATTCCTTTTTAAAATCCTGTGGGAGATGCTGTATTGCATTTTTAATATGCTTACTAAGATTCAGATATTTGGATTCTATCTCTGCATATCTTGTGCCTTTATGAGAGGCTTAGTGGGAATAGTCACCGCTTTACAAGACAGCTTAAGAAAAGTGCAGTTTTGGTGTTATTTTTTTCTCTCTTTTTTTTCCCCCTTCCTTTAACTGAGCAAAACCTCAGTTTTGTTATTATGAGGCTGTGCTGGTGATGTACACCAGGGGTAATTTTAAATTGACAGGCAGATGGATGGAAGCGTAGGATTAAGTAGGAATCAGGAATTGTATACTCTTACATAAACTCATGGCCAGGATCATGCTTTCAGCTCCCACATCTCAACAGCCTCATGCAGCTGAACCCCTGCTTTATTCTGAGATCTTCAAAAAGGCAGATGAGAGACTGTGTAGATTTTAATTTAACTACTCTATATATTATCATGATCAGGCTGTGATGATGTTTACCTTAGTCTTTACTGAATCCAAGGCCTTCAAGACACCCTTCAGGTTTTTGTTGCATAAGCCAAGCTGTAAATAAAAAATACTTTACAATCCTAAATATATAACAACAGTTTTATTCAAACATAATCAAGAATAAGAATATGCTTTATAAACTTTTATTAGTTTAGCTTTGCAAATCCACTATGAATGATACAAAATTTAGAACCTTTGAGGAAATAACAGGAAGTTTTGCTACTGCTTTGCAGAGTAATGAAAACAGTACTGCAAAAATAATCTGTGGTTCAGAAGTATCTGATTACTTTGATCATATGTGCTTATCCTTGAAATTCCCTTTGAAAGCATTCAGAGAGATGGTTTTCCTGGTATCTTTTTTGCAATGTGAACTAGGAGTAATTATATTTTAGCAGTATATAATAATATATTAAATGATTTTATATTTCCTTAATATAATAAATTCTTTAATAATAAGGAATTATTTTTCCTACCTTAGTTGTTTTTTAAAGGCTAAATATGTCATGTGCATGGATTCAAGATTTCTTGGAGTTCTGATTTAGAATTTTATTTTCTGATTGATAGATAGTAATAGCACACATGACTCAAACAGTCTTTCTGTGAAAGTCACATTGCTGTAAATGGAGTGGAAAGCAAACACAAAAGGTGTGAGCATTGCCTGCTACAAAGGTGGACAAAACACCAACAGCTCACTAGCACCCATGCCTTAAAGCACAGCTCTTCTCGAAGGGTCTGTGGAAGAAATGAGTATTTAGGTAAAACATCCATGTAGCAGCATGGGCAAAGTTGGCAATGTGGGTTAAGTCGGGATAAGAGGCAGTCATTTCCAGCAGTTTAACACAAAGGTGTGCTTTTCCTAGTCCTCATCACTGACTGCGGTTTTGACAAGGAAAGAGAAGAGGGACACGTGGGTTTTCAGTATGTCAGTAACTGACCTTCAGGAAAACAGTGACAATTGCCAAGCCATCCGGCTTGTTGAAAGCCTCAGCTACACTCGAATACTTGTTCACATTCCAGTGAATGAGGTGAAGCTACAAAGCAATTGATAGGATCATTTTTGCTGGTTCTATTAGAAAGAAATGCCGCAATTTGAGTAAAACAGTTAAAAATGCCACTCTGCACTCTCAGGGTCTGAGTGTGAAACTGAGAACATGCTTGTGAATGCCTGCAGATCTATGCTGTTCTGCTGAATTGTCCTGGCATTGTCAGGACTCATACCCAGGCTTTATCTGGGGGTAGGCAGAACTGCACATATTCCTGAAAGCAATTTAGGGGTAAGTACACAGAAATGTGGAAAACCACAACTTACAAGGGACATATATTTTTCTAACTCTATTGCTAACAGTCTCCTGTGCATGCCTTTATTTCCAGGTCTTTAGAAATGTAATACATTAAACAGCACTTTGAAGAGTGCAACCACTTTGTTACACATGGTGCGATATTTATTCACAAGCAAAAGACTGATGGTATGGCCATGAACATCATGGCTGTGGATGGTTTGTATTCAGCATAGATCTTTCAACAAGTATTTGATAATATTTGCCTTAATAGAGTTTTAAGGAACTTCTATTCAGCCTAGCATGTTGTATATTATATCTTGAGCTATTTTTTTTTTTTTGTGAAATATAGATTTCCAAAACTTACAGAACTTGGAAATCATAAGAATTTCTTTAAATGTCTTCTCATTTATGACTATACTTAGCAATTCCTTATCAACTATGTAACTCTGTGGCAATAGTCTAGTCCAGGATTATTTGTATAATGTTTCAGCAACATGGTCACAAAAAACATCAAAACATCTTAAAATGCAAGGAGGAGATTCTAAAATGTAGAAACAGAATATGGAAATTATCATAGAATGCACATAATCTTAAAATTTTCATTTAAAATAGGGTTTTAAAAAATTTCTGGTATTTTTAAAGCTGAATTTCTCTCTTTAACTTAACAACTTTACTTTTCAACATATTTTAAACTATTGATTCAAAGCAAACTAATAAACACTTAATCATGTGCTGCTTCAACACAGCTTAACTGCACTATCTCTTTATGGCAGAACGCAATTCTAAAGGGACACCCCTTGCTTATCTTGGCTGTATCGAATGAAGTAGCTTTAGCACTCTCAACAGCAGAACATTTCCTATTAGGAACACACGTTTGGCTGTGGGCTCCTAATGCCTACATTAAAAATTAGTAATCCATCACATTAGTTTGTCATGTTGTAATGTTCCTGAAATCTAAAAAGCTGCCAAAGATAACATTGCATGGACTGAACATGAATTGTTTGTTGGCATGTTGATGACTGTTAGCAAGACACTAAGGCACTGGAAAACAAATAAAATCTGTTCCTTAAGAGGTGATTTTTAATTTTTGTAAAACAGACCTTGCTTCATTATCTGAAGACATTTAATGTACTTGACAGCTGCTGGGGCCCTTACTAGATAACTTTTTTTACCTCTTTCTCTTCATTAATTTCTTCTAGGTTTCCTTCTTATTTGCTGTTCTTGAAAAGTCGGGAAAAAAAACACCTTACAGTGATCAACGTGCTTGTACCTGTGAGGAGTTCCAGTTACAATTATAGGGGTCATTGGGTGATCAGACACTCTAAAAGGCAGCTGATTTAGCTTTAAGCTCAATATACTTGTTAAGCTGACCTTTTTAACATTTAGCAGATGTTACCTACTTTTGTACTTGCACCTTTCAGTCCTATTTCATTATTTAAATAGGGATTTCGATTATCTAAATTTAGATTAATAAGCACTGACCACAAAACCCAATTTTCTCTTGCAAAGTCAGCTTTGCACATGCAGAGGTGATATTGCTTTTGCAAAATAAAATAAATATCAAAGCTATCTACATATGCTTTTTTTTTTTTTTCCTAAAGATGATGTATGTGACCAGACTTTGAAAACTTAATTTTGACTTTTCTTTCATTGACTTTACCTCTGAGGCATATTTCCTTCCATCCACAGCGTGCTCTGAGCCTTGCTCATTGGTTTGGCCCCAGCGGAAATGAAACTCTCGCAATCTATACGTTCTGGTGAGAGGTCTGTCAGTCAGCACTGCATAAGCCTGAAATACAGTAAAAACAGCAATCAATAAAGTCTTCCTGACAGGCAAGTTATAGATTTCAAAGATTTTATAATGTGCAAGCAGTTTTCTCCATGTTAACATGTCTTGATATTAGATTATTTGTAAACATCTGGAGAAAAAAAATCCGAACAATTTGTGAAGTTAAGGTGAAGTTATTGAATGTTTTCATTCTAGGTATGTATATGAGTGCATTGCTTATAGTAAATCTGCATGTCTCCTTGATACAGTTCCAAAATTCAGGTGAAATATATGTGAATACACCTTCTACTCCAGAGAGAAAACAAAAGGAAAAATAATACAGAAAAACAACAGTTTGCCAGAAACAGTAATTGGATTTTAGTAATTGCAGAACAAACTGTCCTGCCTCATGGAATTTATTTTCCACTAAAATCTGTATTATTTATGTCAGTATTTTAAAGGTCTTTTTCTTTACAGAAGCAGCAGTTATAGGTACTTGATGTTTTCTTAACTTAGATTATGACATGCCACAGGTGTACTGGGATGTTATTGACACTGTTTATCAATCAGTATCATTAATTCCTTGCTTACAGGTACCTAAATGTGTATTGATTCCCAGTGTGGTGATAGGCACCTGTAATTGTGCACGACGCTTAGAAATATGCGCCTGGAGTTCTTGTAGCACTTGCAATATTATACATCAGCACAAAGAAATCTCCTCCTTTCCTCTCTGAGGAAAAAAAAATCTAGTCCAGAGTGATTCCATATGGAGTTATACTGTGAGTTACGTTTACATATGTATAAATCTCCCCCTGCAAGTTGATTTAAAAAAAAAAAAAACACACAACTGATTAACTGTGTTTAGATACTCTCCTCCTACCTTCCCCTCCTGAAATCAGTGATTATTCTGGAGGTTTCCTGCTGGGAAATTACCAGTCCTTTTGCTATTAACACAAGAACACTTGCCAACAACTCCTAATTTTAAAGAACATATCTTGACTCTTCTGTGGAACATAAAGGATGTTGCCAATGAGTATAATAAAATTAGCAAATTACCCTAATCTATATAAATACTCCTGAAAGGCAACTAGTCTTATCTTCTATATAAATTAGAGAAAAACAGAGTGAAAAAAGAAGTCTTACATTGTCCTCTCCACATCCCCTTTTTACTGACCTGATTGATTGTCCTTATCCTCAAAATTCACATGGAATGAATGTCCAACATTGGTGATCTCTTTGCATGTGGAAGGTTTCCAAGTGATCTGGAGAAGCCACAGAGATGCGTCCTTTTTTTTACTTCCTTGGTTTGAATATCAATAGGAGATTGACGGTCTCCGTTGGCAATAAGATATAACTTGTGCCAGAGGTCAGGTCCTAGGCAAAATAAATAATTAATTGACCGGTAGATAAATAAATAAGCAAACAAACAATTGACTCTTAAACAAATAATCTACTTCTAATTCTGTCCCAATACTAAATTCATAACACTTTCCCTTGGAAACAATAGTATACATAATACAGATTCTTGATATTTTAATAAGCCATGTAATTCTGAAGAATATATAAGGAAAAGAAAGAGTTACTCAACATATTATAAATAAATCTGAATTTCTATCAATGATAGCTTTTACCATTGTTGCCTCAATAACTTGAGTTCAAACTTGCCATTTTTGTCTTCTTGCAAGGTACTATCTTCTTTAAAAAGTAACTACTGTTGCTGATGAAAGCTGTTAAGAGAAGATCTCTGCTTTTATTTTCTTCTGAATTTCTAACTTATGCCTGGGCTTTTATAGGCCTGCTTAAACAGTAAAGATAGTAATATTTTCTAATGAACCTTTATTGATTTTATGTGATTTCAGAATGGTATGAGAAACTGTGATAACATAAAGGATTGTAATAAGGAAACGGTATGGTTTGTAATCTGTTTACTGTTTTATTTCGGTGCATATATTAAGACAGACATGAGTTAGATGACAAATTAAAATATACATCATTCTAACTGTTCAAATGTTGTGCAAAGACCTTTACACTAAATCTTCACAATCCAAAGGATAATTGTGGTGCAGACTACTCCAAAAGCAATGGATGCTCAGCCTTTTTGAAAATCCATGTCAATGATTTAAGACATCTATGTGTGGATTTTAGAATACCAGTTTTGACAGTCACTAGAACACAGTCAATCTCAGTAGCTTTTATTGGTGGAAAACAAATAACAAGTCAGTGCGCAACAAAATGTTCAATATTTTTAAATATTACATTAATGTGACTACCAATGCTCTCATTAATAAAAGGGGAGGTCCAAAGCCTACTAAGTCCTACCAGCTTCAGATGTTTTGGGAATGATCTCAAGCCACTTTTGGACTGCTGGGAATCTTCAAGGCAATCTTCCTGGTAACTGATTAAGTGCACGATTGAAGTCCAACTTCCAAAGTTTTCTCCTGAAGCTTGTAGTTCAAGAATATTTACACACGATCACCTATTTCTTCAGTAATAAGATACCGTGCTCTGACTCTCTGTTTTAAAGCTAAGTTCTACTAATACATATGGGATTTTCTCTGGCTTAAACTGTGTCTCATATGTGCTTAAAAGCAGGATTGTATTTTTAGGATCATATGCTTCACAAGTACTGCAGCATAGTTAAATAGTTGTGGTATTACCTATATTTGTAACCATTTGAACTGAGTGTATGGAATAATTATTTCTACATAAAATAAAATTTATCATAGACTATGTAAGCATTGCCTTGTCATCCTGCGTTGCAAAAATGGAACCTGTTGACATTTTCCTGTTTTTCTTACAGACTGTTCTGAGTAATAGGAAACCACTGATATCTGCCTTTGCAGATGTCCACAGCTGACGTCAGGAATTTCAGATACCATTGTGCAAGTAATGTTATAACCTGTAAATCTTGTAGCATTGATGCCTAGGAATATGACAGCTTTTAGGTGCATCTCAGTTATAGGTGGATAGCAATTTTCTGTTATTTTTTTGTTGTTGTTGTTCAGAAATTATGTTTTATCAGAATGGAAAATGTTCAAAGGAAATCACCACAAACTTCTGCTGAAAGAGAGACAGCTTCACCTGTTTAGTCCCTGACCAATGTCCTAGTCAGATTACTCATATCATATCATTTCACTACATCATAACATTTCTGCTTGAAGTGAAGTGTGTACAATTTATGGTCCTTCGGCAACCTTGCTATGTAAACTATGTGAGAAACAAAGATAGCAAAACCAGTAGATCAGCTGGAAATATTAGGTATGCTGGACATGCCCAGTTATTAACTTGTGGTTCTCCAGCAGGGAATCTGAAGACCTCAGTAACCTGGCTTGTGTCAAGCCTTCAGCACCCTGTTGAGGCAAGGGGAACTCGGATGCCTGCCGCTGTCTTGGCTGCTATGGTCTGGAAGGGCTGTAATAAATTCCCACCATGTTTAGTGCTGAAACAGATTCAGGCTGGTGTTGGTGACTAAGTTTTGAGGTTTTGAGAGCCAAATTTGGCACCAGACACTAAAAACATTCAATCCACTGCTCTGGAGAACCAAGCCATACAGCAGGCAGCCCAGGAACCCCCAAAAGGCCACGTTCATCCTGGGCACTCAAGACTTGCAACCTCTCTCCTGCTGCAGGAGAACATTTGGGGTTTGAGTCCAAGTTACAAGGTTATTAGAGATACGTAAGCCTCCCAGCTTCCTGCCTGTCCCCTAGGATGGTTAGAAGTCCTCACAGAACAGATAAGCCTGGTATATTGGGGCAAAGGTGTTTGTGGCTCAAGAGTTTTTCTCTTTGAGAATCAGAACTCTTTGAATGTGTTTGTGGGGAATTTAGTAGCCACCAGTCACATTTATGAATGCTTTAAAGAACTGCTTTGAAACAGAATGTGTTTCCTGCAAAACAGAAATCTTGACCTTTGACCAGATCTGATGTCAATTATCATCCTTCCTCTGGAATAATGTAGGATGAATTCCTTCTCTCCTATGAGAGCCACAGCACCAAATCAACTGCTGTTGTTCACGCTCACAGCAGAGTGAAAGAGCCAGAGACTCCTCAGTTCCTTTTCTGCTATCAGTCTTCTGTAGACTGTGTTGGTCACTGTGAGTTAGTTATAAAGATAATATCAAAGACTGTCTGTCAGAGCTCAAGAACTATTGGCTGGATCACTGAAAAAAATCAAGTGGCTAGTTAGATAAGACTGATCCAGAGAGATCTGAAATTGTGTTTGTGGTTTGAGTGAAAGAGGTGGTGTCTTCCAGCGTGATAAGGGGACAATATAACATAAAGTCAGTGACAAAGAATATAGAAGAGTGGGGCAAGATAATCTTGAATTTTCTAACAAAGAAAGGAATAAAGTTTTAGGAATAATGGCCAAAGGAAATATAAATCTTGTCTTGTTAGACAGATGCAATGGGCATATAATGTGGAAATATTGCCATAGTATCTTTTACTTGATCAGATAATGAATGTCATTTTTTTGACTATGAAAAATATTCTTTCTGTGCGAGGTGAGCATGGCAGAGATTCAGTAAAATGATCTCCTGGAAGAGAAGCCAAGATTTCAGAATTGTGACCTTTTTACTGTCTCATCAGCCAGGCTCTAAAGTAACTCTAGACCTCTGATTTAAATGCAGCAGACTGTGTGTGACTGACACAACAACTGGTTTGTTCTTGAAACCCAACACAAGTGGCTTATGATTCCTGCCATTACACCCTTTTATACCTCCCTGAGTGCACTTCAGCTTTTAACTATGACCCTATTGCTGTTGATAAAATATTTAATTACTATTATTTCTTAATGAAAGTCTAAGCTGCTGGTTCTTACAACTTTAAATTAAAACCTGTCAAAACCAATTTTGTGGGTTTTTCTTCACGAATGTAGAGAGTAAGGTTGATAGTATGAAGGAACTCTTGAGCTCATGAAAAGCTCATGAACCAGGATTCAAAGGAAAAGAATTCAGTATTTCTTTGAATAGACTTACCACTTTTTAATTTCTGAAGCTACAACGTGGCTGTACAATCAGCCTTTCTCCAGATGACAAAGAAATTAGGTTTGACTTGAAATAAAGTTCCAGGAACTAAGGTGATGCAACTGAGGAAGGGTGGTTGATATCTTACTGCTTGTTGTACAGCATTTGCCATTTGGGCGACTTCTTTCAGTTCCCTCTTCTACCTGACAAAACCATTTCAAGGCTTTTTACAACATCATGCTAGGAAGAAAGACTTCTGAGCTCAAAGAGCACTAAAGTTTTTTTCCAAAATAAAAGTTTTTTACAAATTGCAATAGAGATTAAAGTAAATTATCTATAAAGGTAAGTTAAAATAATATGATTTAAAGCATATTAGATCTTTGTGCATTCCTCCAGAGTACTTGTAGTCCACATGTTGTCACATTATACTAATCCATTAGAATTATGGGACTAAATTGCTGAGACAGCAACCACAAGAAATGTTCCAGCAGCACAGGGCATAAGAAGGCTGAGGATCATGGATGGTAATAAGCTTCTTAAAGCACAAGCCTGTATTCCATCATCTACTGATTATTGCCTCCACATTTTAGGATATCCACACTCTGCAGGGAAAGTGTTAGCACCTTTCCAGGAAACTGGGATTAAAGAAATGTGATATCCTTGGCAAAACCTTCACAATATAAATAGAAATGGATCCCTGGCTTTCTAGATGAGTGTGGACAAAGTTTTAATGTCTAAAGCTCTGAACCTGCAAGCCACTATAGATATGTCTAACTTTATGCATAGCAGGACACCTATTTACCTTATTTGAGAGTATGAAATTTGAAATCAATGTAGTACAGGAATTAATGTAAAATAGTGTTATTTTAAGGATATTGCCCAGGAAAAAAAAAAAAAAAACAACAGAAAACTCTTCTGAAAAATATTAAATTACAAGAAAGTTCAATTTTTTTTTTTCATTTTTTAAGTGTCAAATACTACATATCTTCATAGTGAATTGATTTGTGAAAAAATCTTACAAAAACTTTCAAAAATATTTCAGTAGCTCTCATAGTGACCCTTTTCAGTTAATCATAGAATCATAGAATCTTAAGGTTGGAAGAGACCTCCAAGATCATCAAGTCCAATCGTCAACCTCACACCACCATGCCTACTAAACCATGTCCTGGAGTTCCACATCTACATGTTCTTTGAACATCTTCAGGGATGGTGACTCCACCACTTCGTTGGGCAGCCTGTCCAGTGCCTGATCAATGTTTACAGAGAATCAAGATATTGTTATTTGTAATACTCTGGTCAAACTCCCACTAAACTAGTAGGAGAAAAGTTGCAAAGTTACGAAATCTGTGGAATGAACTAGAAAGAGGGCACTTCAAAGCCGCCGGGCATCGCTTGACCTGAGGAAGCTCAGGGCTTGCTTGTGCAAAGTATTGCACAGTGTGCAAGAGATAAGGATCACCTTAAAAATAAAATAAGACATAGTAAATATTGGCCTGTGGCATAAAGTCGGGAGATAGTAAGACCCCACTGGTTGTGAAAGGGCTATTGTCTCATAGTACCTCACATCTGCTTCCTGCACTGGGCCTTGCTAATGGAAGAGATACAGCTCAGTTTGTCTATGCACAGCTGGTTATTGGAGATAGGATCAAACCTGGCCGTTCTTTGTGAGGGGAGAGCTGTCAACTTAACTAGGGAGTTTTATGTGCTATGGGCTACAGCTTTAGGCTTTCAATACTAACTGAGCATTTAATTTCAAGTAATGAAAGATAATACATCTCTATTTTTATTTGCAGACAGACCTATAAAATATAAAACTATCTGTCCTATAACTCCCTGTCCCAGTTATGAGAACAGCCAAAATCTGAAGCAAGGAAAAAAGGTTATGTTCAAATAATGAAGTATCCATTATCTTTTCTTGCTACCAGCTGTTCTGTGAGCCTATGTAGTCCATATTTTCTAACATATATCAACAAAACATTATAAATGTCATTATGCACCTCATATTCAGGGAATGTATTGAATTTGACCTAATACATTTAAATACCAGAATAGATTTGTAGGAGCGGGGAGGACGACCAAAAATCAATCTCATATGGTGGACATGGCATGGTAATATATACAAATTTTATTATTTGCAATTATACTGATACAACATTAACAACCTGTATCAGAAATGATGGGGTAGCTCTACGGCAGGTTTTTTTTTCCCTTTTAATTCTGTACCTTGCTATGAAATAAGCATACGTAGCCACAGCAGACTTAATCTGGTATATAGGTATATGAAAGAAAATGATGGTATGTTTTATTTGCCCTACATTAGGTGTTTTCAGCCCTTTGATTTCCAGATGCTTCAACCTTTACCAGCAAAGGTATAGAAAATCAAAGCCTACTGAAAGCAGGCTTGCTCTTCTCGGTTGACTTTCACCTTGAAAACAATCCACAGACCCCAGGAGCAGAAGTTGAAAATCATATTTCTGTGCCATGAGACTGCTGAAAATTGTTACCTGCATAATACATTTTCAGGATCTGGACCCTTCAGTTGGAGCTGCTGATCAGTCTGAATATGGCTTTGCCAGGTGTTACTGTTATCGATTGTGAACAAATGAGAGCTGTATGTATGGAGCAGATCCTTGTCCAAAGTGACCAGTATTCTCTGTTTCAAATGTATTTAATTTTCAGAGTTCTGTACAAACAGTGTGTTAGTAACTACTTCAGTGATCTGTGATAATACCTATATTGTAGAAGTTACCTTAGGCAAAAATAAATGTCATTATTTTGTACAGAACTGACTGATGGATAAATAAAGATAAATGTCCTCTTTCAGAGGTATTACTGGCGGTGGAGACTGCATTGCTTTAATCAAAATATCATTCCTGATAGAAAGCATTTTAAGCAGAATGAAGCACAGTCACACAACCTCCTGCTTGGAAGGCTTTCAGCAGGGAGCTGTGCCCTCTGCTGCTTGCTTGAGCACAGTGAAGAAATAGCAGTAAGAAACTTAGCCTGTATACCTTTGCCATGAAACATGGGTGAAACGGGCCAATTCAAAGACATCTTCTAACACAGCTATTTTAACAGGGTAAAGTTATTGCTCAAAAGCAATTTGTGATATTAGAATTTTTGTGAAAATTTAATTTGTGTTTGATTCTAAGCTGTGCTGGATGTCTGAGAATATTTTTTTGTTTCTAGTCTCCTGAAAGACTAAGTAGTGAAAAACAGGAGCAGCAGAACATTTGAGAAGGTTGTTTTTTTTTTTCTTTTGTGAATAACAAAGCATTAAAATTCATGCTTTCTTCATTACTGGTGACGAGTGGAGTTCCTCAGGGGTCAGTATCGGGACCAGCCTTGTTTAACGTCTTTGTTGGCCACAAGAACAGTGGGATAGAGTGCACCCTCAGCAAGTTCGCCGATGACACCAAGCTGCGTGGTGCTGTCAACACGCTGGAGGGGAGGGATGCCATCCAGACGGACCTTGACAAGCTAGAGAGGTGGGCCTGTGCAAACCCCAGGAAGTTCAACAAGGCCAAGTGCAAGGTCCTGCACATGGGTCGTGGCAATCCTAGGCACAAATACAGGCTGGGCGGAGAATGGATCGAGACCAGCCCTGAGGAGAAGGACTTGGGAGTGATGATAGATGAGAAGCTCAACATGAGCAGGCAATGCACCCCTGTGGCCCAGAAGGCCAACTGCATCCTGGGCTGCATCAAGAGGAGTGTGGCCAGCAGGTCAAGGGAGGTGATTCTGCCCCTCTACTCTGCCCTGGTGAGACCCCACCTGGAGTACTGCGTCCAGTTCTGGAGCCCCCAACATAAGAAGGACATGGACCAGCTGGAGAGGGTCCAGAGGAGGGCCACGAAGATGATCAGAGGGCTGGAACACCTCTCCTATGAGGACAGGCTGAGAAAGTTGGGGCTGTTCAGCCTGGAGAAGAGGAGGCTCTGGGGAGACCTTATAGCGATCCTCCAGTACCTCAAGGGGGCCTACAGGAAAGACAGGGAGAAACTCTTCTGTAGGGCCTGTTGTGACAGGACTAGGGGTAACAGTTTCAAAATAGAGGGAAGTAGATTTAGATTAGATATTAGGAAAAAAATGTTTACAATGAGGGTGGAACACTGGCACAGGTTGCCAAGAGAGGTCGTTGATGCCCCATCCCTGGAAACATTCAAGGCCAGGTTGGACGGGGCTCTGAGCAACCTGATCTAGTCAGGGATGTCCCTGCTCCTTGCAGGGGGGTTGGACTAGATGATCTTTGAAGGTCCCTTCCAACCCTAACCATTCTATGATTCTAGATTCTATGTTCCATGCTCCTTGCCACCATGAAATCCCACTCTGTACTACCTAGTTATCCTACTCCTCTCACAGAGACAACAAAAAAATTATTGGCAAAGTATCAGAGAGAATTGTGTGAGTTCCAAGTCAATGGAGCAGACTGTAGGTCTCCTTTCAGCTTAAAAAAAGAACAAGTTTTCTAACCCTCTTCTGTGCAGAGATGGCCTTGAAAATCTGAAAGAATGTAAACAGACTGAGATGGAGGAAAGGAGCCAGGGAGTTGATCTCCGCATGACAACAGACAGAAAATAAGAGTGTTACTGAAGGGAGAGAAGTGCATGATGGCACACCCGCAGGTTCATGCTCTTATCTCTTCAGAGAAGTCAAGAAGAAATCCTGAAAAAAATCTCCCCGTCCCTTACCATCTCCCTGGCCATTGCCAATCCCACTGCGTGCTGACCAAGCGGGGATCTGAGAGACCATGAAAGATTCTCCCAGCTATATCACTTCAGCTCTGAAGACCATCTTTACCTGTTAGGATAGATAGTAAAAAATTGGAATTATTACTTCCATGAAGAATTCACATTCTATATGTTTCTTTGCAGTTTTCCCCAGTTTCACACTTCCAAGTAGCAGCATCTTAAATTATGCCTGTTCTTATTCAAAATTACTATACCCTTGTGTTTCTTTAGTGAAAGATTAAAACCACTCAGATGATCTCAATAAACTCTTTGACAGCTTTCTAAAGTGACAAGAAAACAGTTCTAAATAAGGATATTTTGGGTTCTGTGTTTTAGAAACTGAACAAGAAATTGTGAATAATCTTGCAGAGGAGGCTGCAAGATGCCAACAGGAAATGGAGGACCTGCCAGAAGTATTAGGGATCCGAACAAAAATCTGAGAGGAACAGAATAAAATAGGGACATACTGGAACAGAAGGCACTGGAAGATGGAAAGAAAATATATGTGCAGGACAACATGGTGGGATAAGGGTTCTGGCCTGTGGCTCCCTCACCTATACACCTTGAGTATCTCTAATGCAGACACATAGAACAAGGCTATCTTAGCGTTACTTGATGTTAGCAATAAAATATTTCTATTCTTTATAATAATCATTCTGTACTTTGATGGAGATACTAATGTTAAGGGAAGGTTGGTCCCTTTTCTCATCTTTGTATCGCTCTCTGCCAAATACAGCAACCATGGAATTTCTGTTCACTAATTTTCGTGCAAATGTAGTGCTCTGAATGTTTTCTTAATTGTCCATGTGATGCTGTTGTTGCCTTTGCACTAAAACCTCCTGTCCTTGTAGGAAGGTTAACCACATCTAATGCAAGACTTTGGACTTCAGATATCTTATTTTCCCTTGTTGTTTCATTATTATCTCATTGAACATCAGCATACAGTGCACCTGGACGGTTCTCGAGCATTAACCCTACACATTTCTTTTTACATGGCCAACCATGCTGGTAATACATTTATTTCAAGCAGAGACTTCTCAGACCACTAGTTCTTCTACTTCTTTCCAAAATTTGTATCTGTAAGTGAAATGAAATTTTAGCAACCATTTTAATAATACATTTTGCAAGCAGGTCATATGCTAAGTGAAACTAATATATGTCATTTTAATATATGTTCTGAAACATATGTGATATATTTTAGGGTTGCTACCTGTGCAGGAGGTTGGACTAGATGACTGCCTGAGGTCCCTTCCAACCTGAGTGTTTTTATGATTCTGTCACTGAAGTTTTGTCTGGAATGTTATAAAACATTTGCCTGTCACTATGAAAAGTATTGGAACACTTGATAAGAATTATACTGAGTTTCAGCAAAGTTGGTTTATTTTCTGTTTATTTTCTACGATCAGATATAAGAATCAAAGAATGTGTTGTACAGAGAATATGTCCAGAGTGAAAGATAAGAAGAATGAGTCAGAGATGTGAGCATCGCCTAGGGAATTTTGAACTTTGTTGTGCAATGATTTGTATAATTCATTACATTTGGATTAAGACTTACATAGATAATATCTGTTCTCTGAATTTTGATCTGTGGTGAAATCAATCATGTTATTAAAGTAAAACAGCAAACAGTCCAGAATCTATTACTTTGTTAAGATAAACTAATAGAATTGAGAGTTCAGAGATGCATATTTATAGGAAAAACAGAGTATCCAGCAAGTGACCGCGTGGGATGTTGCAAGATGGGGATGATCTCAACTATTACAAACAGGAGCCTAGTTCTAAATGAAGGGGATTATAAAAGCTATAATTAGCTAATGCTTCCTAAAAGCCTAACTAAACTGTTGGGTTTTTTCCATTCCAAAGTGCAATACCATAGTGAGATCAAGTGTCATGTAGTAAGTGCAGATAGAGAAACAAATCTTATAAACACAATATCATCTGCCATCATTTCAGGACAGTCTTGTAAGCTCTCTGAATCAGATACTTTTCCTTTAATGATGCTGTGATTTCTGAAGGACTGTTTACTTATTATATTGGAATATAATAAGCACATCACAATGAATTGTCACCAATTTATGTTAATTTTATTTATACGTCTACAGATGCTCCTTTAATCTCTATTCTGCTCTGTAAATTCTTAAGAAAGCAGATGGATTGCTGAAGAGAACAGAATCCCTTGTCTCTTAAAAGCAAGCTTACTTCTCTCGTAAGTTTCTGGTTTCATTGCTGTTTTATTTACTCTCTACAAATATTTGGTATTAACATAATAAGATCCTTTCTCTCACAGAGGACCAGCAAATGTGGCTTGCCCTTTGCTGTTGACAGGTGGGTAACAGAGGGAAGCACAAGAGAGGAAACAGGATGACTAGCAATGCAAAGGCTTTTTAGAAGTGTGGTAAATGCTGTCTTACAAAGGACAGGCAGTTTGTACCATCTGCTAGATGTTCAGGAGAACACAAATAAAGTGCTTTGCTAAGACATTAACTGACTAACTAGGGAAGCACAGGCTTGATTCTCCCAAGTCCAGCCCAGCACACCCAAAGAACATCTGGTAAGCTAATACCATAACAAGATCAAGTTACATTAATTTTTGAAACAAATAAATAGTTTCTTCAAAAATTAAATTTTATGTGGCTTTAAAAACAGACTGTTGTTATTTAAAATAAAACGCCGTTATCTGTGACAAAAACCCAAAAAATGTTACTCACCTGAACTGTGAAAAATACAGAAGCATCTTTAAAGTGTGAGCACTCCGACTGAAATCAAAAGAACTGGTTATAAACTTAAAATTCTGCATGTGCTTAAATTCTCTACTAGATTGGACTTGTGTGCTAGATGGCTTAGCTGGCCAGCAGCAGTCCTTTTAAGAAGGAAAAAATCCCTCTTAAAACAAGTTGCTGAGGTGAGCACTATTTGGCTGATAGAGAAAAACCCTTACCTGCCTTTCCTTCCCAGATGTTCACGGGTGAAGGCTTAGGAAAACAAGCCACTGGACTTTGCAGTTGAGAAAGGGAGTTATCTGTGGGTGATAGGATAATCTGAGTAAAAATTGAGAGCCTAATCACGCACCTAGAAGTCTGTTTGGAATCTCATACAGTTCCCTGGGTTTTCTAGTAATACACCTGAGAGCAGAGCTGAACAAAGTTGTTCAGGCAGGTAGGTTATGCAGTTTCTCATCAGGGGGTTAAGCTGAACCTGGTAATCGGGACTGTTGAAAGAAATGGGAGAAATACTAGAAAATAAAACATTTTGTTTTGACACATTCATTTTGTATTTTCAAATTGAATTTATTGTTAAAAATTCAAAATAAACCAAATTATTAAAATTATGTCAGTGATATAAGTGGATTTTAAAATTGTTTTAACTCAAAATACCTTTTTTCTTACCTTGTTTTGTTTCTATTATTTTAGCAACTGACATCTGACATTAACTCAGAGAATTTGACTTCTGATACTACTTCTGGTGCACTAATGTTTATTTGAGATTTTATATTTTTCATTACTCAGGATCTAGTATTAAGAAGTTACTTGTATGCATTTGCAAACATATTTTGGTTACACAAGTATGTGTGTTCTCTGTGTATGAAAATCTGTTACCAGAAAATGAAGACGTATCCACATCAGCTCTACCTTTATAGGTTAGTATATTCAAATGACAAAAAGATAAAAGCTAGAGGCAGAAATGTTATCCAGTTCTAGCCTCCTGAGGAATTAAAGATGTTTCTTGTACTTGACTCTTGCTTTGTCCAAACTAATACTAGACACTCCAAGTGAGAGAGGGGAAAGATGTATGTTGCATGACTAATGTTCCTCTCACATTATCTCTACCTTTCTTTTTATATAGTAGTAAGTCATAAGACATCTGCAAGACAAACAATGAGTGCAGTAGCATATACTCTCTTCTTGATATCCCATCAGAAATACCTTATTTTATTACATTTTACTAGGTTTTAGTCTCTGGAGTTTAATTGGAAAGTAATTCATTAGATTAAAGTGGTTTGAGAAAGGGCTTAATCATGGCACATATTCTCCCAGTCCTGACAGAAGATCACAACCTACAGCATTTCTGAATTTATAGCTAAACAAATGCTACTGATCCTGGAGTACACAGATGAAAATTGTTGGCCCGTTGCCCAATTGTGTGTAAGACCTATAATTGAAACACTGGGTTCATTGCCTCTGTCAGGAAAGGTACAGTGATGCAAAGTTAGAAGAATATTTTCCATGTCTAATGCCTTTAAATTCTTTGCTATAATTTCTGTAGAGAACCTTTGCAAAAAGCACGTAGTTAAAGCTGGGAAAATGCCCAGCCAGGAGCACACAGAAGGCGACTGAACAGTGAAACTAGCTTTACAAACACTACGTTTAGGGATGCAAACTGAGAAATACTAACATAAATTTCAGATTGCTGTGGGTGTTCAATCTGCTGTTCTTTCCACCCAGCTTGCTACTTGCAGAGGGTAACTCTACAAGAAAACAATGAAACAGATTGGTGATGCTGTGCAGTGCAGGCACCCAGGACAGACCAGATTTCCCCCCTTCAGAAAAGGTTTTCACGTAACAAGGAGGTAGCTAACATTTAGCATTTGTGTGGCTGCTTTGATGAATGACAGAGTTTTTAGTAATCATATTATTCATCTCTAAAAGAGTCTTGTGAAAGAGGGAGTAGGGTGCTGCAATCTCTGCACGATTACAATAATGTGAACACTGGCTGGGGAGTGACACCCACAGGTCCGCAGAGGACAGCAGTGTTAGAGACAGGCTTCTAATGCTTCTCATTCCTGTCAATACAGCACTACTATCCTGGAAGAATTTGCTTTCTGAATAGCTGGGAAATCTTTGCTGTGTCTACATGGGACGTTTGAGAAGTTGGCAAATACTGCTTGGTTATATAAACCACTGGTATTGACTGGCTTGAGACTTCTTATAGGCATTTTTTGATCTGTGATTATTCATTATGATATATTTAATCCTCATTTCTCCACGTCAGACCAGCATATTTCTTAAAACTCACCAATAAGATCTACTAAGAAATTAGATTGGTTACATTTTGTATGCAAGTTTTGCAGTAGTGAACTGGTGCATCATTCATGTCTTCAGAGAATATACCTCAGTGTGCATCCTGAACACAAAGGTTTCATTGATCTTAACTATGAGCAAATCAAAAACATTTCTAAAGTATAGAATGATTGCTTGCCTACATAGAAAGGAGAGTTTCTTCAGTTTACCCTCTCTTCTGGTAATATCTGCTCTTCAATATGTGTTGCTGAAATCTATGTATTTGACAAGCACTCTTTTTTAATTACATAGTCCTTACACTTGCTATACACATATAAATGTTTATAGTTCCACACACCAAGTTATCTTTTTATGACCCACAGATGATGCTTTACAGATGATGTCTCAGAGTAAAATCCTGACTCCATTAAAGTGAAGAGAAGCACAGGTGTTGATAGAAATGGGATGCTATGCTCTGACCTTTTGAAGTCAGAATGATAAGGATTCATAAGGAGTGACTTTCTCAGGGCTTTGGGGGACAGGCATCCCAAGGGATTTCTGGAAGATGATTAAGAGCTGAAAACTCCGCTGCCTGCAGTGGGTATATTTCAAGGTCTGGAAACACATCCAATGATTTTCTTGTAAAATTCTCTCAGGAGGATGTCTCTCATTGGAAAAAATGTCTGAAGTATTTCTGATTTGCTGCATTGTTAACTATTTGACATACATCATTGAGATGTCTTTTGTAAAACTCCTGTGAACTCCTCCAGCCTCATCTTAGCATTTCTGTGGCCAGGTTAGGGCTGTTCTCAGGTAGATGTTACCACCAGAGTATCATGCAAGACAAAGGTCATACATAAAACTCTACCTTGATACAGAAGAGTTGCCAGTCTCCTGAAATATCCAAACAGACACGTTCAGACCTTATAAAAGCAAGCAGTATAGGTCAAATTCTCATACTTGGATTATTTTAAGTCAGACTGTGCCAGTGTGTATAAAAGTAAACAGCCCAGCTCAGATTTGTATTTCAGTATGAATGCCATGCAAGTAAATCCCCATGGGAAAAAGAGAGGAGTCATCTTCCTGCAGAGTTAATCAGTTTAGTTTTTCAGATCTGGAAGATATGTCTTAAACATTTTTGTTGTATCAGATCTGTATGTGATGTTTAATAATTTTTTTTATATATATACTGATACACTTTAAGTCTATGCTCATTATAATAGATTGCCTCAAGGAAAACTTGTTCACCTTTTCGTTTCTTTTGCTAAATCTGAAGTCTGTCTTACTATTTCCATGTTTATTGTAGCTTGTGGACTAAATGCTAAGTTCTGCAAATGGTAATGTAGGTTCTGAGCCATAACAGGAGAATGATGGGCTTTTGCAAGAAAGGACCTAGAGTTCAAACTGCAGACTGCTGAGTTATATGCCTTCTGAAATTGAAAGATGCATTAAAAGTCTGCCTAATATTTCTCTAGATCTGCTACATTCTGCTTCTCATCAAATAAAGTAAATGTTCCTAAAGAATTCATCATGTATAAAACCAACAAAATTGACCCAATATGTTTCTTTTTCCTTTGGCAGATCTTCCAACATAGATCTGGCCGTCAATGGGGGTTTCCATTCATACCTACAATGTTTTCCATAGCATGGCATCTTAGTGAAGTGGAAGGCATATGTCAATTTGGCTTTTTGGCTATGGCATTCCACCCTGGCATCCCTCAATCAAAAGCACTGAGTGACATGCCTTTCTTGCACTGCCTGGCATGCAATGTGCAATATGTCAAAAAACATTGCTGCCCCTTCCATATTGTTTATTATCAGATTCCTTTCTGTTGTATTGTTTTCTTCCACAAGCTATTAAATATAGTGGAAGATATTTTATATTTAGATCGGCCACAGGCATGAGTAAATGCTTTTGCTTATTTAACAATGTGCTCATTGTGGGCACGTTCTGTGGTCTAGTAAAGCCTTTTGCATGAAATCACCTATGGGAAATAGCCCTGAGCATGGTGGAAGCTGGAAAACTTAGCTTCAGCAGGGGAATTCTTGAATTACATCCTGCTGGCATACTTACTTCTATGTGTCCCCTTACAGTCTGCCACTCCTAGCTGTGAGGCTGGCCCTCGGAGACTGCTGGAAATCGGCATGCTGAGGTGGAGTAGCACTTTGGTTCTAGTTATGTCAAGGTATTGGCCAAGCCAGCCATGGCTGGCAGACTCCCAAGCTGCTGTAAGTCACTTTTCCATGCATCATTCTTCTGTACGTGCTTTGTGTGCTATAGGTAAAACCACGGCTCGGAGACATTTTCTAGACTCTGCTTATTTCCGCTTTCCGTTCTCAAAGAAAGTGTCTATGAGTTCAGGTAAAGTGTTTTCGTAAGTGAGATAAGCAAGATTATGCCTTTTGTTTGTTTAGCAGAAGCTGTCTGGCAGGCATCTTTCAAAGCTGGAACATCAGCTGGCATCACCTTCCGTGCTACGTCACCGACTTTTTACTTAAGTCCTTACATTATACGTGCTGTATTGTTGCATTATTCTAAGAACACAGACTGTGAGAAGACAGATTTAGTATTTATTCAGCCTGCACTTCACACAGCAATCTCCAGTTGATGCTCAGATCACTTCTACCTTTAAGGACAAAAGTAGAACACTATAAACAGATGCACAGCTTTCCTTCTGCAACTAAAAGCACAGATAATGACTTTACTAATACTTTTAATCCCCAGTCATTAATGATGCTGCTGAAATCTGCCATTTGCTTTCATCAGTTTGTTTCAATTGCCCTGTTTTCCTCTTACCTTTCCTTCCCTGATTTCTCAAACCTTATCTTTCTGAGGAAACAGATGTCAACTTGCTATGTCTTAACAGTGCTACGGAGTATTACTGCATGCAGATATGTTCCTGAGCGAGTGTGACCTGATTAAAGCATAGAGTAAGGAGGGCTGTATTGGATTGCCTGTCATTTTGCAGTCTTCTTGCCTACTCAGAGGTAAATAATTTCAGCCAGGATATTTTAAAATGTGTAAGAGATGTAGGACAACTTTTACGAAAGCCATCCTTAAAAATGTACTTCAATTCTCAACCTGAACAATGGGTATAATATCACTTCTTTTCAGAAGTTATAGCAAAGATCCTTTCATTAGTGGCATACTGTGGTACTGTGGGTGAAGGTACTGCAGCTGGACTTGGAAAAGTCCTGACATTTTTCAGTAATGGTATAGATTGATCTTGTTATGCTCTCACCTTTGCTATTTCAGATGACTGTTGGCTTCCTAAACATGTCAGAGGTTTAGAAAATAGAAACAAATCAGTGTAATGCAGCTGTGAATGCACTAGGTAACACTGCTCTTCTTAAATGTTTAAAACTATGGCCTTTTCTTAGTTATAATGGTTTTTCCATGACAGAAGTATGTACTTCCTAGAGAAAGCGATGTTATGCAACTTAGATGATAATGAATTTCTGAGCCAATTATCAGAAGAAAAGGAAAAATGTGAAGGTAGGTCCTAAGAGGTGCAAACATAATTTTATTGTGATTATCTCTTAATTCTCTTAATTCAGATAAAGCTCCTACATTTTATTTTTGCTCTACCTTTGATGATGAAATCAAGAGGAAAATAATACCACAACCACAAAGTCAGTGAGACACCGTGATATGACTCAGTGCCTGGGGCTGACTCCAAGTACCTGTCCTGCTGATCCTAGCATTTGTTGCTTACACTAAGTCAGTGTCTGGAAGCTACAATGTGCAAAAGCTGACAAAGAGACGCTCCTCCGGGTACAACAGGACCATCTTACTGGAAAGCTAAAGTATGAAGACTTTTGCTGTAGACATGGAGCTCCTTAAGAGAGAAGATTGTGTAAATTCTTATGTAGAGCAATGAATTGAAATATCAGGGAAAGAACTGACCTGCACCTTTTCTTCTGTGTAATACAAATCATGTCCCTTATCTCCATAAATGGCTCCATTTAAGCATTCCTTCTATATATGAAGTTGATTAAATTCTCTTTGTCAATAAACAAGCTCACTAAAGCTGTCTGTTTACACAGACAGAAAATAAGCTGCTCCAATTAGAATTTCATGAGCTTACAAATGTTTCTCTCTAGGAAGATGATGTAGAAACCGTTTCAAAAGGATTAATGTCTAAGCTTTCTGAATTAAAATTGCAACAGGTGTCAATTTTACATGCCTGTCCTTGCAGCCAATGTGACATTATCCATTTGATTGATGACAGAGTAAAAGATTATATTTTCTTTTGTTTCAGAGTTCTCTTTTGAAAGTGAAAAGATGTAATTTTCCATACCATTGTACCTAAATCACCTCCTAGTACTTTCTTAATCAAATTCTGCCTAGGGAAGATATGAGGAACTACTTTTTTTGAAGGACACTTTGATGAAGAGCACATCTCTGTATCTTTAAAGATGGTAACAGGAACGATTCTTATGATATTACAGAAGTTGCTAAGGTTTAGTGCATTTCAATTTGACATACCTCCTCCATGTAAAGACACTATATGCATCTCCACATAACTCTTCTCAGATGCAGACTCCTAAGTGAGGGATCTTGTCCTACCTTTCTCTCAAAGGAGGAATGTCTACTTATGATTAACCTCAGAGCAAGAAGAATTTACTAAACAGTTTACAGAAATCATTGTAGTTACCCTAAACAAAGTCCATATTTAGTTATTTATTAGCCTAGCTAAACAGATAAGCTAGAAGAGGAATCTTTATCTTTGATTTGGTTTTAGGACATAAACCATGACAAAATTAATATTAGGCTCTCTATATTGTAGCTTCTCAGTCTTTTCCCTGTACCTCACCAATACAAAGGGTTTACAACCTCTTAAAGCTGCAGATTTTTTTTCCATGCTACTTTCTGGTGCTGATGGGTACAAGCAGCATTTGAGCAAGTTCGCTGCAACTATGTTGGAAATCTCCATGGTTCGCAATGCTTCTTGGCTGACTCCCAAATATTTAGTTTGGGATATTATTTAGCTGGAGGTATGTAGTCTGAGGTAGTATTTAGCTCGAGGTAGATACAGTTGCAGCAGCGATAACATGGACAAAGCCAAGGGAGACTGCAGCGAAGCTGGCATTTGAAAGAAAAGCTTTGAGCGTTCAACATAGATGGAGGGAGAAAGCCAACTATCACAACCATAGTGATCACTAACTCTCCATCATCCAAAAAACAGCTGTTTTCCTGACCTTAATATTGACTGCTAAGTTGCCTAATATGAGAAACACATTTGGTGTAGAGCTCCCTGAACACAGAAGCAACTGGACAATGTCAAACCCGAATTTGACAAAATTGCTAGGAACGGCCTCATGGCAGAGGCTAGTTTTGCGTAACAGCACAGTTTTGCAGGCTATGAAATATCCTTTCAGGCAGATACCATGCCTTTCGGAGCCATTAAACAGGAATATTTGTATTTACGAGAGGAGCTAACCCCGAGCTCTGAAGCCGGGAGCTCACCCAAAAATCAGCCGGGTGGTCTTCGCGCCCGCAACCCTGTCTGCAAAGAGGGGAAAAGCTGGGACGGGCTGGGGTGTTGCTTTCCCTTTTGTCTGTCTCCCCGTGTCCAAGCAGCAGGTCGGCTCTCCAGGCAGCCGCACGTCCACCCGAGCCCGCCTCCACGTTCCTCCCTGGGGTGCCGCGGGCCGCTCCCACCATTTCTGCCGCAGGTTCAGCACCAGCGCCCTGCTGCCCGCTGCCCTCGGGGCGGAGCAGCTCCCCTCTCCCCTCTTTCCCACTCCCAGGATAGGACGGGCTGAGGGGTGCCCCGTGGGAGGGGGATGAAAGCAGCCGCCGGGCCCCCCTGCCATCCTCCTGCCTCCCCCGGGGGGGGGAGGGGGAAGAAAATGGTTCCCCCGCCCCGCCGCTCCCCACCGCCCCCCACCCCTGCCCGCCTCGCAACCTCCCGCCGCCGCCCTCCCCCTGCCCATCCTTACGGGGAGGTCGCGGAGCCGCCGCGGTCTATAAAAAGCCCCCCGGGGCTGGAGGGAAGGAGGGAGGAACGGAAGAGGGCAGCGCGCCGTCGGAGCTGCAGCGGAGAGCGAGGGCTCGGGCGCGGGTCGCAGCATCATGGCCCAGTCCGTGTGGGGCTACGACAGCGACAACGGTGAGTGGGGCCGCGGGGCCCCCGGGCGGGCCGGGGCTCAGCCGGGGCAACATTTCCTTGCCTTTCCCCCCCAGGACCCGACCGCTGGCATGAAAACTACCCCATGGCCAAGGGAGACAAGCAGTCGCCCATTGAGATCAACAGCAAAGACGTGCGGCATGACAGTTCTCTCGCCCCTTGGCACGCCAGTTACGACCCTGGGGCAGCGAAAACCATCCTGAACAACGGGCGCACCTGCCGGGTCGTCTTCGATGACACTTTTGATCGATCAGGTCAGTTTCTGGTTCAGCTTTTGGGGGTTGTGAGGAATTGAGGTTTGCAAGGCTCCGGGAATCAGCATGCATCCTGTGGTACTTGGCTTACGGAGACTGGCAGGGAAAAATCATTTGGGTACATGGAAAAAGTACTCCTGAAGTTTGTTTTGATGGATCCAGCCATGTTTACATCCACCATGGGTGTGACAGAGAGGCTGTAGCTGCAGGGGCATCCCTGGAAAACAGACTCAGCTGGAAGGTGGACTTCTCTTCCCCAAGTCACCTCCTTCAACATGAACACTGCATCCTCAGGTGCTGTGTAAGGGGACAGAGTGTCACCTGGGGGGTTTAGTGTGCACTCTGACGCACTTCATAAACACAAAACTTGTGCATTTCCACCGCCTGTGATCTTGATTTCTTCTGTTTGTATGAGAAGTCTTTAGGATCCTCCACAGCTTGAAAAGACTATGAAAATAGCATTTATGAAAATAGCATTTTGTAGCTTCTGGAAAGCTATCAAACGTTTGATTGAGAGAGAGAGCAGTCTTGCATCTTTAAGTTAAATTGTTCAAAACTTTATTCCAGAGCTGTATCAGTGTGTAATTCTGTATGCAGACAGGCAACAACTGTCAAAATTAATAACAAATTCACAATACTGTATAATGTGAAGACATCTCAAGAGCATGGAATATTGATCAGTCCTTTCTCAAGAAGGAAAGCAATCTAATTAATGGAAAACAGACTTACTTTCCATTGTATTTTTCTGCATCTACTTGGATGGTATTTGTATTGGGATTTTGTTCTTAGTAAGCTATATAATTAATGAAATATATCTGCAGTACATTGAAAGATCACACTCTCTTTTTTATCTTGATGAGCTCATGGTTTCCTTGGACAGCTTTATTTACCATTACAGCTACCTGTTATCATTCCACATCTCACAGATGGAATCTGAATTATTTAGGTCAGGGACCATCTCTTTATTATGTATTTGTATGTTGCTTTAGTATTTATTACCACAGTGGCCTCTGACAAATCATGCACTTTTGTTATAACACAGAATGCTCTTCCATAAACACTGCATAAAATCAAGGGAAGTAAACTGATGAAGAACTTTTTCACGTGGCAGTTCTGCTCTGTCTTCTTTGCAGTTTCCTAAAGGCTGAAATGCTTAGACAGAGGCTGCTCAAGAACTGTCTGCCCAGGAACTGTGTTGGAGAAAGACCCTGATTTGGCCAAGAATAGTGCAGCCCTTGGTGCAGCCCATCCTCTAAGCCATCTTCCCTCCGTTCCCTCCCCGACTCTCCCCTTCCCGTCATATCTGTTGTTCCTCTGGGCACCCAGTGTGCACATTCACTCCCTGCTGCTGTTACTAACTTTCTGCAAGCTGCTGGACAGTAGTTCAGGACTCAAGCCTTTCACAGGGATGTGTCTGATTGGAATCAAATACAAAGTCTGACAGCTCTGAAAAACCACATCAGAAAGCATTTCATAAACACATTATTACTTTCATTTGTTGGCTTCTGTGGTGGCAACAGCTAAGGATAAGTAGTAGTCACAGATCTGATTTTAATTGGAAGAGGAAACCTAGCTTGAAGATAGCCTTTTTTTTTTTATTATTCTGATCTAATCACATGGAAAATGTTGAATGTTAAAAATATTTATTTTTATGCTAGAGAGATCTATATACTGTAATGAAGTGCTGTTTCCAAGTGCTTCACAGTATTTGAGCACTGGAAAAGGCTCAAATGAAGAAATGACTGCTACATGAGTTTCCAACTCTGATATTGATTTAGCTTGTAAATGTAGGTAGATCACATAAATTCAGCTCCTGAAAGTTCCTGCCTCCCATTGATTCTCGTGTGAAATGGCAAGCAAATACTTGTGAGGGTTTCAGCCTTAGAGTCTATGCCTTACTTTTCTTACATTTTAAAGGGAAACAATATAATAATAATAATGATGATAAGGATGATAATTATGGTAATGATGTGACGTATTTTCCATTGAACGTTTCTACAGAAGGCTTACTCAATGCTGTATTGAGTTAGTTATGACAATTTATATATGTATGAACAAACTCAAAAAATAAGAGGAACTCCATACCTAAAATTCAACACAGCGCTTTGTTTCTGTCGCCCCCCCCGCCACCCCCCAATGGCTGTGACACCTGCCAACTAAAAAGAGAAACTGCAAAGTTAAACCTTGCTCAGTGTAGGTATTCCAACACATGTGATAGCAAGAATTAATATGAGACCATTGGGCACAAGAGGATTTAAATATTGTTTCTATGTTAACTTTGAACTTCAAAGCTATTGGTAGACTTGAATGCTATTTAAACAAGGTCTTCTGGCACTGCAGTTGTGAACTGCATTATCAGCTTTCTGTGTAAGGAAACACGTCTCATTCCTGCCTTAGGTAATAAATGAAAAATGTATTTGAGAGCTTGTCCTCTAAGCACTCCTGGCTCAAAAGAATCCCCAAACTGAAAGAGCAGGTGTGGTGTGATGGTTTGAACGTCAGAGTGGGTGTAAACTGTCAGACTGATGCATGGTCAGCAGTATTTGGCTAAAACAGCAGAAATAGTAGCTTCTTAATCTATTTCATTGGTGGCAATGTTAAACGTAGACTAAAGCTTTTGATTGCTCAGGAATCACTTTTCTAACACATTTGACCTAAATTTTCTTCTCTTCCCTCACTTTCAAGATATAGATCCTTTTTTTTTTCTTTTTTTTTTTTTGAAGCAGCAAACTATGCTGTAACCATTGTTTAGTTGTCTGAACTGTAAAAGGTATGTCAGTCATGGACTAAAGGTACACTTCAAAGCACCTTTGGGTTATTTTCACAGTCCTATCCCCAATCATTTCATAGCAGACCATTTCTTGGCAAGAATCAGCTGTGAATACCTTCCTTCTCTCTCCTCGTCAGGAACTGTAGTCTGTCCACTTACCAAAAGAAAAGGGGCTTCTTGAGCAGCAGGGGTTTGATTCTGTACTTAACTCAAAGCAGCTTCCACAGTTTTCACATCAAACAGGACACTGAGTGATAACAGAATTCAGCCCCAGTCTTGTAAACCAGTGAGTAGCGTTGCGACCCCCACTGCAATCAGCTGGATTTACAAGAGGTGCTCCACACTTTTCAAGTGTGAGTCCCCCTTCAGTAAACGTGTATGTCAGTGTTTTGTAGGCTAGTGTTGATGCAGATTATCAATTGCAGTGCTGAGAGGTGGGCCGCTCGTGGGAGCCTACCGGCTGCGTCAGCTTCACTTGCATTGGGGTTCCTCTGATGACCATGGCTCTGAGCATATTATAGATGGGGTGAAATATGCAGCAGAGGTAGGACTTATTTTTAATAGCAGTATTCAGTACTAACTGGAATTTGACTGATTGTGCACCTGAACAGATTAACCATTCTCCCTTTTGCAAATATTTAGCTATGGCTTTTTCTCTAAAATCTGTCTATGAGACTTGTGAATATTCATCCGCGTGCAGTGGGATAAGTTGCATCTGCCAACAAATGTATCTTTGCAAGTATGTACTAACATGGAATTTGCTTCTTCAAGCAAGAGTTTTTGCTAGTATTTTAGAATGCTTTTAAAATATTTGAGACAAAGTGATCTGTTATTTCCAAATAGGAAGATCTGTTTTCTGCTGATTTTTTTTTTTTTTCTTGCTTTGGGCCATTTCTGGTATAACTTTACTAAGTTAATTTCAGAAAGCATTACCAATGAACAGAAAAACTCACAAAAAGCACATTTGATAAACTGACATTGAAAATTAGATCCACCTTAACACTGATTCAAATGATAAGGAGTGTCTCCTGGTTTCTGACCATCTGTGTTTTAAAATCTCTGTGTTTATTTTTGGGAACTATGAAAAACAGATGTTTGGGGTTTTTCTTTAATGTAAACTACTACATTGTTGCTGTCCACATTTGCTGAAATTAGTGGCTGCTCTAGGCCCTGAATACTTCTTCCAGTAATAAATATCATAGAATCATGGAATGCTTTGCGTTGGAAGGGACCTAAAAGATCATCTAGTCCAACCCACCTAGCATGGGCAGGGACACCTTCCACTAGATCACGTCATTCAAAGCCCCATCCAGCCTGGCTTTCAACATTTCAAAGGATGGGGCATCCACAGCTTCTCTGGGCAACCTGTTCCAGTGCTGCCCTCACAGTAAAGAATTTCTTCCTTATGTCTAATCTAAATCTACCCTCTTCCAGTTTAAAGCCATTACCCCTTGTCCTATCACTACATGCCCTTGTCAAAATCCCTCTAGCTTTAGAGTAGGCCCCCTTTAGGTACTGGAAGGACGCTACAAAGTCGCCCCAGAGCCTCCCCTTCTCCAGGCTGAACAGCCCCAACTCTCTCAGCCTGTCCTCATAGGAGAGGTGCTCCAGCCCTCTGATCATCTTCATTGCCTCCTCTGGACTTGCTCCAACAGATCCATGTCCTTCTTATGTTGGGGGCTCCAGAGTGAATATAAGTGAATTCACTATTGATGCTAGTGAATTAGTAGCAAATATTACATCCTTCCTCCAACTTATTTGAAAATAGGCTCAAAATATATGCCTACACCAACAAAAAATCTGCAGCAGTGTTTTTTTGCCTTCCACCTATAGCTTCAAGGTGCAGAGCTTACAGAGGCTTTGCCCACCTATCATAGGAGAAAATTCAGGCAGATATTTTGCAGGGTCAGCATGCACAAACATTGCAGAGATGACGGTGGGTGATGGTTTGGTTTTTTTTTTTCCCATTCCTTAGCCACAGCCAAACTGTGCTAGTGTTCTACTTTCTGTGGCTGACTAAACAGGCAAATTCTGTTTCCTCAAGCTATATCTTGGTTAGTTCAAGCACTGATTTTTTACATTGCTTTTGTTTGCAGTACTCAGATATTTACTGACAGTGGAAGAAAGCCTGGAAGGTATGAAATTTTGCTAGAATGCAACCAAAAATACATGGCTGCTCCACCTTTATCCTCAGCAATGATATCCTTATCTTCAAGAGAAAAGAAACAGAGGCCAATACATTAATTTATATTCCTAGAAAATTATTTTTGTTATTTTAAATAAATGTTACTGTGCTTAAAAAAAGTTTGAAATTTGCATTCAAAATATGCACCAGAGTCCTATTTTTTTTTTTTTTATATGGTCCTCTCTTCCTGATGTTACTTATTTTGAGATTTCACACTGCTGATTGCAGCACATGTCGGAGCCAAAGATTTTCTGGAAGGAGATGTTAAAACTTGAAATATATCCTGGAAATACAGCATTGTTGAAAGTAGAAATTAGAAAGAAATGCTAGGTTATTATCTGCACTCCTTTCTAGTACTATGTGCCAAGAGCAGTAAGAGATACAAAACAATAATAGATGCACTACATACAGCCCAGTGTAAATCCTTGAACTGATATCTGCATTACCTGAAAAATCTAAAAATCTACTTGAGATGAAGTCCATTTCAGTAGATATTTTATGCACTGCATGTGTGCATGTCCTGTGCTTGCATTAAACTGTTTATAGTTGCACTGTCTGATTAATTTTGAAATGTATTGTGTGTGTTTTTCTTTCATGCTTCAGTTAAACACAAAGTGATGCTTTATAGAAAATGTGAGCATATGGGAGCATGGGAACAGTAATAGGAAATACTTACATATAGTTTTTATTCCTTACTTACTGTATAGTGGAAACTTTTCTTAATTTAATTTAAAAGCTTGTAAGATTGTGCTGTTGGCAATTTCTTGCATTTACAACTGAGGTTTCATTGATTTTTAGTTACATATGGTGCACTGGAATCCAAAACACGGCAACTTTGCTGGAGCTTTGAAACAACCTGATGGTGTGGCTGTTGTGGGCATTTTTCTGAAAGTAAGTGGCAAATACACAATCTATAATTTTCAGTATTTTTCGTCTTTCTCTAGTTCCAGGGAAGAAGTTTTCAGGAAAAATTCAAAGCGATGTACAGACTGAAGTCACGTATGTCCTTGGGCCCTCCAGATTCCATGCACTAATCTGTTCAGAGCTGACTTCTGACACCATTCTGAAAACAGCGGTAGATATCATGGGTGGTATTGAACAAGAGACACACAACTTCAAGCCTGGGACACTTGCTGACTTTGCCCCTGGTAGCTGACCAGCTCTTTGCTTTGGTGTGTACTGAGTGAGGAGGACAGTCTGCATAGGAGGAGTGTTTCCTCCTGCCCTTTGGCTGCTAGCAGGTATTGTATTTGCCTGTCAGCAAGATTATGTTGACTGATTCCCTTCCTTGGTCTCTTGTTGATCCCCACATAAGCTGGGAATCAAAAAGAGTTCAATGAACCTTCTCAAAAAAAAAAAAAAAGAATTGATGGTGAAAAAAGTCCATTGAACATTTTAACCTTGAAATACAACAGCTTCATAACAAAACAATGCTGTACCAATATTTTCCAATTGATTTTTTAATAAACTTAACAGAAACAAAGCAATCCTATTATCAAATCTGCATGTGGTCTAGGACACTGAGAAATGCTAACAGGCAGACAACCTAATAGTGATAAATTATGCAAACTTCAGCTATGTGGCTGTCATTTTACTTGCAGGTAGGCATTTCAGCTTGAGGACAGTGTCAGAGAATAGCTCTCCTTTTATTGTTTTATCACTAGTAAGCTGCATTTGTACAAGCAATAGGAAGTGGATGTAATTAATTTTGTCACAGTGTCCCTGAACAGGCTAGACCCAATGTTATTTTAATTCTGTTGCACTGTGAGCCAGCCTGACCTTTTCCTTGTGGTTAGTTTAAACTGAAGGTCAGCACCTGTCCAGATTCTCCCCTATGACTATGTCCTTCAGTTATTCTTTCTTTGTCATGTATTTGGGTCTATTTTAGACTAAAGCTTTAACTTGTAAAACACAACTTACAAAGTATAACATTATGTTCCTATTAGCCATGATAAGGTCAGCAAAAAGGTCTAGAAAAGTAGTATCACTGTAGCTTGTCTGGCCTTCCTTCCTTGTTTCCTTGTTGCTCTTCGGTGTAGGAGCCATTGTTTTGCTCTGGGTTTGTCATGTTCCATGACTGGGTTTTTGGATGTTGCTAAAAGAGAGATCGAATTATCTCCTGAAGAACTAATTTAATCTATCTTGGAACAAGACATGGCAATAACGGCATGTCTTATGCATACTATCTTTACTCTTCTGGGATGCAGAGCCACGTCAAAGCTTTTGGAGGTGCTGAATGTCAGGAACACAAACAATAAAGTGACCCCATAGCTTGAGGAGGTCATGACAGGAATCTCATTGTATGTCTTACATCAAATCTGATCTGACTGCATAAGTGCTGCTGAATGTTTGAAGTGTCTGCAGCAGCTCTTCAGACAGTCAACATTTTGCTGAGTGCTTATACATCTCACAGGGGTTGTGGGTCACTTTCAAACCAGGAGCCAAGGGTTGGGCCCTGGAGGGTGTAGATGACATTGTCTGAGTGTGCAGTTTTTTGTTCCTCGGACAGTGGGAGATGCTTTGTACAGTCTTTCAATGCGTTTTTAAACTGCAGAGCCAGTTACTTGAGTCTGCTATTCTGGATGTTCTTTTAACACATATAATTTTGTGTCAGTCTGTACTGGATGCTCTGACCATATTGCTGCCTAACTTGACAGCTGGGGTGTACTGAATTTCTTTCAAATACTGTGGAACATGATGAAAAAATACAGTCCTTGTACTTTGCATTACAGGTTGGAAAAACTCCCAAACCAGAGATGAAGAGAATTCTTGAAGAAATTGATAACATTAAGACCAAGGTATCAAAACAATTTTTGTGATATAATGTAGCTGAAAAGCAGCAGAAGCAAAACATTGCAAACGTATTGTAAACTGTTTTTCAATTTAATTAATGATCTAAGGACTGATGCCCATACCTATTGCATAGATAAAACTGCAGAAGGGAGTTCTTCACAGAAGATTGTGACACTGCATCTACTGTTATTTAACATGAACCTAACCTCTAGGTATACTTTAGTAATTCTTCTTCATGATAAGCTTTATGATTCTAATGATGCTAAAAGAAAAGTGACTTTTTAATTTGACATTTAACATACCAGTAGATCACCAGGACTGAATTTTACAAATTTTGTAAGCGTTTTCTTCCAAATCTAGTAGAATTTCTTGCATTTAATTTATGTATGCATGTACTGACATTGATATGCGGGTCTGAGCCTGAGATCTGTTCTCTCTTCATTTAGAATTCTATTAATTTTATTTTTTCAGCCTTTTCTTAGTCTTCGGATACAATTCAGTTCTTTCTGCTGAGGGAACTGAAGGTCATTTTTTGGCCGTTTACACCCAGAAGAGCTTTGCCACAGTTAATAAAAAGTTGATCAATCACCCTATGAAACACTGTTTCGTATAATGATGACAAGAAGGCAGTGATATCCACTCCATTGCTTTCTATCTGAGACTGCCTAACTGGAGATTTTATGATTTCTAACAGCAAAAAAAAATAGAAGTCTGATTTCCTGCATACAGATACTCTCTGTAGTGGTTCTGGAAAAAGCAACACTTGAAGAAAAGCAGAGAAAGATAGGTGCATATGCAAACAATCACATCTTGTATTTTATCTCCTATACGTATTTTCTTTCCTGTCATCACATACTTTTAAGCAAGATTATTTATTTTTCAGGAAGGATTAATGGCTGGTGTCACCACTGTATTTATGGCACACGCAGTTTCAATTACTGTGATACATTACAGGCAGAGGAGTTTCATGGGCACTGTGCTGTGTTTACTGAAAAAGCACAATTTTGTTTGTGAAGTTATTTGCAAACTCATATTAAACTTAGAGACTAGTTTTGTCAGGAAGATGTATTTGGAGTCTTGATGTTATTCTTTCTACCTATATTTTGTGCAAGGATATGTGGAAAATATTCAGCTCCTCCCATTGCACTTTGTAGGGTAATAAATACTCTATTCCCATCTACAGAAGATTCTCCATGATAGGAGAAGTAATTAGGAAGAATATATTTTGCTTTCCAGAACTGCATCCTAAATACCAGTAGAGTTGAACTTTCCTGTTTAGTTCTTGTCACCCTGAGAGGACGAGGAAGTCTCATCACACTCCTGTGGACATATTCTCTTGAGTGTCCTATTCGGTGGAAGAGAACTTTTCAGGAAGTGTTATCTGGTGTCTGGTGTTCTCCTTTGTCTGGTGATAATCACCTTTAGTTGTAAGACATTCAGGATCCAGTACTAGTACTTGCAGTGCCACAATCGTTAGCTTTTATCCCAAGTGACCAAAAATAAAACAAAATTTTGATAATTCCACAATAGAAAAATGTAACAATGAATTTGCTTTGGTGCCACAGAATTCAGCTTGTAATTTCTTTTAATTTATTAATGGAATATAAATCAGTTATTATTAATTGTAGGGCAAATGCTTGACAGGAAGAAAAGGAGATTGATCTCTTGCATGAATCTTGACATTTAATTACTTCTTTTATAATAACATAGATACTGATGTCTTTTTAAGATGCATATCCCTAGAGTTACTGCAGATAATTATTTTTTATTTCTCTAAGGGAAAAGAGGCTCCTTTTCAGCACTTTGATCCTTCAATTCTTTTCCCCAAATCTCGGGACTACTGGACCTACCATGGTTCCTTCACTACACCCCCCTGTGAGGAGTGCATCACTTGGATTCTTTTGAGGGAGCCGATTGAAGTCAGCTCAGACCAGGTAAACTCCACCTAGTTCTGCTACTCCTTTACCAGTTCTCAGCAGTGCCTCAGTATGTCAATGTGATGATTTGCAAGCCCAGTGTTACATTTTTTTGTAAGGAACGCTTTAGCTGAGGGCTGTGAGAAATTGCCCTGCAGAATGGACTGTTGAAATGGACTGTAAATCTGACCTCGAGAATCAGACTTTCTTCCTAGGCACCTCCTGGAATAGCTTCAGCAGGAGTGTTCTTGGCATCCTGAAAACCTGTGTAGGCAGAAGCACCCCCAGCCACAAAATTCAGTCATCACAGCAGTCTCAGTTCATTCTCTGTGCTTCAGCATTAAGTGGCAAGTGAGACTAGCATTTAGCTGGTTTCCCAGTTTAAGAAATTGCTGGTCCAGATCTTGACTTTGTAAAATCTGCCAGTGAGAAGGATCAAACTAGCTAGAACCTGAAAACCTGAATGTTAATACAAATTAATATACTAATTGTATTTATATAGTTCAAATGTGCATTTACCCAGGAAAAAGAATAGAGAGCCAGTCTGGATAAGTTGACCTTCTTTGGTCTTGCGTTAAAACTTTTGGTTACTTATACTATTTTCTGCTTCAGCAGTACAAGTCAGGGTATAGCCTTTTTACTGATTTGTCTGTTTTCAGAACAGATTCTGATTACATTCTGATGAAGGAATAACAATTAACAAAGCAACACTGAATTTTAAATTAATGACTGAACTCAATAATCCAGTTGGCATACATGTCTCTGCCTTACAGAACAAAGTATTAACATCTGCGGACCAGCTTTTTTTATCAGACTGCCCTGCATAGATGTAGATGTGCATCCTCCTTCGTGGACAGCTGTATTTTCACAAGTGATTTGACTGCAGTCCAGCTCCAGCAGGGTCGCAGGAGGCCCCTACCCTTTTTCCACATTGTGAGGGTGGGTCAGGGGAAAATCCAAAAGAAGCCCAGGCAAGGGTCAGACGATGCACTGTTCTGTGGATGAAGAGTGTAAAGATCCACAGAAACAGTGCTAACTGTTGGACTGCAATGATCTCTACCAATAATCTCTACCAGTATGCTTGTCATTGTGTAAGAAAATTCCTTTTCTGTCTCAGAGTTTGTTCTAAGCATCAAGGTCCACACTGCTTTCAGGTGAATTCACATGGACACTTTACTTTTTCTTCTCTGCAGATGGCGAAGCTCCGTAGCCTTTCCAAGAATGGTGAGAATGAACCCGTGAACCCACTGGTTGATAACTGGCGTCCACCTCAGCCTGTGAAGGGCAGGATAGTGAGAGCCTCGTTCAAGTGAAGTCTCAAGTCTCACTCTGCTGAACCTGAGTGAGAAAATCCCTGCACCCCAAAGTGTAGTTAGTTTTTGCTGTCTACTGCTTTTCCTCTGGATCCAGATCTGTGTTTCTCAGCTTGAAATTCTGAGTGGTAAAACTGAATCTGATTTTGAAAGCAGAAAAAATACTGTATGCAAATACTAACCTTAATAAGGAAATGAGACATATACATGAGTCTTGACCACAAATGCCTCGGCATTTGTGATAGCATCACTTTTCTGCCATGTGGTCTTGGAAGAAAAATGAGCTCAGTTTCAATATTTAAAATTAATTTCAAAGGAAATGTAGTAAAGGCAGAAAAATGAACTAGTAGTTCAGGAAAGCAGAAATAACAGTAGGTCAACTGTACACGAACAGGAAGTAAAATAACTGCTCCTACAGCATCTCTAGTAGTGATCTTCATCAGATATCCCACCTCAAGTGGGAACATCCAAAGAATAAGCTCTTCTTTAACATACCAGATTTTTTCCTCCCTCTGTTGTCCATAGTTTGTTACCCAAGGTTAGATTAGTATTCTGGGGATGCAGTCAGGCATTCTCAGCTTCTGTGTGTGAAGAAGAAAAGATACCTTGCTGTCATTTCAGCATTTGCTGTCTTTGCCACATCCTGCTGCTGCTGCTGATCTTTTCTTCTTTTCACTGCTGCTGTTACTTCACCCATCCAGCTGTGGAGTGCTGTTGGTATCATGTTGCCTTATATTTAGTGTAGCAGCTTTAGGATTGCTGAGGGGAAAGTGCCTTTCTTCTGCTGCTCTCTGTTACTTCCCAGGATGATGGATTTTTAGTTTTGATGCTCTGCCTGTTTTGTTTTTTTTTTTATTTTTGAAATCTTAGTTTGCATATTAATGATTTCACCTATTAGGGATTTTACTGCGTATGGAGAGGGTCTTTGTGGGTAATTTGTATGTGTCATTTGTCTTCCTCGCTACTGAAAAATCCAGGTTAAGTCCCCTAAGTGTTTGTTTATTGTGACTCTGTGTAGCTAGAGACTCTAAGCAGAGTCTATTCAGCTCTGTTACTTTCTGGGGAGACACATGAGCTCGCACAGATGATCCGAGCAAGGAATCACTGGCAGACTGAAACTTCTAAACCATCTTCCCCTGTCCTTCATCATGTAAACATCATCATTTCAGCATGCTTCCTAAACTGCATTACACAAGTACCATCTGGGTTGAACCCACATGCAGACTATGTGAGCAAAGGTCTGCTATGTTATATTCACCATCAGGGTCATTATTGAGTATTGTACTTACAGGAGATTGGGTGGTCAAAGATGGTGTGTAAAGCCTCCTGCAAATGAAGGATTTGATTAAAAAAAAATAATAATAATTGAAGTCAATTCTGGATTCTCTATATTCCTCTAACTCATCAATAGGTGTCAGAGGGCATTCTTCTGGAGATGTTGCAACAAATATGTTCAGAGCAACATTTTTAAGGGAGACATCAAAGTCTGAAAAAAGCAGGGTTACAACTGGCTAGAACAAGCATTTCCCAGTTCTTCACTATTTCACGTTTCACCTTTACTAGAAAAATGGTGCTCCAACAGGGAAGTAATGAATGAATGGGTAACACTGGACAAATTCTACTGTTATTACCAGCAGAATCCAGTGAGAATTCAGGAATGAAACTGAGGGCAGAGTTTGATCCTTTGTATTCATTTAGAAATGTTCGAAGAATTGCTGAATTTCCATTGAGAATTAATATTTCAGTTTATTAGAAATGTATTTTCCTTAGTATAAAGCAGACTTATTTTAAAAGCCAAGTTCATGTCAGCAGAAACTGAAGTATTGATTGAATCCTGTTTACAAATGTTTTGACATTGGCTTAATCTTATCAGAAGATCAGCTTTTGGTATTACACGAGTGCAACACTTGCAACGGTATTGATTCAAAGAGTCTCTTAGATCTTCTTTAAACTCCTGTACATCTCAACACATAAAAATGTTTCTACAGAAAGCTCATAAGCAACATTTTTTTTCTACTGTACTATGTCTTACGTGTAAAATTTCTTCTCATATCCATATGCAGTTGATCTTGGTGTTGAGAAAATTTCAACACAAATAACTGAGACAAGAGTTTGCATCTTTCTACGTAAAAGCCATTAACTGTGATGTTTTAATATCTCGTTACTGGGGCAATAGAACAGGATTAGTTGCCTGCAGTTGAAACAACAGCTTTTGTGTTTTCAGAGAACCAATAAATTGACTTATATAAAAAATGGATTTCTGGTTTTATTTCTAATGCTGGATGATAACTGAAAGTAGCAAGAACTTTCTAGAAAACCTTGCTGCTCTTTTCTTTGATACATATACTTGTAATACAAGGGTGGACAGACACTCCAGTAATTGCCTTTTTAGCTGTTAGAGTTTAGTTTAATATCTCATTCTGGTTTCTGTCTCTCCAGTCAAACAGATCCTCAAAAATATGAGACGTCAGAACAGTATCACTTCTTCTCTGGTTTTGGGTTAAAAAAGATTATTTACTTCTTGCCTGGACACAAAGATTCTCTTACATCTTCCCAAAATTCATACATTCATGTATGATTTTGAATATCACTAATTCAGATAGGAATTTTGGTTTCTTGCAACAAGCACGTGGATCATTTAGCTGAAGTGTTACCTCATTCTGAAATTTCCTGATTAATTTACACTCTTTAAACACACAAATTAAACTTGTTTAAGTTAAATAGTATCTTAATTGCCCACAAAGTCATATACTGACTGTGCTTTGCTTTATTTGCATGTTTCCTCTACTGCTTTTGAAAGGCAGAATAAGCAGAAGTTTATCAACTACTGACAGTAGTTTTGGTTCCAGCAGCAAATGCATGCTTTTTATGTTGGCACAAAGAAAAATACAGTCTGAAATACACGTTCTTCCCTCATGCATTTGCTCTGATTCCATTCTGTCTTCAAACTATTACTACACAAAAGCATCAACCTCATTGCAAATACGTTTTATACTTTTGTTTTTCTCTTGAAGAATAAAGCATATACAGTTTTGTTCCATTGCCTTTCTCCCTTTGACTAATAGTGTAGCTTAGTATTGATTACCTTGGTAATAAACTAAGAATATGTTATGTGGATTCTAACCCTGCTCATCTATCTTAAATAGAGAAAAAAAAGCCTCTGGGCACTGACTAATTTTTTTCTAAAAAGTAAAAATTACCCTAATCAGTGTGGCACACTAAATCCTTGACTACTTTAATGTATATAATGTATATATTAATTTCAACAGGGCAGGCAAATGGTTGAAATGAATTACCACTTACTAGATTTTGATAGACACTGAAACACTCCCAACTTCCCACACCTCACAAGAGCAATTACTAGAAAATTAAAAGCTTATTCCTACAGATTCAAAGCTTTTTTATTAAGTGAAACAAGTTTCCCACCAGCTGTGGCCATCTTTCAGTCAGGTGTAAATTCATAACTGAACTGTGAATTCCTGGTAGGACCCTAGGTATACAACTAGCTATCGTTATGCATTTCCACCAAAAATTGAAAATAATATATATTATTTTTACTGTATCTCAAAGCAAGAGTCTTATGGATCTGCTTGCTGGTGTTTATCTGCTGAGTAATCAGAGTTAAACACTGTTCATATTGTCAGTGAGTTTAGCAAAATAAAGCAGTTCCTATTTCTTCCTGAGGCATTTTGTCCCCTGCCTCAGCAAAGGAAGTGGCTATGCAATGTGCCTTTCATCTCAATGAATTCTGGCATACATCTTTGTCAATATTGCAGCACGAAGCATGTATTCAGGAATTATTTTATTGTGAAACCAAATAATTTCATAGAACATATTATAACATCTCCCCCTCCCCCCCCCAAAAAAAAAAATATTTTTTAAAGTATTTTCTTTTCAATTTAGGTCTGCTGTACATGTCAATTTGAAAAACTGTGCACTAAGATGAAATGGACCAGTTCAGCGTTATTTGTGAGGGAGAAACAGAAAGACTGTAAAGTTTTGTGTTCATTAAAGTACAGAAACAGATTTGAATACAGATGGAGACTTTGTGATATTACTTGGAAAATAAACACCAGCAGAGTATTGTTATTATAGAAAATTTAAACTTTCTAAATTTGGACTGGATAGCAAAATACTTGCAAGAATGTGTAGTATTAACATAAGTATAACATATACTATATATATAATTTATAACATAAGTATATACACTTAATCTTGTATATAACAAATGACAGATTTCTTTATCAGTTAATCATGAATCCAATAGGAGATTATATGCTATGCAATTCTGGTTTGGATTTCAGTGAACAAGTGTGCTTACATTGATTATTGCAAGTTCCTTGCATTCAAATTAAAAGAAGAACAGGTAAAATTGCCTCTTCAAAGCTTTTAATTTCTGAAGGGCAAGTTTTCAGTATTTGTGTAAATGCAAGTTAATTGAACTGAAAAAGACCGTGCGCTTAAATGAGGAAAACAATTGCTATTCTTTAAAGCAAAAACTTCTAAAATCTCTGGAACTTACATTGCAAACCACAGAAGCAGAACACTGCACTTATGATGAATAATGACCAAAAAGGCTGTTGGGAGTAAGTGACAGTAAGAAATGAAAAGGCAAATCATTAGCCAAGGAAAAGTGTATCTTTGGTGTCAGAGATCATATAAGTAAAGTGACCTTTGTCAGAAGTAATGTCTATTCTTACTTTTGAAAAAAATATATAGTAGATGGGAAATCAGCCATAAAAGGAAAGATGGAGAAGAAAGAAATGCACCTTCTATGCAGTCAGGATGAGGTGAAGATAACCTAAGTGCACAGTCTAAAGAATACCTCACCTTCAATGACTATGTAGAACATCCCTCCAAATCAAGAAGCATTGATAGGAATATATATACATATGAGAACAAAAATTATTGTTAGGTGAGATGGCAAATTAAGTAGGACAGTAGAGCAAACTGCGTCCGGTCAAAGGAGCTGTCTCTGCTTCAGAAAACTGAAAAGATTGGCATAATAAATTTCAACACCTCTGTTAAGAACTGTGTTTAACAAGATCTCCCTGGAGATGGCATCCTGCCTTTCTAGGAGAAAATCCAACAGGAAGGTTGGAAGTGCTATCATGCTATCAGGTATACAGAAGAAGCAGTCGCACTACTGAACCATACCTGGACTTAGCACAAGCAGGAGTGCTTATAGAGAATGGTATCTGTACGTGAGTTCTGAAAGTAGGTCTCACTGACTGTGCCACTAATTCTGCAAGCCAGAGGTGTACATTAACTCACGTCTTTGCAATTCTGTCGCGCCATTGGTAAGCAGAATATGTAGTAGGTGTTAGGAAAAAATATGCCTTTGGTGAATTTGAGTAGCAGACCGGAGCTCTTATATTGTTACTAATATCTTGCAGAAGATCTGTCAGAAAACTACTGTTGAAGTGCCTTCCTGGAGTTAGACCAACTGCCTCACTGGGCTAGACCAGCGAGACCAGGGACCAGTTCTCTCAGACCTGTATGGCTGTGATAATAAAGATTTACTGCATTAAGATTTTTAATTCTTCTAGTTCCTCCCAGTATTTTTTTCTTTTTTACTGACATTCCCACCATTCATCCTACCTTAATTCCATAGACAATGCAAGCATCCTTACTGAAAACTGAAGTGAAGGATGACTATTGCTAGACTTGAACTGTTTATTTTCCGTAGCCCACACGGTGGAGCCAGTTCCTCAACATCCACATTTTTGCGTCACTTGCAGCTAAGAGGAGGTCCGCGCTGCCATACAGTGCAGATTCCTCTAGTCCAGCAGGAGTAACTAAAAAACATTGAAACAAATGCAGTTTATCCAAATTATTATTGGCCTACAAAAGCCTTGTTTAAATAAATGCTGATAGTAAGGGACTGGTATCCAATTTGATCTAAAAAGCTTTTATATTTTGCCTCCATGTTTATGCATGAGAAGTCTACGTATATAAGTGCTTTTGCTTCTATAGGCTGAGAAAAGTCCAGCTAATTCCATTTCTAAAGTCCCAAAGAATCCTATCACAAGGTAAGAGGAGCTACAGATTAAGATCTCTCACAGATATGCACCAAATTGGTCGCTGATTTGAGTAATTATGAGACCAGGACTGCAGGACACATTTGCCCTGCGTACTGGTAATAGCCTGTCTGTCTAGCTCTTTCAGTTTCCATAGCCCTTTTCTCTCTGCACGTGATATCTCAGTCATCCTTTATGGTTATGATAATTTCTCCACTGAATTAAAAAGAAAGACACTTCCATTAAAGTTCTCTTCTTTCAAAGAACAGTGATTTTTTTTTTTTTAACGCTGCAGGCTGACAGCCATTGAGCAGCCCTAATTTAAGAGCTCCCACAGTGTTGTGCATTGTCTGTGTAATAAATCTCTGTTGGAGAAAGAGTATAATCAAGAAATTATTTTTCTTTATCAGACATCATTGAGCAATGGATGGCATCAGTGTCGTCTGCAGTGTACCTAAATTTACAGCTAAACAAATGCTGCTGACCCTTGAATAAACAGATGAAAGTTGATTTGTTGCCCAACAGTGTGTAAGACCTATAATTGAAACACTGATTTCATTGTCTCTGTTGGGAAAGGTAGGGGATGCAAGTTTAGAAACAATACTTTCCATGCCTAATGTCTTAGAGCACGTTGCTATAACTTCCACCGCTGAAAACTCTGAAAAAGGCACAGAGTCAGTGTAATTTAAATGAAGTTGAGGATATGGAACATGCCTTCTGCCTTTAAAGTAGCAGTTGTGCTAGGATTAAAGAGAATATGGTACTGTACTAATTAACAGTGAAAATAATTACGTTCTTATACTGGTGCCCATCATCAGACTATTTCAATGCCACTATAAGAAGACACATAAAATATTCTAAACATTCTCAACCAGAGTTCCTCTATTTGCTTCCCATAGCCTTAAAACACAAAAATCATCATATTTGCTGCGGATACAGGCTTCTCCTCCTCCTCTTAGAGGTGATGGGGAGCAAAGGTCTAAGGCAGAGATTCTTGCCTGGCATTTCTTTACAAAAGCAACTTCTTGCTGGACCCTGATTGTGATCTTTTACCCAGGGATATTATCTGAGTTACGCTGAGTTTTTCCTTCTGTTGTTTTATGTTCCAATCAATTTGAACTTTCAGTGGTTAATATTTAATAGCATAAAATAATTAAAATTGTATTAGTTAAATTTTATAAAAGTGAGCATTGCCAGCCAATTATAATTTATGGAAACCTTACAAGATCTGCTGCTCATGGTGCTTTGCTGAGCTCAACTGTCCTAGTTATTTGCTATCATCCATGCTGGAAGCAAGGTGTTCCCTTGTCACAGGATCTGACTGAAGGGTTAGCCATTTTCAAATATGTTTCTGGCATATGTTTCTGCTCTTGCTCTGTAATTCTCTAAATGCTGAACAAAAAGTTCTCTTTTTTTTTTTTCCTTTCTTGTTGTGCTGAAATGTCTTTAATCAGGAGATGAAGTCCCATGATTCAGATTTGCTTGGAAAAGCCTCACAGTAACGTTTAGGTAACACTACATGTAGAACCATAAAACTTCAAGTTAAACAGTGGATCCATTTATAGAATTGTAAGGTCCAGTTCATAATGCACCTGTTCAATCTTCACTTGGCAATATATACTGTGACTGAGCTGTTGAATAAAAGACATCCTCTAGAACTTCTTGACTGGCTAGACATTGTGAATGTAAGTGCACATATTTCCATGCCAGCAAGGGAACTCAGGAATACCTTATGTGGCAGGAAGAGGAGCAGATGAATTCCATTTAGGCATGCATAGAGAAAAATTCATGACCAGTCAATAAGCGTCATAGCAATGCATGGGTATAACCAGTCAGAAGAAGACAAGCTGCTGAATGTCTCCTTGCCTCGGCTTCTGACTCACTGTCTGGTCTGTCTGATGCACAAAAAATGTCAAGCTTCCCTGATTGGAACTGGTGGAGGGAATATGTGAGAACATTCACATAATCTTAAACTAGGATGTGGAGTTTTGCCAAACAACCCAGATGGATAAGGCACAAGGCAGTATTACCTGCAGAAAGCTTTCCCATCTACTCTTTGTGTCTGGAAATCTCTGTATAATCCATCTATCTTGTTATGCTTGCTGGATTTTATGATCTGATTCTATTTTTTTCCATCACTACATGAACACTTAGTTAAAGCATACAAATAACTTTGTTATTTACAATTACTCTGTTTGGAATATGCCCCAGGTTGCACCTGGGAAAGAAAATAGCATGGCCTTCATCATAACAGAAGCTAAATCCAACTCCATAAACATAACTACAGTGGCCAGAGCCCAGAAACCCCTCTCACTTATGTTTCCAAAATAATCTATGGCTCAGTGTTACATATCCAGCCTCAGGTCTTGCTTGTTCCTCCTCGTGCTTTTCTATGTATATATACTCAATAAGACCATCAGAGTATTTCACCAGATTGTCTCATTGGTTATCAGTCTTACTGCTTAACTTGTGCCATGATTGTCTGTAGTTGCAGACTCCGTTTTAGAGTTTACTGTAATCACTTTTTTTTTCTTTAAATTTTGGGGTGCCCTTCCACAATTAGTCTTTCTCCTGGTGATGTTTTCTTGCTTACCTATCTGGACTAAAAAAAGCATTCTTCCCTTTGCACAAGAGATGTCACTGCAGGTTGCAAACTGGACTGGCATAACAAATATGGACTTGTTGGTAGTTTTTTTTTTTGTACAAGCAGGCTGACAAAGACTTGCCAGACTTGTTGGAGTACTTTATGAGCTCCCTGCACTAGGCAGCAGCCTGGCTGACCCATCTCATGAGCACCAAGTAGACTTTTGCAAATAAGATCTTTCTACAGCAACACACATTTCTGGTTTATCTCGCATTAGCATCGCCACTACTGTAGCGATACAAACTGTTATCCCGAACCTAATGTGGTCCTCTGCCCATCTAGTAATATATTTCTTGAGCATGTTTTGGTTGTTCAACCTAGCCCGTTGATATTCAATGAAGCAAATCTGTTAGCTCTGACAATTAAACATGGGTAATGCGTGTGTGTGTGTGTGCGCGCGCGCGCATGCGTATGCAGAAGCAAATATTTTCCAGGGCTTTGAAAGGAACTGAAAGGTAGCAGGAAAAACAATGCAGTCAACAGAAGTGGCTGGATGGCATTCAGAAAGTATCCAAATGAGCTCACAATTATGTGTTGTAGCTGCACGGCATTGCAAAGTGGGTAGATGGGAACATATGCTGAAATATGGCAAGTGTTTTTCCCAGCGTTCCAGTCAAGAGTGCCAATGCATTTTTAACATTCACCTAGATGTGTTTACTTGGGGTTTTTTTCTAGTTCATCCATGGACAAAAATCTTTACCAAAGAGTATGACAAGATTACTGACACTAACAAAATTTGCATTTTTTCTTGTTTCAGTATAGTTCTGTTCATGAGGACTTTTAACTAATGTGATGGAGCAGAGTATTCCACAGCAGCTCTGGGATTTTGTAGATCAGTAGCAACAAAAATAGAATAAATCCTATCAGAAAGATATTTTAGAGAACTATCTCCTCTTAGTCTGTAAGTATCAGATTCTGCTCTTTGACAATAGAAACTGAGGGAAAAAATGAGGATTGTGACATAATAGCAACATTATGTTGTTCTTTTTATTTTGGCAGACAAAGATCTGGTTGTTGATAGGTTTCCATTCATGCCTACCATGTTTTCCATAGCCTGGCACGAATTTCAGTGAAGTGGAAGGCATATGACAAACGGGCTTCTTGGCTGTGACATGTCACACCAACTATGGCATGCTCAATGAAATGCAGCGTGTGAATGTCTTTTGCACACTGCCAGGCATGCTATGCGCAATCAGCTGCAAAACAATATGGCGCTTTCTGCAGCTTCTTTTTTTGTTGTATTATTTTCCACAAATTCCTAATAAAAATAGAAGGTATGTTATATTAACATTTGTGCTAGGCACAAAACAAGCATTCCAAAACTGTTCTGCAATACGGTGCAATCGTTCTGCAGTCAGGCACTGAGTTGAGACAGAATTAAAGCAGATATATCTTAGCCTTCTCTACTGGGTGAAGAAATCCAGCTCTCTCAGCTTCTCCTTGCCTGTCACGTGCTCCAGCCCACAGACTGTCTTGCTGCCCCTCCACTGCACTTCCAACATTTATTCAATGTCATTCTTGTACTAGCAGGCTCAAAATTGGGCTCCAGAAGCAGATGCACAGGTGTTGAAGACAGGGAAATTACCACTCCTATCAGTCTGCTGGCCACGGTCTTGTTAACGCAGCGCAGTGTGTCTCACAGCAAGGGCACACCACTGACTCATCTTCCATTTGTCATCCACCAGGATCTCTGTGCCCTTTTGTGCAAAGCTGCCTGCTGGCCAGTTGGCCCCCAGCACGTCCTGGTGCAGGGAGGTTGTTCCTCCCCAAGTGCAGGGCTTTGCATTGCCTTTGTGGAACTTCACGAGGTTCCTGTCAGCCCATTTCTCCAACCTGTCTGTGTTCCTCTGGATAGCAGACCATTATTTCATCCTTGACCTTGCTGAGGGTGTATTTTACGCCGCTGTTTAGGCCATTAAAGTTTTGCCAGGAAATAAAACAAATGAAATTTCACTCCAGGACAATAACGGATACTCCACTGTACCAAATCTTGTTCATAGTATCTGAATAAGAAGCTACCTTAATTTCATTTATATCGGCATAATCTCTTTGACTTGCCCCTTTCTTTTTGATCAGATGTACAAAATTTCAAGAATGAGGACTAAATGTACACTGGAGGGTTGTACCAATGCATTAGTACTTTTACAGGACAGATTTGTTGACCTTGCCACTGGCTCTTTTTGCTTCTCCAGTCACAGACATTATAGGCTGCCTTCCTTTTCTCCTTTCTGTTTTATGGACTCCTGGCAACCAGCCTGTTTTCTATCATGCAAATAATTATTGTGCCACAAATAATTTTCCATCATTTTCTTCACTGTTGCCCCTTCCTATTCAGTCTCCTTTCTCTTTTCTGCTTGCCCCAGGTATTTATATCGGTCTCTGTTATCATTTTCCCATACTCAGCTCCCGTTCTCCTTACAGCAAGGGCTCCATATATCCCTTGCTCAGGCTGTTCTCTGTGCCACACAAAAGAAGCTTCATATCTCTCTTCTTTCCTTTATTTCTCTCTTCTTTTTCCTTGCTCAGCCAATAAATCACTCAGTGATTTACCAGTAAATATGCCTAATTGGGAGGACGAATAGGAAAAACATTCAGTTTATAGCTGGGCGGTACGGTATTAACTGGTGTGACTAGCTGGCTGTTTATTTGATCTGCAGAAAACTGCAGAGGTATTTAAGCTGCTAGAGTGCTATGGTGCTAGCCATTCCATAGTTATCACGTTACTTCCAAGCAGACAGACAGAGAAATGTCATCAAGATGATGCCATTACACGTAGCCAACTGGGCTACGGGATGCTGTTCCCAACACATTTTTAAATATGCTGCAGTTCTGAGGTTGGATCTTTCTAGGCTAGTTTTAGGCAAGTTTAAATATATAAAGTGGCATGTACTAAAATACCTCCCTTTTGACAGCACGATATCTCCCTCATATTTTTATTCTATTGCATATGTGCATTTTTCACATAAACTGAATAACATGCCTACTGTACAAATACCTGTGGCACTGTAGCTGACCAGCAGTTCAGTAAGAGAGCTTTCCTAGTAGCTAAAATTACTGGAATTTTATCCCCTTTGGACACTTTTCATGTATAGATATGAGACTAATATGACACTTTCTGACTACATCCTTTTGCAAAGGAGTGCTTCATTCACTCCCATATAAGATCATGTAATTGCCAGCAGCAATATTTTTTATTATTTTTTAGATAAAAAGATGACATAGGAAATCCTTACAGTATCATTTCTATCTACATTTTATCATCTACACACCACTATATTGTGGCTGAGGCACAATAATGAAATGAGAAATGGGAAAATATTTTCTACGTAATATTTGGGGGTGTGACTGATGAGAAGCTCAACACGAGCCGGTAATGTGTGCTTGCAGCCCAGAAAGCCAAACGCATCGTGGGCTGCATCAAAAGAAGCGTGGCCAGCAGGTCGAGGGAGGCGATTCTCCCCCTCTACTCCACTCTTGTGAGACTCCACCTGGAGTCTCCAATATAAGAAGGACATGGACCAGTTGGAGCGAGTCCAGAGGAGGGCCATGAAGATGATCAGAGGGCTGGAGCCTCCTCCTATGAGGACAGGCTGAGAGAGCTGGGGTTGTTCAGCCTCGATAAAAGAAGGCTCTGGAGAGACCTTACAATGTCCTTCCAGTACCTAAAGGGGGCTTACAAGAAAGCTGGAGAGGGACTTTTGACAAGTGCATGTAGTGATAGGACAAGGGGTAATGGCTTTAAACTGGAAGAGGGTAGATTTAGATTAGACGTAAGAAAAGAATTCCTCACTGTGAGGGCAGTGAGGCACTGGAATAAGTTGCCCAGAGCAGCTGTGGATGCCCCATCCTTGGAAGTGTTCAAAGCCAGAGTGGATGGGATTTGAGCCACCCAGTCTAGTGGAAGTTGTCCCTGCCTGTGGCAGGGAGGTTGGAAATAGATGATCTTTAAGGTCCCTTCCAACCCAAACCATTCCATTATTCTTAAGCTAATTACATTTTGGGGTGTGACCAGCTGATTTTCAAGTTTTGGGAGGTTACACTCAATAAAGGTCAAACAAGCAAAATATTTGTGCATCTTCCCTTCTTCAAGAAAACTTATAGGTAACTTTGCCAGCTCTCTTTAGAAGCAGCTGACAACTGTTCTTGTGAAGTATGACTTCTTTGCTCTCTTCTGGTGATCCACAAAATATCCAGAGGACCTTCAGCTCTCATGTTCTTTCTTTTTACACTGTTATGTATACTTACCACCAAACTTCACATTTAAAGCCTCTGGATGTGATCTCTGAAGATGGCTTGAAACACCTGCTGTAGTCTCTTTGCTTACAATTTGGTATCCAAAGATAGGTTGGCTAACTTTCCCACAGATCTCTTATCTGTTCCTTCTGCTCTGTATTCCATTTTGTAAATACTATATTAAAAGTTTACTTTGGGGGTAAAACAGATGTAAATGGGTGAGTTGGCATTCTCAATCTCTTGCAGAAGCAATTTGGTATTACAAATACAGGTATAACCCTAGAGAAGTAAGCATGGCCTTAGCAAACACAGCCTTTTGGCAAAGGCTCAGCTCTTAAGAGCAATGCTCTTCCATTGCTTTGTGAGGATGTGGCGGAAAAGGCAAAGAGAAAAGGAAAAAAGTACTGTCTGGGGGAAAAATGCTTGGATTAAAGACTCAGTATGTATCAGTGTTTATATGAATAAGCCAAAATTGGAGTTGGGGTATGCTATGTAAGTGGCAACATGTGACAAAAGATAAGTCTGATCTTACTTGTAATTGTCTCAAAATGGAAGAAAGAATTTTCCGTTTTAATAGAGGACTTTCTCAATCACTCTTTATATTTCTTTCTTCACTTAGTTCTGAAAAAAAACATGCAAGGAACAAGATTATTTTGGATGAGAATCCTGTAACAACCTAATGCAGCAGGAACTGATTCTTCCTAGACCTCATAACAGCAATTACAAAAGTACCACAGAAATTTCCCAAGTTTCACTCTTTTGTTATGAAAGGAGACAGCTGGCAATTAGATTAATTTCTAGAGTTATACATTAAAAGCCCTTTCACTGGCTCTTTCATTTGACCCTATGTGTGGCTGGCTAATGTCATAGCTTCATAGCTTCTTTCTCATATTTTCAGCAAAATGTCAATATGGGAAATTTCTGTAGTTGGAAATGAAAGGATATTAGTTGCTGAGATTTCTGTGAAATGTGCATAACTTGGAAGAATAAGCACATCTTTTTATTTATAATTAAAGCAAAATTTATACATTCTTATTTGATAAGTTCTGGAAATTCATATGTCTAGATTCAGAAATGAAGAAACAATTATGCTACGGAGAAATACAGTAATTCTTAGATTGATACTTTGAATGTACATAGCCTTTTATTACAATATTTTTGTGCGTGCCCTGGACCTAAATTCAGAATAAACTTCAAAACATTTCTTCATCCCTCCTAACAAAGCCCTAGTTTTAATGGTGATTAGTATTATGTGGAAAAGTATCTAGTTGAAGTGTAAAGTCCAAGCATATGTACGAGAAGTAAATATAACTGCCCAGCCTAAATCTCTTGGCCAACTATGTGCCTTTGCCTCTTTGAACTGGAATTATTCTTGCACTTGTTCAAAATGAGACTACATACTCTTGGATTAATGATCTTTTGTCTTATGCATCTGTAAGGAGAAGCGAATAATCCTGAGGGACGGAAACAATATATACAGGTGATAGTTTGCTAATTAGTCAAGGATCTTGTACTAATTCTTGGTCCCTTGAGTGAAGCCTAAATAAAGTCATTTGGGAAGAATCGCTATGTCAGGATTGCTAGAAATAGCAACCTCCTCCACTCCCTGGAAGTGGGTTATGAACCATGAACAAACACAATCTCTTATCTATTTCTGTATCTTTGTCCCCATCACCATCAGTAGCACCAAGGCTTTGGTTGATGGATTCTCACAATTGCAGATCTACCCTCCCACCGTGTTCCCCAGTGTTTTTTGGTGTATTGACACAGAAGATGCCTTTTGTTGAGGTCACTTCTCCACGCCTCTTCTCACCAGCTATATTGCAGAACTATTTCAGTTCTGATACATTTCAGTCCTTCTAAAAAGATAGGTAAGGGGCAGGATCTGGACCATAATTCTAAAAGTGCTCAGGTTAGTCTTACATCTAAACCATTTAATGGAATATGCAAAAACATTTGAACCATAAATGCCTTCTGATAAAGACATGCTACAGTGAACATGGTCAGAGAAAGTGTGAGAGTTGGGGTATTTTAGACTGGGAAGTGGGACTGCTGTTTAAGTGTATAATGAGTGTGGGTTTCTTTCAGATTTTCCTGGTGTGTGTTTGGATCCTAAGACTGAGAATTTTATCAAATCGGTTACAGAATCATAGAATCATAGAAAGGCTAGAGTTGGAAGGGACCTTCAAAGGTCATCTAGTCCAACCCCCCTGCAAGAAGCAGGGACATCCCTGACTAGATCAGATTGCTCAGAGCCTCATCCAGCCTGGCCTTGAACGTTTCCAGGGATGGGGCATCCACCACCTCTCTGGGCAACCTGTTCCAGTGCTCTACAACTCTTATTGTAAAAAATTTTTTTCTAATATCCAATCTAAATCTACCTCCTTCTAATTTAAACCCATTACTGAGAATAAATTGTTTGTATAAGCTTTAGAAAATTATCCTGGTAAACTTAATCACCTGTTTAATATTTGACTAGTTCTTTTCACTTTAGACTTACAGTTTAAGGCCAATGTAAACTAAATATAAACATAAACTATACATTAGTGGAGAAGAGCCACCAGATACAGAAATTTCACTGTTCAGATTTTGCTTTTATGAAGAGACGAGGTCAAATTCTCACTGTTCTAAGCCTCAGTGCCAGAGAACACATGAGCAGATTGCTCCACTCTTGAATGTAGACTTACATTTCAGCGTATATGCCATCTGGGTAATATTTACTGTAACATCATAATGGCTATCTAACTAGAAAGTTTATAGGATTCTGTGTGTTTAATTTGCCTGTTTATTTTTTTTTTTAATTGATAGCTGTTGTCTGGTGAATTTTAACCTCACTTCTTGACTGCTTTTCATCTCTGAACTTCACTACTATTCTTAAAATTGATTTTAAATTAGAGACCAAGTCTGAACTACATTTTTTTTTTGTAAATCTCACTTTATCATTAGCTAAAGCAGTGGTAGATTTATTAGTTACAACACATAGATGGGACCCATCAAATTGTGACCTGTGATCTGCCCTGAAATAAATTTCTGTATCTCATCAAGTAAGTACAACAACAAAACTTTTTGGAAGTCAAGGTTCTAGTGATTTTGTGCATGGAATGAATCAGCAGGAATCCTGGAATTCTATTTCTGACTGTCTCATTATTCTGCTTCATAATTATGAGCTACTCTCACTGCTCCTGACTGCCTACCTGCTTCCCATCTGTCTCTCAGACCTTTGAAGAAGGCCTTATTAAATGTTTGTAAAGTATCTAGCATGGTAGGTCCTCTGACTGCTACTGTTATATAAAGAGCAAGTATCAACAATAATAACTGTACAATGTCATACAGTTTATAAATATATGTGTGGATAATATACATTTAAAAAAAAAAAGGAGGAGCCTCGCTGGGTTCCAAAGGAATTATCTTTTTGTTGCCAAATTAAAAAATATCCTCTTTAAAACTTAGAAAGTAATGTTAGTCTTAGCAATGCATATAGAGAAAATCTGTGCTATAGGAATAAAAAAACCTGAATGACTAATCAGAATTTCACAGGAAAGACATATATCTGAGGATTTTGCTCATTGAAATATCAGTATTTGGAGGGAAAACATTTATTCAAGTGCCTTAGAGATGGCATAGAAGACATACTAACATATACAATATATTTGCTTATTTTCCTTCTATAATTTACCTGTACTTTAAAAGCATTTATTGACATATTGCCTGAAAAGGTATTTCATTGAATCCAGTAGTCTCTGAACTGGAGACATAGCTGTGTATATCATGATGTGCTTTGTGCCAGATTAAGACATGTTGATGCGCAGTAGTGAATATTGCTCTGTGAAAGCTTTTTTTATTTCACCCTCCACTTTCGATCAAATTTAATTTTGACTGTTGTCTTCTATGCCATCTGTATATTCCTTAAAACACTTCTCTTGTCTGTAACATGCAGGGAACATAGGCCATGTTTGATAATGAAAAGCCCAGCAAAGACGTTCAAAGGTTTTATTTTACTGGAAGATGAGATCTCCCACTGCTCAGGCCAGTGTTTTTAAGGGATTCCACACAGAGCTTTTCTGAGAAGGAAGCCAGTGAGTATTTCACCTGGAGAAGTAACTTACTTATTTGATGTAAAGGTCTAAATTAAAGTGTCTAAGGTTAAAACTTTTTCTTAGCTTGCTTCTTCCCTCCTTCCTCTGTCCCTTTTAGGTTGTCTAAATGCCAGTGACTTCAGAACAAACAGTTACTCTGGAAAAATGCTATTTGTGTCTCAGAGCTCAGGAGAGAAATTTCAGTATCTACTGAGTCTTCATACCCAGGCAGTAAAGTACAATCCCAAATCTGTCCATTTAAGTAGGTATAAAAGATACAGTGCTTTGTATGACATGTGACTATTTATTAAGAAAACTGAGTGAAGCTATAGCTTGTTCCTTAGAAATTACTACTGGCTCTAAAATGACAGTAAACATCTATTGTGGGTGGGTTTGTTTTTTTTTCCCCCTTTCTCTCTTTGCTATTATGATTATCATCAAATATTCCTTTTCAAATGTGGATAAGTAACTCTCAGTTAACAGTGTTAATTGTTTCTCTGAGTGTAATTACAGATAGTGGGAGGAGTGTTAAAGGAGACTAGCTTTAAATGAATCAGCACTGGGATTGAAAACAATCTTGTAGCTAAGGTAACATGTTAAAATAGTCCGTGCTGGGCTCCAGCTTAGTTCATATCATTCACTGCTTTTCTTTCAAAATACTTTAATCCCTGTCTTTGCTTATTCATGATCTTTGCTAGTGTCCATACTCCATTGCAGATCTTGTTGGTACCGACATGCCTCCTCCGTGTGGGAATCTTCCAGGATTTGGGACATGTAAATGATGCCTTTATGCACATAGCTAGCATATGTCCTACCAAGTTTATAAACTACCTGCGTTGTGGCTGATATGTCACTGGCATCATTTCTGTCCTGACATGGATGTGAAATTGGGATAAGCCTTCCAATTTTATTTGGAGGAGTTTTAATGATTCTGTGATATATTCATAAAATCTTTTTTAAAAAATCATTCTGGAAGCAGCTTATCTAGAACAGCCCCTGTTTAAATCAGAGTGAATTTTCAAGATTAGATTACATTAGATTAGATTGCCCAGGGCTTTGTGGTCTTGCCATCCTTCTTCTTCTGGCTGGGCGAGGAAATTCTTTTGGTGGGTGCAGGAAAAATGGGAAGGATAGAGAAGCTTTATATGTGACAGGTAAGACCAACCGATCAACTTTAATGCATGAGTTAGAGGAGGCACCAGAACTCAATTTCTTATTTCTTTTCCCAGGAGGTTTCCCTGACTTAACACTAATTTGGTTTTCAGGAGCAAAATAAAGCTGTTTTTGTAAAAATAAACTGAGAAACTGGAAAAAGTGGAGAGCTGGATTCCATCTGAGCAAATGTTGGACTAAAAATACAGGTGCATAGTCCTGGGCTACTACAGATAGGCTATGGTCATGTTTCCAGTATAGCTCCATCTGGAAGACTGGCAAGTGTACTGAGTCACTGGGAGATGCACCGGATCCGGAGATTTGTCTGTGGGTCATGGCAGTGAGAAGATGCTGGGAAATGGAAGTGAAAATTGAGGAAGAGGTGGGAAATAGTACGTGCACTGTAGGGCATAAATACATAGCTCCTGTGCACCTTGTTCATGTTTCCACTTTTAACATTGCAAAGTTATTGGAACACCTTGGGTGGTTCCAAACCGTCATCTGTTACCTTGCTTCAAAACGTTTACGGCATATATATATGTAATTGTTCCTTGGCTGACACTGCTCTTCAGCTTCAATAACTTCTCAATTCTTGGTGTTTCCCTCCCCAATAATGTTGGATGGGGCTTTAAGCAATCTGGTCTAGTGGAAGGTGTCCCTGCCCATGGCAGGGGGGTTGGAACTAAACGATCTTTAAGGTCCCTTACAACCCAAACCAGTCCATGATTCTATGACTCAGGACCCCCGTGTTGCAATTTCTGCTACTATATTTCACTCACTGTAGTCTACACAATGTTCAGGGGTACTGGACTTTCCTGTATGACAACCCCACACTTCCAGCCTGCGCCATTTGCATTTTTCTTTAACTGACCTGTACTTTTGTCTTCACTTTATTACTATCAAGTAAAATAGTCTCACTTCTTATTATTCAGAAAGCCTACTAAAATTTAAACCAGAATAATTCACCTTTCAGTCCAATGTTCATCTTCTGCCTAGTCAGTCTCTCATCTGTTTTGCACGTCCAGTGCTAAAGTCTATCTTCTCTAACTTGCTTGATAATTCCCTATATAGAACAACAAATATTTTTTAGAAGTCATTTGATTTCTATGTGTCACATGCAAGTCACATAAGGAATGCGTGCACGCTACCAAGTATGCTTACAATTTTAAGTGCAATTCAATGCATAACAGCCTGCTAAAGGAAAAAAGAATTAGAGCTGAAGTAAAACAAACAGATCCTATCTTTAATTTGATAATAAATATTCTATCTGGAGCTGGCAGGAACTGGATCTTCAGCTGATTTCCAGTTTCCAAGGATCCTTGCAGGAGGAAGCAGCTTGTTTTTAAAGGCCAGGGCAATTAACACTACGGAATTTTTGTAGGGAAGCTGTTTATGAAGGCAATGGGAGGCAGCACGGCAGGGAGCAGTGCTGGAACCCAAGCGTGTATGTGGGAATTTCATAGGGAAGGGTGTGAACCTGTGACAGCCATTGGCAGGCAGAAGCTGTTGGACTCATCCCCAGCTGACCTCCAGATCAGGGCCGTGCTGGACACCGAGTCACCAACGCTGTCTCCTCAGGAGGGACGCAGCCTCCCCTAACCTGCTGCGGCCTTTTGGCCAGCATGCTTTCTAGAAAGAGCTGTAAGAAGCCCAGCCTGTAACCTACGAATTTAATTTCAGAAGCCAGCCAGGTTAAGCTTGCTGTTCTACGTGCGTGTCTGTGTGTGCACGCACAGGCATTTTATTTGAATTTGAAAAACATTCCTACATTTCCTGTACCTAGTTCTGGACACCGCTGCTTTTCTATCGCCCCATTTTCGCGGCGCCGGGGCAGGCAGCGGCAGTCCCTTCTCCTCACCAGGCCTTCCCGCCGGGCCCCCTTCCTTCCCGCCGGGCCCCCTTCCCGCCGGGCCCCCTTCCCGCCGGGCCCCCTTCCTTCCCGCCGGGCCCCCTTCCCGCCG
>WHYT01016923.1:236104-264739 GCA_009806455.1 Tetrax tetrax
CCCCGCCGTGCCCCCCGCCGGGACCGCCCTCTGCACCGCCCCAGCACAGCGCGACGCCGCACCCCTCGTCCCTTGGGGAATCGCCCGAGGGGGCAAGGGGGGGGCCGGCCGGCGGCGGGAGGCCCCTGACGGCGGCGGCGGCGGGCGGGCGGTGCGAGGCAGCGCGGCTTTCCCCGCCCCCGATGGCCGGGGCCCTGCTGTCCCTCCCGGTCGGCCGGCCGGCGGGGAAGGGCACGGAGTTGGCGGGAGTCTATAAAAAGCCGCCGTGAGACGAGGCCGTCGTCCCGCCAGAGCCGCCGGGAGAGGCTGAGGCGCGGGGCCGGGGCAGGGCAGCGGCACCATGATCAACCCCAATTATTACCCGTGGGGCTACGACAGCGACAACGGTGAGTGGGGCAGGCCAAAAGGGGGACCTCACACCCTGAGCTTGCGTGGAGCACGGGCTTCAGGCGTGGGCAGTTGGGTACCGCTGGCTGGTGTGGAAGAGGCGAAGCCGGTGGAAGGGGAACGGCGGTGGCAGAAGTCTCGAAGTTAAATAAAGTCAAATTTCTTACTGTTGATACAATTTAACATCTGATGTAGGTTTAAAGTCCAGCTTTAGGCTAGCCGTGCTGCAGGAAGAGCAGTGCCAGCCTGCCATGGAGCCATGGTCCTCCCAGCCTGCAGAGTCTGGAAACCTGGGGGTCTGTGCCTGCGCCCCTCTCTGCCGTGGGGCGAGTGGCATGGCCTTGGCTGGGCTTTTGCCACCTGAACTTCTTGATAAAACCATGATGATGATAATTAAATCCACATTTCCAGTTCCTGTTTTCTTCAGATATCAGTGGCCTTTTCTTTCTCCAGATGGGTACGTGGTGCCACATTTGATTCAATTGGGTATATCCCATCATATTTCTAAGCCACTGCTGGGCTTGGAATATACACCTCTAGTTCCCTTCCTTGGTGTATTGTCAGGATTCTAATAAGTAAAGTCCTGAGGTTGCTATGAGAGTTTAGGTTCAGTTGAATGACTTGCAGTATCCAGTATTCCAGTGAGAATAATATAATTGCTTTTTATGCAATGAAGCTCTTGACAGGGCACGACTAACAACCAGGTAATTACTAACCTACTTATTAATACATTTAATTGATGTTCTGTAGCTAAGGAAAGCCAAGCCTGCATGTGTTGTAACACAACTATAATTCATACCTAGCTGGAAAAGATTTTCATGATATTTCTCTGTATTTTTCTAGGACCAGATCAGTGGCACAAAAATTACCCGATTGCCAAAGGACGCCATCAGTCACCTATTGAAATCAATAACAAAGAAGTGCATTATGATCGTTCCCTACTACCATGGTTTGCTAGTTATGATCCTGGTGCAGCAAAGACCATCCTCAATAATGGGAAAACCTGCAGAGTTGTATTTGATGATTCTTTCGATAGATCAGGTTAGTTTTGTTTTAATCTCAAGCTGTCATTATGTATCAGTGACTGTTTCTGAAGCTGCTGGGAAGACAGAGTGTGCTCTGAATGCTTGTGGATGTCAGAATGTCTCTGTGTATTGCTTGCATGTGACATACAGGTTTCTGTGATTCCAGTGCCTTGCACAACTAGTGGGAAAGGCCTAGGGCTACTTTTAAAGTCCATAGGTAAAATCCTAGGGAATACAGAGAGTTGCAAAGAAGTTTGGTGCAGGATGAATTAAGGTGTAAGATAAATTTCTGGGCTTGCAAAAGCTGTTGCAGTTGTGTTGCTTTCCAGGAGCAAGGAGTCCAGGATTTATCTATGAGGATGAATTCATGCAAGGCTACTTGAGATGCCCAGCAGAACATTTTTAACTATGTATATGGCTGAAGTTACAATATTTGAAAACTGTACACGTGTAATTTCTGATAAATGAAGTAATGAACCAGATGTTGCCAAAAAGTCATGGTATTTAGTCAGTTGAAACTCCCTTTGGCATTAATGAGTTTTGGTCTTAATTGGGATTATAGGGCTGAGAAATTCCAGTGTTTCAGCTTTAATGTCCAAAATCTTTTATCCACTCATGACAATATGCAATGTGCTGCATATATAATACATAGCTTTTAAGAGTTAGTGAGTTATATATTTTGAAGAGATATGTCTGTTCTGTTTAACAGGTGCTAGAAATATTTAGTTTATGTTGGCAGAACCACTGACATTTCATGTTGATACTGTTGGCTCTATTTCAAAGGAAAAAAACATTACTGAAAGAAGTATGAAATTGCATTAGTACTGAGATAAAAAGGAAAAATCAAATGCATACCTCACTCTTTATTCTTGTATCAAGGTCAACATAATCATGTTATTATTTATAGTACGTAGGATGGTAAGAAAAGGAAAAAGAAATGTCTATTTCAGTAAAATGTTGAAAAGTCTGTTTACCACAGTGTACACACTCATTTCTTGACTGCATTAAAAGTTCCAATTTCTATTTCAATATAACTAGGATTGACAGCTATAATTACTAGGAGGAACTTTACTGATAGGTTGATTGATCTTAAATATCTATGGGCACAGATTTAATTTAATAGAATTTTAATTAATGACTTGGGTTTCATGAACACTGAGTATCAAAATGTGTGTAAGCTGGATTAGTTAGTGCACTATCAAAACTCACAAATGACTATGCAGTCAAGAGTTTGATTACTTTTGTAGCAAAGTGAGAATCTTTAGTGTTAAGTGAATAAAAATTTATTAATGTCGGATGACACAGTACATCAGTAAAAAGATGTAGCTGTGGCGTGTGAGAAGACCTCCATGACCATTACTCACCATTTTTTACCATCTCTTTTGTTTGTCAGAACAGTGTCAAATATATGAATCTTCTGCATAAATGTCAAAATGTCATAAATTATTGTTATAATTACTCTGATTTTACTTGGGAGGGAGTATCCAGGCACAGCAATCCACAGTATGGATGAAACACTATAGCCTCAAAGAGCAGAAAGTTTTGGAATGTTCTGAATTTTTTTTCAGTTGAACTACTCGGTAACTGTTGTGTTCTGATTTCAGAAATAAAAAGTGACTCACTGGAAAAAAAGTAGGTGTATTTCTCAACTCTTTGAAGGCAAGAAACATTCAGTGTTTATTGTTATGTCTCCTTTGTTATACCAATGCCTGCGGAGTCTGTGGGTGGTGTTCCTTCTCTAATGCTAATTGCAGGATGAATTCCACTGTGCATACTCCTACTGACTTGAGTATGTTTTAAGTTTTTTAGGGTATCTACAGTGACTTATTTCTTGTGTAAAGGAACCACCAGCTACTTAATAGATAGATATGTAATAGCAATCATATAGGAATGAAGCTTTTGTTAATTTGGAACAAAGACTTTCTATCTATCTGTCTTTCTATCTGTGTATGTGTCTCTATCTATCTGAAGTATTTCAGAGTTAACCAGAAAACTAAGGGCTTTCTTTATTTTCCTTTTTCAGTTAGAGTAGTCATACCCTTACCTGTAGTTAAATCTAGATCTTCGTTAGTGGTAGATGAAATAGATTGCTGAATAAATTGTAAAGGTGAGTGATAAAACGAATTACTTTGGATGCCTCTGAGTTACAAGCTAGATATCTCACATAGCATCATGACAGTGCTCATCACAGTCGCGATGCTATGTGAGATACCTAGCTTGTAACATCTTTACAATTAATGACTCTTTGGCTTTCTTAATAGTATCTTGATTAGATGGTTAGATCAAGGTGTACAATCATTTAATAAACAGTAAAGATACATAGGTCTTGTACTAGAACCAGGCACAGCAGCTGGGGAGAGATACACTACGGCTATGTCAAATGGATGCCTTCTTTCATTTTCTCACTTTTATCTGTTGCTTTTGTTATCTCCTCGGCACTTCCTATGGAAGTTCATCAGGCAAACACATTCCTACTTCTCCTTTTACTGACTTTCTGATGGATGACAATTAAGGGCTTAGAGTACCTTACTGCAGGCACACTTTTTTACAAGGTTACCTTGATGCTGTTTGCAGAATCTTTGAATCTCTTTTCAAAGGAATGTATGCCTTTGGAAGTGGATGATACAAAAAAAAAATTACGAGACTGTTACTGTAAGTAGTTAGAGCTTCTTGCTTATCAGTCTCATTTAGCATGACTAGTGCAGGTGAACACGATTTCCTAGAGTACCACTTTGTTGGAAATCTCACTTACCTTTGCAAATGATGAATAAACATTTCTTTGCTGACTGGTTCTAAAACAATGAGGACAAAACCCAGTAACTTGAATTAAAACTGGGGGAAGTCTGTCAATAGACTCAAGTTTTGGCTGATTCCTGAAAAAAGTTACTTAACAGTTTGTATGCTGAGTTTACAGTGGAATAAGCCAGTAGCTCTTACAAGAATAGCACAGCTAAATCCCAGTGCTTGTTTAGCTGTGGTACTTAGGACTCAATTGGATATAATGCATACCGCAAAAGGCAGCAAAGTTAAATTCTTCCTTCAGTGTTTAATAAATCTGTCATTTGTAGTTTCTGCATGAAGGTACTGAGTGTTAACATGAGCACTGCAGAGTTTGGGTTCAGGGGATTTAGGAGCTGAGTTTCTATTAACTTTGAACTTCCATTGTTAGAGGTAAAAATGCTGAACACTTAAGGGTCTGCTGAGGCTACAGTTAAAAAGCGAACTGTCAGCTTTCTGCTCCTGAAGATGGAGATTTCAACCTTACTATAGATCACAAAGAAAGATGATTTGGGAGCTCACTGACAAACAGGCTGTGATCAAAAGGCGCAAAACTGGAAAAGGTGTATTCCAGTGCAGGTGAGAGTGGGTGGCACGCTGACAAACTTCTGTCAGATGCTTCTTTTTCCCAGTCTGTCCCTGTAAGAGTACAGAGTTCAAACACAAACAAAAGTAATTCTTCTGCATATCTGTTCAGTGCTTGCTTAAGGAATATTTCAGTGAGAACTGTGTAAAATGTTTCAAAAGCTTTTAGGAAATATATTTTATCCCTGCAGTATGAAGATCCTCTTTTGAGCAGAGGCTTTTTTATAACATCTAAAAAGTGACACTGACATTTAAAAGCTGTGCTTTTTATACTGCACTGTTAGATTCTGTTATAATGCAGCATAACAAAGGTAATGTATCTTTTTGATTGTCATGCAGTAATACCTTACTAATTTCATTTCACTGTGGTTTACCAGTTAATTTTATGGATTTGGCAGGGTGTAGGGATCATAAACCTTGTAAGAACAGTTAGTTCTTTTGTTTATAAACACAACTCACCCCATGAGTCTATTTGGTGCTCCTTCTGTTTGTCCACCTGACTTCTGCAGTATTTCATTCACAGCAAACAGGGGAGGCATTTGTGTAGGCATAACTTGGACAATTTTACCTTTAGTGAGGATAGATGACAACTGACATAAGCGCAGATTAAGAACCAGACCCCTGCCTGAGCTGCTCAGCAAGTGGATGCACTTATTTCAAAACCTTCTTGTTACATTTCTGTTTTTAAGGACACCCTGCTAACTAAGGTAATGTGGGTGGAGTGGCCATCTCTGCTTAAACTGCATCATATCTTCATTTGGCTGTGCAAACACGCAGAGTAAGATACAGAGTTTTTTCTCTCCTTAAGTACATCCTCCAGTGCAACACTTTCCCTCTCCATGGAGGGCAAACGTCCGCCTCGGTGATTACCTTGAGAGTGGGGAAAAAAATCCCTTTATTTTATTAGCTAATTCTGTCCCATGCTGCTCAGTTTATGACGGATCAAATAAAAGGTGAGCTTTTTTCCTGGAACTGATGGCCATGTAGGATTGCTCTGTAGTAGATGGTTCCTCATTGTGGATGGCAGAACACGGAATTTGAGGAAGAGATTCAGACTGACGTGACATTTTTGTGTGTGGTATCAGGCACTGGTGGAGGGCGATGTGCAAACCCATATGAAAAGAGTCAGTCACTGAGCAATGGGATGAGAGCCTGCAATGATAAGGCCCCAAAAAGGGGTGAATACTTTTCTCTGTTGTCTTCCTGGGCTGGTTTGTATATTCCTGTAGCTGGGCCATATTACTTTAATGACAACAAGTTTGAGGGAGTTACATTTTGGTAAGTCTGCTGTGGCCATCCTGTAGAGCAGAAATAGGAACAGAAATGCCACGTTTCCAATACTCAGAAGTAAGTCCAGCCATTCAGCTAGCCATGTGAAAGGATTAGACAGTATTTCAGAGGACTAGAAGAATAGCTGGCTGCCCATATATGAGGGAGTGAGCCTGCAAGCTTTTTTTTTTTTAAAGCTCGTGCGTCTTGTTTCATGTAGTGTCGTAGGTAGAAGCTCAAAGTGAGTCATGGGGCCTTATGTGTTTTGTGGCAGGAAAACAGCTATCACAGCCTTAAAACTATGAGTCTCCAATATTTAAGGTGAACATTTCCTGTGTAATAATTGTTAGAATAATTTCCTGTTACATATTTATATGTAAATATATAAAAATAAAGCTGTATTTTAACACCAAGGAAAAACAATTTAAAGAAACCATAGTTTATTTTATAAACGTTTACCTCGTATTCTTTTTCTAACTGGTATATGGGTGTGTATTTATTTGTGTTACTATTTTCTGAAAACAAAAACCCAGGATGATGAAGATACCTTAGACTTTATGTTCCAAGCCACACGTTTAAAAAAATAAAGATTTATTTTACTAACTTTGAGCTATGCAGACATAGCTTGGGGTTTTTTTTTTGTTTTAGATATTGGAGAACTTTATTCTTGTAAGTGTTTCATTTACCTTTTAAAAGCATAGGAAAATTTCATTTACTTGCATTGTCATTTCATGTATTTCTTTGTTTTATACTACACACATGCGGTTAAAAGAAAGAAAACACCTTTTTGTCCTTCAGGAGATGTTGGTTTATGGGCATCTTAGTCTTTGCATCATTCTGTCTGCTTAAAGTGTGCTAAGTAAAAGCTACTGTCTATTTATAGATGAGTGAAGCAGGAATGTGTTGGCACTAGGTGATGCAGAGCTTCACCTAACGCCCAGTTGAAAATGTCTGTTGATGGCCCATCAGTGGAAATAATGACACATTTTTACCTTAAACTGGATTATTTGGTCTTACAGATCTATTTTAATGGAGGATTGATGGCCTTGTCAGCTACTACTGTTACCGTGTTTGTATCGGCCACAGTACTGAATGTCTGTGGGAACAAGTAAAAGGAATTTGTTGAGAATAACAACTTGCTTTTAATGTTCAGTAAAGAATACTCTTAGGACTTATTTCTTGAGATGATTATGGATTTCATTCCTTTTCAGATTTAAGGATCTTTTTCTCTAGCTTATAAAGACCTGCTCTTGAGAACTGCTGAATGGTTTATAGGAATGCTGTAACTTCTATCTTCAAATAAAGTGAATGAGAATTGAATATGAATCAGTAATTAGTGAATGTTAAGAAGTTCTTCCCCTTTTATTGTGAGATCCTTTCAATTACACCACTTTCATTTGGTATGTAATGTAAAAATGTTAAGATCGTTTAGAATCCAGGGTATTGTTCACTGAAGGCCTAACTTTTCTTTAGGAAAATATTTTGTATTCTCGGTGTTTACTTTTCTGGCTCTTTTGCAGTTTTCTTTCTCCTCTTCAACAGCTGTAGGGAGCAGCCATTATAGCAGAATCAGCATCAGTAATTTCATAGGTTTTTTTAAACAAATAAGTAATAGCCTGCATTAAGAGACAATTTGTAGACTTTTGTGGGAATTTGTTTACCATCTAGCACTTCAGTAGTTTATCTTAATCATGGCTATTTTTGTGTGCTTTGATATAGGTTGATACTACAAGGAATTCGGGGGGAGATTAAGACACCTACATTTAGGTGGCTTATGTGGGCTTTTAAATGTAGGTGGATTATGTCTCTCAACTCCCATTCTAGTCAATAGAGAGAGAGTCATGCTTAACCAATGGAGTCGAGAGAGCAATTCAAGTCACTGTCTGTTAAGCATCTACCTAGAGGCTGGAGATGTGGGCCCATGCAAACCTCATGAAGTTCAACAAGGCCAAGTGCAAGGTCCTGCACATGGGTCGTGGCAATCCCAGGCACAAATATAGGCTGGGTGGAGAATGGATTGAGACCGGCCCTGAGGAGAAGGACTTGGGAGTGGTGGTAGATGAGAAGCTCAGCATGAGCCGGCAATGTGCCCTTGCGGCCCAGAAGGCCAACCGCATCCTGGACTGCATCAAGAGGAGTGTGGCCAGCAGGTCGAGGGAGGTGATTCTGCTCTGGTGAGACCCCACCTGGAGTCCTGTGTCCAGTTCTGGAGCCCCCAACATAAGAAGGACATGGACCAGTTGGAGAAGGTCCAGAGGAGGGCCACGAAGATGATGAGAGGGCTGGAGCACCTCTTTTATGAGGACAGGCTGAGAGAGTTGGGGCTGTTCAGCCTGGAGAAGAGGAGGCTCCGGGGAGACCTGATAGCGGTCCTCCAGTACCTCAAGGGGGCCTACAGGAAAGATGGGGAGAGGCTGTTCAGTAGGGCCTGTTGTGATAGGATGAGGGGTAATGGTTTCAGAATAGAGGGAGGTAGATTCAGATTAGATATTAGGAAAAAAATTCTTTACAATGAGGGTGGTAGAACACTGGAACAGATTACCCAGAGAGGTGGTGGATGCCCCATCCCTGGAAACATTCAAGGCCAGGTTGGACGGGGCTCTGAGCAACCTGATCTGGTTCGAGATGTCCCTGCTCCTTGCGGGGGATTGGACTAGATGATCTTTGAAGGTCCCTGCAGCCCTAACCATTCTATGGTTCTGTGATTCAGTTACCCAAACGTAGATATCTCATACAATTTTTGGTAACCTAGTGTATTTCCCCTTGCCTCCAGATACTGCTTTAGAAAAACACAGTTCTTCTACAAATCTTGTATCACATCTTCCAGTCCTGTCCAGATGTCTTTGGCATATCCCAGAAGGTACTTGATGCACATTTATGCAGCTGAATTAAAACAATGATCTCTATTGACTATAATGGAAGCCTAGACACAAATAATTTTCATCTGCCTCTAAGTGCATATCGCTTAAGATGGTTGCATGAGGTGCTGCTCAGATTAGTGCAGATTTCCAAGATGTACTCAGTACTCTCAGAATGTAGAACAACTGTACAGTAAATATGTAAAAATATATGTAATATTTTTAAAATATATATATTTATTTTTTTAAAAAATGGGAAGATACTCAAGTCTAATGCTGATGCAGATTATCAATTGCAGTGCTGAGAGGTGGGCCACTTCCAGGAGTCTACCGGCTGCGTCAGCTTCACTTTCATTGGGGTTCATCTGACGACCATGGCTCTGAGCATGTTGTGAATGGAGTGAGATATGCAGGAGAGGTAAGATTCACCACTTTTTACTTTAAGCAGGGTAGAAAAGAACACTTGTTGTTATCGTTCAGGTGGGACAAAAGTTGTCATTTCTCTGCTTTTCAAGTTCTTTCTATTAACTTTATTTATCTGTGACATTTTCTTCTTACTCCCATTAATTCTTATGAATGTGAATGAGGTTGAGGCAATTCTCACAGCACAAGAAAGGAAAAATACTATGAGAAACAAAAGTTTCCATATTTTTAAACCAATGTGGCTTGAAGTATAGGACAGCAAGACTGAATTACTGAGAAGCAATGCTAATTTACTAAAACAATACAGTAAGATATTGTTATATAGTATTATAACAGTAATAAACCAGTATAGTGTTATAGCAGAAGTAGAAAATTGTTGCCACAGAAAGGAGGAAGGATGTGTTACTTTGATTTTCTACCATTTTAGCATTGTAAGGGAAGATGAGAACTATAGACTGATGATATACAGAGCTTACATTCATATGGATTCTGTGGTAGAATTGGTGTAATTTGAAAGCCAAATGGAAATGAATTATGTATCAGTAGATGACTTCTGAACTGCATGTTTTACCAGCTTACTTAAGCATGTTTTCTATGTTTTCAGCTTTAAGATGAGATTTCTGTTCTTTTTTGCAGTTTCTGTATTAAGATGTGTACAGTTTATTTTAAAGTAAATCATAGAGTAAATAAAAAGTAAAATCAAGTAAATCATAAAGTAAATAGTAGTCTAAATGGTAATACATGGCTGATATAACTCATGTATGAACTGTTGTCTCTTTTTTTCTTTTTCTGGGAGGGGAAGACCTAATCCTCATTCTTTGTTGCCCCAAACTCTCTCATGTACATGAAGAACCTAAAATTCAGCCTCTGATGGATTTTTTTTTTTTATGTGTTTTTATTTGTTTCCAGCTACATTTGTTACACTGGAATCCCAAATACAGTAATTACCTTGACGCTGTGAGAAGAACTGATGGAATAGCTGTTTTGGCCATATTTTTGCAAGTAAGTGGAAGCATGCAACCCTTCTTTGTACTGCTGTTGTAGAGTTTTCTATTCTTACAGGGTTAAAAAAGCAAAACCCCCTGAATGTATTTTCTAGGGATCGCACGACATTGGAGGATTTGGCTTTCAGGAATGCATGCTTTTCAAGTTTCAGAGTATGAGTCGTGTTATTTCAAAGGGTATCCAATACTACACACACTTGTCCCAGCAGCTATTGTGTCACTATGTGGCTGGTGGAAGTTGTAGATTCAGATGTATTTGCCCCTGCTTTGGGGACACAATGTCAATAGTGGGCCTCTGACCAATAGCAGTCAGTGTCTTCTATGCTAATCATGGACTTATTTCAAGGACAGATACTGCTCCTAGGCTTTTCATGAACTTTCTCCCAAGCAAAACTAACTCACAGACAATGCTTGTAACTCATCCTTTTTAAAAATCCTTTTGAGGGCATGCAGTCTTAGCCTGAAAAATTTGTCTTTGCTCTCTCTTGTGTAATTAATATTTACTAGAGATAGGAAGATGGATATCTGTGTTCAGATCAACAATTGCAAACAGTAGATCTGACCATGAAATCTGGATTTTAAACTAGAATGAAACTTTTTCCAAATTCTGTACTTGAGTCTGAAGAGTTGTTTATCTTTATTAGGCTGAAATTCACTGTCAACAGGAAAAGCTGTGTTGTGAAATTATCTGTGATGTTGAGTTTCTGTACTGATACAATTTCCTCATTTGGATCATATCTGTAGAAATGCAGGCAGAGGGTACAGACAGAAGACATAGCTTACTAAGCTGGTAGGGTTAATGCATTGTAGGTTGGGTTAGCCAATCCATGATAGATTGGTCAATGCATTTTTAGATGCACATAAAAAAATAGGAGAAAAGAGAATTGATCAAGCAGAACTCTTTGGTTAGCTCATACTTTCTTCTTTACAGGTAGGGAAAACTCCCAAACCAGAGATGAAGAGAATTCTTGAAGAAATAAATGCTATCAAAACAAAGGTAATGATGCTGGGCTTTTTATTATAGGAAGATGGCTGCAAATTCTCAGCACAACAAAAACCAAGAGGCATGACTTTCTAGTTTTCAAATACTGCTCTTCAACATTGCCAGAATATACTCGTGAATAAAACCATGGGTAGCTTTTCCTTAACAAGAAAAATCCTTCTTCCATTTACATCTGACCCTTCTTTGGCTTTAGCGGGCCTTATAATTTTGTGAAACTGAGAGTCGTCTTGCCAGACTTCACTCACCTGAAAACTAATCATGGATTCTTATTCCCTTGGTGGTCAGTGACAAAAGAAAGGCGTCTTCGGAAACTGGTCCATTCAGTCTTGAAACAGGCTGCCCAGTGGACTTCTGGAAATACCACTGACTAGACATTCTGTATCTCAGATAACATTATGTGATAAGAATCTCACCATAAATGTACATTTCATAGGCTTTCTTCTTTGTTATTAGCATAAATATTACAAATCTAGAGTACCTATCTCACTACATTATCATAGAATCATAGAACGGTTAGGGTTGGAGGGACCTTCAGAGGTTATTAGTCCAGCCCCCTGCAAGGAGCAGGGACATCTCCAACTAGATCAGGTTGCTCAGAGCCTCATCCAACCTGGCCTTGAAAATTATATAGTGACCTAATCCAATATCCAGTAGACAGACAAAATTTCCATAAGAAAGGTGACCAGAAGGAAAAGTATTCCTGTACAGAAATGAGTGAAGTACATTGGTGCTGGACACCGCTTCGCAGGAGTTAGCTCAGGTACAAGAAGTAGCATCATGGAGTTGTATGTTGCTTCTCTAGGCCCATCTGTGAGCGTCATTCAGTCCACTTATCTTTACACTGCATCATTATGTATTGTGTAGATGTGTGCTTAGTTTCCTTGTATGTATCTTTGAAGTATCTGAGTTACTCTCTGTTTCTTAAAATACCAGAGCTGCATCTTAATAGTCAATCTTAAAATACTAGAGCTGTTGAATAGTTTTCTGTTTGATTTTGTTGTGGTTTTTTTAAAGGGTAAAGAAGCTCCTTTTCCAAACTTTGATCCTTCAATTCTTTTCCCCAAATCTCATGACTACTGGACATACCATGGCTCTTTCACTACTCCACCTTGTGAAGAGTGCATCACCTGGATTGTACTTAGAGAGCCCATTGTAGTCAGCTCAGACCAGGTAAACTTCAAATGAATAATATTTTACCCACTTCTGTTTAGTTGCATACCATAATCTAATATTATTCTTTTGACTTTTGTGAGAAATTGCATGATTAAAAGGACAGTGAAGAACTGAATGCCTTAGAAACTATCTTGGGACTCCATAGGGAACCTGTAAAAATCTTGAAAGGACTGCAGTCTACAACCTAATATGTGCAATCAACCTTATAGCACGCATCTTTCAAAAACATCTTTTATCAGAATACAAATTTAATGGGATTGGTGATTCTGTCTGCCTCACATTCTAGATAGTGTCATGTAACCAAGAAAATTACGGAAGTGTATCAGGTGCTTGTTATCCATGTTTCTGGAAGGTATACCAGCTAAATTTTCGCAAACAGGAGCAGCATCAGATAGCTATAATTCCTTGTTAATTTGAAAGCCTTCTCTGGTCACTTACCATAATGAAGTATTTCTTGTTAATCCTCATTCCCCCTTGGTCCCATTTATGGAAATTTGAATGCCCTCTTTGAAAACATTTCAGCCTATGTTTCTGCTCGTACGACACAAGTCAGTTTTCTCATCTGAGATTATTCCTCTACTCAGCAGACTATAATGGTACAATACCACAAATTTCAAGACACCAGGATAGTGACAACATGAACATGAATCAAGTCACTGACATATTACGTAGATATTATATGTAGATATACATAACTTTTCATTTTAGGTTCTCAAGGTGATAGGGTGTTTTGTTACATTGATTGATGTGCATGTGTCACAGAAAAAAAAAATCTATTTTCTAGCACTTTGTATTTATGTGGGTCTTTTATCTTTTAAAGAATAGAACTCGGGTATGATGGGAACCTTAGCTGGCAAGAGATGAACTAGGGTAATATATTCATATAACTTACAGCTTAATTTTCACAGCTTATTGAATTGATCTGTCTCCTATTTCCTTGTCCATCTGAAAATTAAAATATGTGAGCTATTTTGAAGCTAGTATGTGTGTGAAGAATACAAGTACGCTCTGACTGGTTTCCACAAAATAAATCTGCTCAGATGTTTATATTACAGAAGATCAGCTACAGATTTTGTTGGGAAAAGTGGAGTCATTACTGAGCATCTCTGATTTTAAATGTGTTTTTAAAGGAATAACTAATCACATCATTGATCCAGCTTCATGAAAAGACTTTTTGATCACTTTTGTATTTGAGTCGTCACCTTTTTTTCAGCTTATCTGAAGTTAGGGAGTTTTGGGAAACATGCAAACTGTTCTCTAACTGGCTCTACTGTAGAAAAAGTTGAGCATTTAAAGTAAAAAGGAAATTACTACATATAGATGGGACATTGGCTCTTATCCTGAGATAACTGCTTTTCAGGCAGGATTGGCAGTGTGTGCGAGATCCTGTACACAAGTACAACAGAAAGGCTTTGCTTACTCCAGAGTGCCTGCAGTCTAAATAATGTATTAATAAAAGAGGATTGTGTTACCAATTATTTCTAATCCTAGAAAATTTACTACCATGGCACCCTCATTAATAGTAATTATTTTTGAGTGCGTGTGCATTTGCAGTGGATTGCTTGGATGCTTTTGCAGCCAGATGGTAACAGTGTATTAGCCACAAGGATAAGTGCAGCCATTGCGAATCAGTACTCTGCAGGAAAAATCAATTCACCAGAAATCCCTGTGAGATGTAGAGTGGGTAGGCTCACTGCTCAGATTACTTTAATGAAAGGATTGCCATTTAACTGTGGAATAACTCTATCCAATTGCAGACTAATTTTTTTTTTGCCTTTGTGTAGCTATAGCCTGAATATATGCTTTTTTTTTTTTTTTTTTTTTACTAAGTAGGACAGATCTTCCACAACTACTAATAAAAACCAGTGATCTCTTCTCTGGTAGTACTTTATCAGTATTAACAAAACTGATGAACTATTTTCATCTTCTACTGTTCCCATACAAATTATTCTTTATCTGAAATCTGAAATTTCATTGCATATTATACTGGTTATAAAGGTGACCCCATCATTGTTCAGGCAAACTGAGATAGCTGGCTTTTCTGAGCCGTGTAGTGAAGAGCAATGTTGAGATGCCTGAGCTAGCTCTGTCCATAAACTGGAATTGGTATAGTCACAGTGAATCCAGCTTTTACAGCTCAGACAGAAGTTCTGCTTCTGTTGAACTTGAACGTGAACTCTGTACTGCAAATGTAGATACATCAGTGTATTGAAGCTACTTACCAACAAAGTTGATGCATGCCATGCATGGGGCTCCATTTTCAAGTGTACACATGGGAAAATGTGTGCATCCTTTTCACAGTCAGCCATTCAAACAAGGAAGTGTCAAGTGTCTGAATCCCAGCTGATAATGCTTTCTGTCTAATGTTGTGCATGGCAGTGACAATAAATGAACATAATGTGTCTGTAAGTGGGTATACATGTTGCATCCTTTGAAAATCAGAAAGCAGTAGAGGAAAGAGTATTATACAGTTTTGAAGAGTATGTGCAGAACTCTTCTTATGCTATTCCTCAACAAAAACATGTCTTGATTTTAAAGAATTAACAAGGAGAGTCAAGCTGCAGACCCTGTTACAAACCATTTGAAACCCTGACCAAGTCATTATCCAGATTTACATTCCTGTTACTAACAATGGGCTTTTTTTTGTGTGTGTCACTGCAGCAGAATATATCCTCTGCTATAGAACCACCATGGAAATGAATGATTAGTTTATAATATAGCCTTAACACCTTAAAATTCCAGACGTTTCTTACCAATCAGACACTAAGGCAGGGTTAGAGTAGGAGAGCTTTATTAGGGCAAAGGCTGTTCTGTTCACATTTTCTGAGGAGTTCCCATAATTTATGTGGCTGCACACAGTTCTGTAGACAACACATGAATGACAGTACTTCTCACATTCCTGTTCAGATAGGACCCATTTTTCTGTGTTGACTATTTCTAAGAATATTACTGCTAGGAAAAGAACATTAGTTCTTGGGGTGATGAGGTGAAGGACATCTTCACAACTTTGAAGGTGGCTTTCTCCCCAGCTTCTGGGACTGAGCCAGCCTCCTTGGTTTGATTGTTGGGTTGTGGATTTGATCCCAAGGGATTTCCATCAGGACACTTTGATTTTTGCTCTCCTGCAGATGGCGAAGCTCCGAAGCCTATCCAAGAATGCTGAGAATGAACCTAATCTCCCCCTGGTTGATAACTGGCGCCCGACTCAGCCTCGCTATTTCAGGATGGTGAGCGCATCATTCCTCTAGGACCTGGCTCAGGTTGGGTGTCCCTGAGTGAGGCGTTCTCTAGAACTAAGAGATGGTTTTGGTTTGTGTCCTCTGTTGCATTTAGACAGACCTCCAGCTGTAGGTCCAGAGGCTGAAACTTTGAGTCGTGAAATGTGAATTTCATTTGCAGAGGTTAACATTTACTTGGGGAAATCCTATCATTAAAGTAGAAGTAGTGAATCTGTTTAGCTTTTCATAACTGCTTTAACATTAGCTTTTGTTAATAGTACAAAGGAAAAAAGAAGATGCTACTAACAACTACAAAACCATTTCCTATTGCCCACATGTCCCCTGATGCTTGCCTTATTCCATGCTGAAGAGGTTGCAGTTAAGAGAGGTAATTGTTTGCAGCATAAAACCATATTTTTCCATAGTTGTTTTCAGCATTATCCATATCCTGCTCTGAGCTGCTCCAGTTAATGCACAAGGCATTCTTGGAAATAAATGAGAGCACTCTTCTGGTGTTTGATACTCTTATAAAATACAAAAGGATAGAAAATTGCTTTGTTACCATTGATAAAGAAATAAGCTTTTAACTTCTTAGAACAATGGACAGATGAAACAGACGTCGATTCTGAAAACTGTGGTGAAACAAAGGTCTATCCTGAAAATTGTATTCACTGGTTTATACGTAGTTGAAACTATGGAATCGGGGAGGAGCTGTTTTGGTTTGTGTCACAACTAGTTGTCCTTCTTAAAAGACTAATTTACATTTTAATGTTGTAGTAATCAAAGTGACATAGATTTTGAGAATTTCGTCTTTATATTCTGAATACATATTTTTTCCATGTATGCAAGTGGCTTTTCTGTGTTAAAAAGCATGTTAAGACAGCAAGAGTTCTTAATCTTTTTAGTGTTTTTTTTTTTTGAGGCAGCTTCTCACTTCATGTGCGGATATAATTGATCCTTCTGTCAATGAGATTTTTGCATAAATATCCGAAACCACAGTTTGACCCTCCTGATCAAAATGCAGTTGACCAAGGTGTTCTTGTCCCTTGTTTTGGCACAAAGAACAATGAAACAGGATTGTAAGCCTAACTTGAAATAACAGTATTTCTGCATTAAAAAATCCAATGATAATAAATACATTTACTTAAGAATTTTTGTTCTGTATGGCTTTTTTTTTTTTCAATTTTAGAAACATGTAAAAATAACAGAATTTTGAAGGAAGACTTGTTCATGTCCTCTGTAATACACCTTCATGGAAATTGATGATGGATGATATCTTTTTCAGATGTTTGTTTGAACTACAAGAGTACTCATAATATTTCATGTGACTGCAAGCAAGGAAATAGCATCTTTAATATGCTACACCATTGAGACATCCACGTCTGTTATTTTAGTGAGATCACCCTGTTCTGACAATGGCTTTCTTGTATTGTCATATGAATCAACTCCTTCGCAAGTTGATTGCACAGTGGAAAAGTTCAGTCTGTATTTAAAACCATTAATCTGAACGGTAATTCACATTGAGCTCTGGAAATACAAAGCAGCTGCTACTCTGGCAGTGACTGGACTTCTATCTGCCATGTTCTAGGGCAGGAGGATGTTGCTGAGCTTGCTGCTGAGACAGGGGGTGTGCTCCCTGTCTCCAGGTTCACCACTGTAACAGTTTCTGGACCTCACTTTGCCTTCTTCCTTCAAACAGGTAGTGTTTTTGCTGGGAAATTTCATGTAGCAACCCAACACAGTGTTAGCTCTAGGGACAGGAATATGCTGGTGGATTTTGCCTCATACTTCAGAGGAAGGTTTAATCCGTAAAGGTTTCTTTATATCATACACTTTCAAGTAAATATCCAAAACAACATCAGGAAGTATTCTGTATCGGGTAACTGATGTTACTCTGAACAGAAATGCAAATTGCAGAAACACTGGTGACCATGCAGGACAGGGTTCTGATGAAATAGCCAGTGCTTTCTGCCTTCAGGTGAAAATGGCAATTTGCTGATGCATGAAAATATGAGCAAGTGGTACTATAAACACCATTCTGCTTTATACTTGTATTTCTCCAGTTGATTCTGCAGTATATATATGTATGCTTATGTGTTGCTTCATTAGAAAAAGGAATTTTGAAGCTAAAACTATTTTTCGAAAATGTGTAATTTGCTGTGAATTAGATTATAAGTTATTTTATAATGTGCTTTCTTAAGCTAATTTAATTAATAAATTAATTAATTAGAGCAGAATTTATCTTTCGTGCAATTCATAATATTGCAGATCTGGAACATGTAATCTCAGGGGCTTTTTAGTGATATGGTGGTTTCCCAGTCACACTTTGCAAAGGAGCTGCCTGGATTCTGTAAATGAAGCTGAGGAAAGCCTCATCCTCTAGAGTCACGTTGATTAACTTTTAAACTTAAGTAGAAGTAACCTCTCTAAACAAAGTGTCATTTGACTTTTCTGTGCAGTTGGTTTCATAATATCTGTATTTATAATTAGGAAAAAGTAGACTAATTTAGGCTCAGGATTTTGTTGACTAAGTTGCAGATAGGAGAAAGTGTGTGAATATGGGTTTTGGCAGTTGTTTTACAGACCCCCTTCCAGTGTTTAAGGGACTGTGAAGTAATGATGGCAGATTGAGAAAACAATGGTTCTGCAGGCATCAGGGAAAAAATTGGAAAGTGTAGGAGTAGAAAGAAAACAAAAAGTCAAAGAATGGAGGAGCACTTCAGAGGCACTGTAAATTGAGCTGTAAGCTGAAGGTGTGAGGAGATTAGGGAGAGTTTTGAAGGCAGAAAGGGAGGAAATGTGGAGTGCTGCGAGTTAACATTTAGAATGTGTTCATGTCTGATGCAATTTTATTTTCTCTCTGGCTGTGTTCATTTTAATTTTACAGAGGTTCCCTCTTGCTTTTAGCTTGCAGCGTTCTATAAGCACAAGAAAAATTAACCACTGATATGACTGAATTCAGGTCACCGCAGGTCACTGTAGTAATAACATCCCACACATCTCACTTATACCTCTACATTTTTGCCATGAGGTATAGTTCTATGCACAGTGAGAGCAGGGAGCCCTGGGTTCAGAAGTAACTAGTAAAAATGGAAGAAAACAAATTTTCAACTGGATGGCATAGAAAACAATGAATTACTACTATATTTGACTTTACATACCACGTGTGCCTGACTGTACTTGGTGATATCAGTGCTAATTAGGAGCAGAACCTCTGAAACAGAAATGCAGACTTGAAACATGCAGCCACATCACATAGCTTGTTGACAACGTCTTCTCCAAGTTACTTTTTATCCACTGCAGATGTCAAAAATAATTTGACTCAGCCTGGTTCTGTGGTGCTGCAAGTCTTCCTGAAACTTCCGACATCCACATCACTGGCAGTCTTGAACATAAGAAGGTGCATGTGGAATGAAGTCACAGCTGCCGTAGCACCAGAGACATGATTATGTTCATCAACAGTGAAAATAAATTACCATCAATTTTAGGTAAGATTTGCCTGTCTAAACTTGGCCAGACTAAAAGATATCCGCAGTAAACATCTGGAAAGTCCATTTTCTCATGTTGGCAATCTCTTCTCTATCCCCAGCATCATGCTGATCAAAGAAGCCGTCCCTAGGTTACCTGTATGCAGCTCAGCAGGAAATTATCAGCAGCAGTCTCACTTTACAAAGGTCTCTGACGTAGGCAAGAGGAGGTAGAGGTAGATACCAATCTCAAATTTTACGTAAAAATAAACATGTATTTTAGTGGGGAGGAAGAGTCAAAATCAATCAGGTGATGGATATTTTTGAAGAATTTAGACTCATCAAGTCTGCTTTTGGTAGGACTACATTTGATTAAAAGAGATTTATTCTACATCCAAATTTATGCCTTGGAAATTTCATTAGTCATCTATATAACAAGAGACAGATCTTTAGAGCCCTTCTTTTACATTACATAAGACAATATTTTGCAAATGATGTGCATGGCTGTCAAGACCATGAAAAGCATTCTGAATTCTTTTGTGCAGGTTTCAGATGTCATTGAAAAAAGAAAAAAGTTCCAATTTCTCTTCACAGTGAAGGAATCTTAACAATTTAAACAAATATGACTGTACAGTAATGTCTGAAGGAAGGCTGCAAAATATGATTTGCTAACTTCACTCCCCAAATTCTGTTTTTTTGTGTTGTTTTGCTGAAAGAAAAAGGAGAGGTTTTCTGTGGCATCGTTTCATCAAAAACATTGTCCTTACAGCTAGAATCAGGCTCCTATGCATTTTTCTGCTCCTTGTAATAAAGCATTCTGCGTGGAATATTTGGGATCACAAGAAACGATGGGCAGTCATTCTGTCTTGTCTGCTGACCGTGTGGCAGCAGTGATGGCTCACCAGGGCTGAACTGTCCTGTCTGTCAGCTGGGGAAAGCCGTCCGTCAAGAAGGACATGCAGATAATCCCTAGCCGTGGTCATTAGAGAACACATCATGCCTCTAACGGAAGGTGCTGAAGTCTGGCTTGTTCTGGATAATGTTTCGCTCCCTTGCCTCAAAGCCTTTTTCCCATTGAATAAACCTGTGCCTCTGTGTTTTTATAGCTTACTGTCTGTCTACACATATGTATATCAGCACATACAGAAACACATACATGCTATGGAAATACACATTCTATTACTGTTTTTTGTTAATGGGGGATAGCGTTTTGACTGAAATTAACAACTAATTGCAGACTCATAGGAGAAAAAGCATCCTTCTAGGAAGTTATTCTTGCTTTTACCAAAGCTGCCTCTGGTTGGCTGCCTGCTGGCACACACTTCCAGAATAAAGCAGCTGAGGAAACAGTTCCCTTACCTTCCCTTTCCAAGAACAAAATAAACTCATCAGCTTGGAGCACCTTTGCTTCTTTCTGAGATCACTGGAGCCATTAAATTACCTTTTCCACTCCCCAGCCTACAAACTGCAGTGTTAACTTTGAAAAAGCTAAAGATGATGTCTGGTCAGGCTAAAGAGGGAGAAGTAGATCCTGCTGCTCATGCAAGAAGTGGGGTGATGAAGAACTGGGTGGATGGAAGGTCTCAGGGAAGAGCTGACAAAGACTGGGCAAATAGCAAACAGTTACAGGTGATCGCAGTGAGATCTGCAGGACTGATGTAAAGGCAGAATTCACTGCTGGTTGGTTAAAGTGTGAGAACTCCTGACCCATGAAAGGGTCAAATTCCATCTCTTAAAAACCAAGAGTGTGAGGAGTGGTGAGTGGTGGCATGGCTGTACCGAAGGTGTAGAACTGATTAAAGACCACTTGAGGGAACCTAAGCAAATAAACTCCTTCAAGAAGAGGGCAGACTGTGGCTTTTGTTCTTTATGTGCTACAGAAAGACAGAGACTTCATGGTCCTGCATGCAGGCACAGGGCAGCTTGGATTAACACTCATACTTAGGTAAATAAACGAGATGGTTCCCTAGTTGCACAGTGCACGTAGCTATCTGAAACACATGTTTTATAATGAGGCAGAGAGTCTTGTTCATTACATGATTAATTAGACCTGTATTTTTGTCTTGTATTCCTGTGGGGAAAGCTGTGTGTAGAAGTTAGGGTTTTTTTCCTGCATTTTCTTTGCTTAATGCCAGCATACATGTTCTACTCTTCATTAGTGGGGCTGAGTATTGTCTAGAGTTTGTGATTCTTTACGTAAAGAAGGTGCAGAGAATGGCAGCAGAGATCTGTGGAACCACATCAAAGAGACTCCACTGGAAACACTGGGAAAGCTCCAGTCTCAGGATTTTCTGCATTTGGCAATATTCCAAAGATTATGGCATATAGTAGGGAGGTCTTGCAATTATTGCAGTTTACAGTGAGTGATTAGATCAGTTTTTTGGCTTTCCAAAAATAAGAATGTGTTTACTTTCAAAATGAGTAATCACTGGGAGTATCAGAATGCTGAAAGGAGATACACTATCAATATGGACACAGCCAGTAAACTAGAAAGTGGACTAGGAAGCAGACAAAAAGGTTGTTTGGAATGTTTTGTTGATTTTTTGGTTACCACTAACCTATGAAATTGTTTAACTTCAGAGAAGAGGCAGACAACTTTCTTGACCCTAGGAACCATGGTATACACATAACACTGGAGAATAAGAGGAGACTGGATGTATCAGTCTCAGCAGAGCCTTCTGCTTTGCTTCTTTTCACAGTCTAGGCTTTAGATTATCTAGCAGCACCTATATTAAGTATTGAACCTTAGCATGGGAGGCCACGCTGGAATTTCTGACAAACTAAATGCTGCTGAACAGCCTGTGAATCATCACTGATATAAAGGCCTTCTGTTTACATCATTGGATTTAAGTTAGTAGTTTGGTTTCAGAAAGGGATTAAGCTCTTTTCTCTGTCCCTCACACCATAAACTTGCCAAATGCTCTCCAAATTCAGGAGAGCATTTCATTCTGTTTCACAGTAAGTTTTACAATAAATTTTGTAGTCCTGATGAATCAGAAACCTGTCATGGACTCTAAAAGGACAACTTTTGGACTCTGACCTAAGAACAGCTCCGATTGTGCATGCCTGAACACAGGATGACAAGAGTTTTTTCACCAAGATGGAGATTCACTGCATCAGCTCCTAAGACACAGAAGTGGCCTTGCAACAAATGGTGTGTATTCCAAAACAAAAATTAAAACTTGTTTCTTCCTTTCTGCAAGATGTGATTCTCAAAGGCTGTCTGGCTAATTTGTGTAAATTCTTGAACAGGGTATGTGCAGCTGCAGATAGCATCCAATGTGGTCCAATCTGATAGTAAAGGAACCAATACCCTATTTGGTCAGATTTTTCTATCCATCCCATCAGTAACAGGAGTGCTATTCCAGATACCCAAACATTTAAGGAGTTCTGTAACTCTAACTAACAGAGCATGGACTGAAATATTAGTCTTTGCTAATTGAATAGGCAGTTGTATAACTTAATGATATCGTAGTTGCTGAGAACACTGCATGGAGGAAAGAAGGACCAGGTTCTCAGCCCACCTATTCAGAGATAACTTTATGATTCTGTAAGTTTAAATTTTTATTTTTGCCATGAACTTTGCTATTGTGAAGTGTTGCTGCTAGCTTTCAGATAAGGGTCTGCAGGATTTTGCTGATAAAATATGTGAAGGTAATTCCTTTTGTTTCTTTATTTTAGTAAAGGCTCCTGAACAACAATTATTTGGTGAGAGAAACAAGGAAGATTAATTTAGTTTTCCTTAAGGCTCTCACTAATCACGGCTTCAAAAGCATCAACAAAAGCCCCTACTGTCAGAGAGTACGACTATTTTGCACCTCTGATATGCCACAGATTTATGCTGTCGTCATAGGGGAGCATTCATCCCTTAGAACTACGGATTCTCAGAGGTGCCTGACACTGATTAGGGTAACGATCCCACTTGGGATCTCTGTAAGTTGGGTAGGGTTTTCTGCTACGAAATCTGACACAAGCCTAGAAGTGCTCAAGTGAACTTCCAAACATCAGAAGCTCACAGTCATTTTTACTCATTGAGATTTGATGTTAGTACAAAAAAATCTGCAAAGAATATTCGCTAAAACTCTGTTCCTTTATTATGCATTCCAGTTATGTGCTGGCTTGTGCTGGCCCCAAATGTTTAAAGTCTGCTAGTGAGGGAGATAGCAGAGACATAATTAAAATAAAATGATGCTGATACTGTAGAAAAACATGAAAATACGAGGATTGCGGGTAGTCTTCATATAATCCAGATGTTGCGACGATATTTGTGTATGAGTAGACTGTGCTTCCAGTAGTTTATTCAAAAGTATTTTGCTGTACAATTAATGAGTAGTGTAACTTTTGCTATCTCCCCCAAATTCCCCATTTATCCAGTGTGTTATTTAGCAACACAAATTGATATGTGAGCGAATAATCGCCTCAAAAGAATAGACCCTCATGACTAAGCAGTCAACTTTCCAAGTGTATAAATGCTAACAGATACCTTTTTCTTCTTCCTGTGACATCAAGGATGTATCTTTTAGCTGTGCTCTTCAGATCAGCTCCATATCAGCTCCTACTGGTTTACACTACTTGCTAATGTACACGTAGCGTAGCATAAAAGCCTGGTCACAGACCAGAAAGCTGTTGTGTTAAACTATGTTGAAACATAGAGAAAAATAAGATAATTCCTCATCTAAAAGCAAAAACGAATGATCAAGTCATGGTACGTTTGAAATGAGAGACAGCAAAGACACGACAGAAGACAATGGGCAGTGTTAGCCATCAAAGCAGGCTGTGGAATCAGCTGTCCTTCCATCCTTCCTCCTTTCCATCATGGAAAAGGACAGTTTTAAGGAGTCTTCTGAGTGTTTTTTTTTGTAGAGCTTTTTCCAAGCATGAAGGGATGCCTAAATGCATGCTTGCTTGAAAACGTAAACGAACACTTGCTGATCAGAGACAAGAGCTGGCACTTTGATTCCCAGTTTCAGCTAACAGGTCAGCAGAAAGACGCCTGCAAAGGACCTTGAAAGTCAAAGCAAATTGTGTGTCTTTAATGTGACAGAGAAGACATTTGAGATTCAAAGCGGTAGTGACACACTCTGAAACACAGAACAAGAAAATTGTCTTAGCAAACAGTGGAAAGGTTGTGTTTGCCAGTGCTGGAGGAAGGTGCACTGCAGCAGTGAGCATGTGAGACACTGACAGCCGCAATTCATTTTTAGCTGGTTGGCTGAAGAGGTTCTGGTCCCTGCTATCTTAACAAAAGGAAATGGAAAGATTTACCTGTAGCTTGGATGAGGCATGGATCATAGGCATGAATTGTTATTGGTAACTGGTATTAGTCCTCTTGCCCAAGCAAAGAAGAGTGTTAAAAGGCCATTTTTTTTTCCCCCTGGTGACCTTGAAGTTAATAGTGAGAAATCTGGCAAAAGGCCAGTCTGTTTGTTTGGTCTGTGTGAAGATTATCCACCTGAATGGATATTTAGAGATAATACTGGGTTTGCATCTATGAGAGATGTGTAAGGGAGAAAGAAAGGGAAAAAGGCTACAGAGTTCGGTGAAGCCCTTACAGAAGCTGGAGGAGATAAAGAGCGCGTTCCAGGTGAGAAGTTATATGAGATCTCTTACTGAGGACTAATAAACACAAGTTAAATCCTATGGTTTTCTGTGTAGCCTGTTTTTATTGATTTATTTATTTGGCAGTTTTGCAATGAAAAATACATGTTTATCTGTTTTTTTTTTTTCTTCTGAATAACTCCTTTGGGAAGTGTAGACAGTTTGTATTTCAAAAATCTGTAGCTGTATACGAGCAATACTTGACAATGGCACATCCAAGAAATGCTGGGTAGGAAATGAAAAAAACTGTGTTAAATATAAGCATGGAAAAGAGCCATGACGTTTGTAGAAAAGCTTTAAGAACTACACATACCTTCTTTACACTCAGTGTACTCAGCATTCTTAGATCAACAATGTTGCCCAGAAATTATAGTTACAGACCTTTACATTAACTTCTTTTTGGATGTCCAAAATTGTCTGGTCATTGTATACAATTCTCCAGAAAAAAATAAAAATTTAATGATTTTACATATTAATTGTCTTTTCTGATACTCATTCATGATATACTATGTGTGTCTCATGGTTCTGGGTTTGGAAGGGTATGCATCTACCCCGTTCCTTGATACTGTTGATTTGTGCTTATTAATTCCTAATCATCTTTTTACCAGCAGAGAATGGCATTTCTGAGCTATGGCCTTTTGCGTATAAATGGAGAAATTGGTAAATTTGTTGTGATAACTTCCGTTAGGATCAAGGGAGAATAATTTTATTTTCTAACACCTAGCCTGAGAGTCCTTCCACTTACTCAGAACAAGTCTCTTTGGTCAAACTTTTAATCTGAAAGTGGATATGGAAGATAGATGGAAACAAGAACAGTAACTTTTTAGCAATCTTTTCCTCCTGTTATGGTAATTTTCCTATCAGTCAAAATTACAGTGTTTTCTTTTATTTTTATTCTGAGAATAAATGCTTATTTACAGGATATGAAACCAAGGGAAATTCTCTGTACCCATACTCAGTTAATGGCAGAGCATGTGGAGAGACAAAAGCAGGTAGTTTCTGGTGAGAGCCTGTGAAATGGTCAGATGGTGTGACATACATGACAGGAATGGTCATTGAGGCCAAGTATCTCTCTGTATTTCTTCCTGACACTATACAAGTGTTTCAAATAGGGGAGGTTTTCAGTCATGCCTTTTTTTGAGTCTTGAAGTTTTCTGGGATTTCCAAGACAGGTGACACATGAAACTAGATAAGGATAAAATTTCACACAGATGCATGGATAGCATCAATCATTTTATTCAGGAGTGGGTATCACAGGAAGTATGTGTTCCTGACAGTCTTTCATGGAGATTATTTCTCTTTCCAAGCAAATACAAAGGGCAGTATCCTGTGGAAGAAGACCATAAGGAACACTGCTTCAATTACTGACATAGTACTTATTGTTTTTGAAGAGGAAGCAGAGCACTTAACTTCTAAAAATCTTATCTTTGATTGACTTTAACTCATGAGAGGCAAATACTTCCTCGCCTGTAGATTTGCTGCCAGGTGAAATGTTGTCATGCCTTGTGTGTATGTAATGGTTTTGGCTGGGAGGGAGTTAATTTTCTCCCCAGTAGCTGCTGAGTTTTGGATGTAGTATGGGATTTGGTATGTGAAGAATGTTGATAATACACTGATGTTATGAGTTGTTGCTAAGAGACCAAGGACTTTTTCAGCCTCCCAGGTTTTGCTAATGTGCAGGTGCAAGAAGCTGGGAGGGGTATAGCCAGTACAGCTGACCCCAACTGCCCAAAGAGAGTATTCCATACCATAGACATCATGCTCAGTCTATAAGTGGGGGCTGGCCAGTGGGCAGAAATTGCTGTTCCAAGATCACTGCTCAGGGTCATTCGCAGATCACTCTCAGTTCCATTCCATGATCACTGCTCGGGATGGGCTGCATCAGTCATCAAGTCGTCAGGCAGTGGAAATTGTGCATGGTTCATTTTGTATATTCTATTATTTATTTTCTCTTCCTTTGCTGTCCTATTAAACTATCTTTATCTCAGCCCATGAGTTTTACTTTTTTCAAGTCTCGTCGCCATCCTACCGGGGAGGGAGGAGTGATCAAACAGCTGCATGGTACTTAGTTGCCAGCTGGGGTTAAACCACGACAGTTTATTTTATTCTTATGTTATCAGACTTTTCTCTGGCAGTACAGATGTTTTACTCACCAGGGTATGTCTGGTGCATGGCAACACAGTGCTGAGCATGTGAATTTTCACTTGCTTGATTAAACTGAGAATAGTCTCATCAATGATCACATATATATATAACAGCATCCATACTAACAGCATCTTTTAGATCTCATTAGGTCTATAATATTAAGATGCCTATTCCAGACCTTTCAGACATTACAATAGCTGTCACTATGCCACAGAAAAGAGCATAGAGCAAGGAAATACACAGTCAGACATCTCCCAGGTAGTTATGGTGGAAAGCTAACTGCACTTCTCCAGACAGGCCCTGCAGAATCAGATTTGAGCTCTTTTTGCTCTGGCAGATATTCCAGAAGGTATTTGGCTGTTGCTGGGGTCTCCATACATGTAAGTGATATTGTCCATAGTTTGGCACACATCTGAGTTTTTTTGCTATAACCCGATACTTTGGCAATGGCATTTCACAGCCTGACACAGTATGACATACCTCTTTTGCATTCATGTACATGCTAGGTATCTTAAACAACAAAAAGCTGTAGCTTTTCTCATATGTATCATAGTAATTTTCCACTCCTTCACATTGCTTTCTGGGTCATGATTTTTAAATAAAATTCATAAGTCCGTATCCTCCCCATCTCATTCAAGTGAGAAGCCCCATTATCTTCAGCAGGGCTAATGACACTTAGATACCATGATGTGTGGAGGTGCTATGCCCCATTAATACTTCAAATATTGCCTGTGTTTTTGCCTATATTATATCCTGTTAGAATATTATGTGACCTTTAGAGATAAACAGATCAGATGAGGCAGTACAACATCATCTTGTTACATCTGAACAGATACACAGAGAAATGACATCAAGATCAGGATAAGGCTTTGAGAGATCAGCTGGCTAGTCTGAGGAGGATGCTATGTGTTTGCTCAACACAACCCTTGAAATACGAAGAAGTTCTCAATTTGCTTCTTTGTAAGCTAATGCCAGGAAAGAATAGTCACAGCAGAGCACATCAGCAACTCTCAACTCTGGCTAAACAGTCTTCTTTTCAAAGTCACTGAAATGTCATATATGATTGTCCTACATATGGATGACTTTACTTTCTGTTGCAGATAAGCACAGGAGCTATGTCAAGCACTTAACATGCCTGACACTCAAAACCTCTTTGTTATCTTGCATATGCAGAGAGAAGGTGAAGATCTCCAAATGTCATTTCTTCAGAGACAAGATATCACATTAGCAATAAATGACCTAATTTTTCATGTCACTTGTATTTACAATACTTTGACATAAATCTGTAAGGCAAAAAAAAACCCCAAACTTTTCAACTCATGCTTTATGTTGTATCATCAAAATCTTTACTTCATGATCATTAATCATTATGCAAATACAGTTTATGGGAAGTAAAACTCCTTATTTAACCTTTGACTCTAGATTTGAATCTACCCTGTTGTGACTAACTGATTACTATGTTGGATTTTAATTTTAAAACCAGAAGCAGAAAAGGAATACCAGTATTTCCAATATTTTCAGATCTAAACACCAATGCTGCTGTTTTCTTTACTCCATTTCATTTGAGAACTGCCTTTACTTTTTTTTTCTTTTTTTTTTTGGCAATTTTAGCTTCTCTTCTAGCAGTCCCAATCTGTCCTTCCATTAGATTTTATTGTTCTCTCAACCTAAATCTTATCACATGTTCAAATCACATTTCTTG
>WHYT01016923.1:266974-280547 GCA_009806455.1 Tetrax tetrax
GATCCTTCAAGACAAATATCTTACGCACAGACAAATGAGCTACACTCTCATGTCTGGTCTCATGTCAAGCTGTCAGATAAAGTGCTACAGTAGAAAGAAAACAAATGCCAGATTTCTTTTTTTTTTTGTCTGGCTTGAACAAAAGTGTACCAAGAGCCCCAAATAAATCCTCATTATGTTACTTTTCTTAAAATAAGATTAGTGAGAAAATAGTTTAGCACATGAAAAATTCTTCTTCCATCATAGATTAGTTTGCAGGCCCTGATAAAGAAACTGGAAACATTCCTTTTATCTAATGGAAAATCTTTCTTTATTAGTACTCTTCTTATAAATCTTATTTGTGAGCATTTTATCTTTTTTTTTTTAATATTGAAAAAATGCTGGTGGATGAAGGAATCATACTATCTTTGATAGGATGTTATTAACCTAGATTTTGGGAAGCTGCAGTTTAGTCATTGAGGCATCTCTCACCTGTTCATGGAGCTGATGAACCTGCCAGGAGCAGGATGCATTTTGCACCCACTGCACGTGCAGTACAAGGCAGCGGACAGGCAGCGTAGGGCTCATTGCCTCGCACCAAAAGTATTGAATGGGGGACATTTTCCCCTTTTATATAGGGGTACATCTGAAGCCAGTGTGGGCTGCCCTGCGGTGGTAGAAGTGCTCGTGGCCAGTGGCCAGTGGGCAAGCATTCCGACATGCCCTTTATCATTCTGTCTCAGTCTTGTGTGAAGGAAATCTACTGGCGTGAACAGTAGAAGTAGAAGTTCATATAGCCTCTTTGCAGCCCCACTCCAGTGGCAGCTCTACCCTTTGTCCCTTTTTCAGCCCCAAACCTTGCCCTAAGCCATACTCCTCCTGACAGCCTCCTCCTACAAATCTGCTTTATCTGTCTCCGGGCGCTCGCCATCCCAGGCAGGCAGGCGGAGGATCATAGCAGCGGAGGGAGAGCCAGCTGGAGAACAGGGCCGTCACTAGAGGGCAGAGCAGGCCAGAGGAATTCATCAGGGGCAAAGAGCCAGGGCAGGAGGGGCAGGCAGTCGCTGATATTCCGTAGCACAAAAACATCAATGACACCGAGCTGGGCTTTCTTCACAGGCAACGCAAGAGATGTCCACCCCTTTTCAAGGTCCAGTCATACTTCTGAAGCGAGGCCTCTTCCAGAAGGAGGGGATGTCCATTGTGGCTGATGCCGTGGAAAGTGAGGCAGAAAATGAACGTTTACACGACAGTGATGAAACGAGGTGCTGAAGGCCCCGAACTTGTGCCTCTGGAACAGAACCAAAGCAGACAAGCATGGTCTGGGAAGTAAGTGTCATGTTCCTAACACAGGCGAAAAACAGTTGGTCATCTTCAGAGAAGGCCCTGTGCATTTGTGTCTTTTAAGAAAGGCCTTCTTTCCTGCTGTGGACTAAAATCCTGTGATGAAAGGGCGAGCTAGGTCATCAGCCTGCATCTCTGCCAAAGTTAGGAGTAAGGCTGAAGGAGGTTTCCCTTTGTACTTTGTGCCATGATCCCGTTACAGCTGTCCTGTCTGCAGCTGCCCACTTCAGAAAAGCTGAGCTGGGATCCCACTTCATCAGAGCTTCATGAAGTCTATTTTGGGGCAGGGGACTGTGCAAAATGGGGATAATGCAAAGCAATCCAAGTGCATTTTTTTAAGAACTAAGGTAGATGTTTGGGAAGCTGTATCTTACTGCTGCAGGGAGTCCCTTGTTAATTTCTACATTTTCATTTTAGGTGTCCGTAGCTTTCCCTTCAGTCACTCCAGAAAGTGTGGTATGCTCCCTCACATGCCTTGAACTACTGAAGAACTTGCCAGTGGGAAGAAGGTTAAATGAGCTGGCTTTGGTTAAAATAAGAATTGATTCAAGTTTACCATGGTTTTATCTCTCTAATAATACTATTGAATGGAAACTTCTGCAAGCTCTTCCCAGGAAAATGAAAACTGCAGACACAAAAAGAGAAAACAGAGCTGTGAAGAGAGGAGTGAAAGTAAACCAGGAAAGACGAGGAGAAAGAGAGAAAAAGAGCTTTCAGCCATCAGCAATTATAACTGAAAGGGCAACAAGATCATGCTTATTCCTACCTTTATGGTTCCATCAGTGCTTTCTGACTCTTATCGCTGTAGGTGCCAATTTATTTTTATTGACTGCATTTCCTGGCTGAGCTGTGACTCCCAGGCTACTAGGGGCACGATGTGGCCCAGGCCCCTTTTTGGTAGAGGTTAGGAGAAAGTGTCCCTGCCCGGCTGTTCATGCCAGTAGATTTCCTTCACACAAGACTGAGACAGAATGATAAAGGGCATGGCAGAATGCTTGCCCGCTGGCCACTGGCCACGAGCACTTCTACCACTGCAGGGCAGCCCACACTGGCTTCAGATGCACCCGTATATAAAAGGGAAAAAGTCCCCCATTCAATACTTTTGGTGCGAGGCAATGAGCCCTATGCTGCCTGTCCGCTGCCTTGTACTGCAGGTGCAGTGGGTGCAAAATGCATCCTGCTCCTGGCAGGTTCATCAGCTCCATGAACAGGTGAGAGATGCCTCAATGACTAAACTGCAGCTTCCCAAAATCTAGGTTAATAACATCCTATCAAAGATAGTATGATTCCTTCATCCACCAGCATTTTTTCAATATTAAAAAAAAAAGATAAAATGCTCACAAATAAGATTTATAAGAGGAGTACTAATAAAGAAAGATTTTCCATTAGATAAAAGGAATGTCTCCAGTTTCTTTATCAGGGCCTGCAAACTAATCTATGATGGAAGAAGAATTTTTCATGTTCTAAACTATTTTCTCACTAATCTTATTTTAAGAAAAGTAACATAATGAGGATTTATTTGGGGCTCTTGGTACACTTTTGTTCAAGACAGACAAAAAAAAAAGAAATCTGGCATTTGTTTTCTTTCTACTGTAGCACTTTATCTGACAGCTTGACATGAGACCAGACATGAGAGTGTAGCTCATTTGTCTGTGCGTAAGATATTTGTCTTGAAGGATCACAATTTTATTCTCCAAATTGTCAAACACAGTCTGATTGGACAGCATGGAGTCCATGTCTAAAATCAGTTTGGAAACACTGTTCTTGTAGCAGGGAAGTATTTTTTTTTTTTCTGGAATCTACTTCTAAATGTTTTTATTAGCTAGCTCTGTTGGGTTTTTTGTTTTGTTTTTTTCCCAGGTTGTTTAATAAATCTTTGAAAGCTCTCAATCCTCAAATTCTGTCTCCTTACAATGAATTCTCGAACAATTAGCAAGGAAAAGCGATACAGCTTGAGTTGCATTTGAGCAAGCTATTGCTCCAGAAGAATAAGAGGTGCTTTATGAGTGTATCTCACAGCCTTATAGCTGGGTATTTAGGTAGACTTTTGAAAGCAGTGAGCGGACAGTGACCCACGAGGTTGCGAGGATAGCTCCCAGTGTCATACTGTGACCCCTGTCATAGGCTGGGTCAGATTAAGGGCTGCAAGGGAGTGCATGCCCTGACATTCAATCGGAGCATTCAGACACCGGCTAGATATGCGAAATACTTTTCTGAATTCAGTGAGATGACTCATGACAATTAATACTTTTTGATTTGGGATCACAACATTCAAAACCTTGTGAGCCCTGTGACAAAAGCACAGTTTTCCTCATCCCTTCTTTGATGTACACCAGAAGAAAAACACCAGGTGTAGATATTAGGCCATTGGAAGGGCAGTAAAAATGCTGCAGTATTGAGAAATTCATTAAAAAGCGACTTTGACATTTTGACAAATGGATAAATTTCACTGATTGTATTTTGCTGTATTATCTGAAATCTCTTAAGTTTTGTGTGTTCCAAATGTCAGGCACATTAGGTAGGTTTCCTGAAACCCTAGAGCAAAATAATAAGCTGTCAGATTCCCTCTTCATCATAAGCTTGCATAAGCTCTTTTTCCCAGTTGATTTCCACTAGAGTTACTGGTTTCTGTAGTTTCAGATAGAGTTATTCCTATGGAGTCTTTCTATAGTTCTGTAGTATGATAATGAACTGTTTAGGGCTTTTTCTTTTTTTTTTTTTTTTTTTGGCAATTTTAGCTTCTCTTCTAGCAGTCCCAATCTGTCCTTCCATTAGATTTTATTGTTCTCTCAACCTAAATCTCATCACATGTTAAAATCACATTTCTTGGTTACCACTTGGCATTATTGTACAGGATCACGTTCTTAAGCATTATCTTCTGTTCAAGGCAGAAATCTTTACTATTCCTTTCTTTCCTGTTCCATTGCCACCTTTTGTATTCCCAGGCAAATCACATAGAGGAGGAATATTCAAAATTGCCAGTTTATTTAGCCAGTTTTGCACATCTCAATTCCAAATTATTACTGCCTTCCTTCCCATTCAAATGCTAAGGGCATACAAATAATGTTAGTTGAGAAGGGGTTAACTTTCTTTAATGATTGTGATGTGTCTGGACCTGAAATACTGGGAGATAAATCAATTACTTAGTTGAAAGTTCATAAATCTTTCAGCAGTGTTCCTGTTCCTGCTTGAAATACTCTGACCTTTGCTATCATGTTTCTTCTGGAATTTGCCTTATTAGATAACTTGCTGCTTTAAATTGTTGATGGATTTAATGAAACAAGCAAAAAACTGCAAAGTAACTGTGAACTCTTGACTGATCTAGTTTCTACTTAAATTAACTAGTTTGGTCACTCAGCTAATGATAGCTCCTGCAGTAAGTTGGCATGCATATTGGTATTCCTAACAGTCTTCATTAAAAGTGGGTAAAGTAGGTCTCAGTTCACAAATAATTTATAAAAAGCCTCAGAAAGAATATCTGAAGAGATACTTGCAGAGATACCCTAGGAAAAATATTGTAGATACCTGTGTATACAGTTAAAAGTGTCAGTGCTACCCTGTGCAGACCCACCAACCCTTACACACTTCCTTACAGCTTTGGTATTGATTACTTTTTTTGTACATCTCAGGTGAAAGGTGACATTGTTAGGCTGTTCGTGAATAATTCATGTTGCAGTGAACCAGGGTAATATCCACTACGTGCAAATCTCAGAAGCCTCCGTGACTGGTGAGAATGGTCAGTGGAAATTGTTGCTCTGGCTTATCTGTGAAACAGCTGACTGAGCAGCAAAACCACTGAAGCTTTGTGTCCTCCACAGCTTCGCCTGGAGGTGCAGTCCCTAGGTGGATTCCCTGGACTCCAAGAAAGGTTGTAGCCCTTCCCCAGAGGGGCCATGCATGTGTCTCCTCCCTTCTTCTTGACTGCTCCATGCAACCTGCAGGAAATAAAAACTTCAAAACAACCTCTTCCTTTATTAAATTTGGCCGATAGATTCAAACATGTTTAGGAGGGGCCGACTCCAGATACGTGCACATATAGATACGCACAAGAACATTGTGTTTTGGTAAACAAAAGGACTTGTCAGGCCCTCAAGATCGAAATGGCTATTATAAAGAACAGAGAAATATGATCCAGGCCACATGAAATTTCATTATCACAAAAATGTTTCTATATCTTATAAGGTGATAAAGACACTATTTCTGTGAGCTTACTCTTTTGCTAAAATTGATGAATTCCAATTGTAATAATATAACTTCTGTAGATATGAGCTGAAGACAAAGTATGAGATAATGTATTTAATCCATGGCATACAATAAAAAGTGAGTTTGTTTTAGTTAGTGATTCTTCTTTGAAACTGCTAAGTTCCTATTCTTTGCTATTGAGATTTTTAAATCACTCTCATTTTCCCTCTCCCTGGTTCTCTTGTAAGGAAATAAAAATAATTAGATTCTTTAGAAGAGACTTTGATAATAGGCAGATCTTTCTAGATCAGTGTTTCAGGAGATGACACCTTCCAATATATATTTTTTTCATAATAAAAAACAATAAAATCAAGGCAAATTTTAAGCTGAGGCACATACTCCAGCAATATGAAAGAGAAAGGGTAATGGAAATGATTCATTTCTTGTGAAGGTCACCTGTTTTTTACTTTCTCATGGTTTTTTTTCTTCTATTTGCTTTTGCATAAGGCCATTACGAAAGAGGAATGAGTATCAGTAGTCACACCCTCCTCTATTACACGGAGCAGCTTACAGGCTGCTATTTGACCCTCCAACCTGGCAGACCAGCTCTTTTATAGCTTTTTACTCATGACATTGGTGTGGGAGGTTTCTGAGGCCAGAGCCGAATCTGTTTGAGCAGCTGTTCTGCTAGGGATCACTTATGATCTTTGTGTGAAAAAGGTGATTCACTAGAAGATTAAGTGTATATTTGCTCTATGTACAAGCCACATGACTGACATATATTCCTTTGTTTATTCTGGCAGACCTATGAAGAGATGCTGAGGGTTTCACCTCAGATACTTCAGTGTCTTGCTCTGTCCAGCCAGGCCAGGATGTATTTCCCACAGTGTCATTATGGAGTGTAACATAGCTTTCAGACTAACATTGATGTTAGTCTTGCATGCAGAATTATTACATCTAAGAGTAGAGTCCAGTGGCTCAAGTCACTAAGGTACTTCATGGCCTTTAGCAGGTTCTTCTCATCTAGAAGCTGGAACACGGAAACGTCTCCCAGGAGAAGGCATGTAAAGTCATGCCAATGCTTGGCCCAAGGAATGGCTTATGGTAAGCAGTCACTGAGCATAATGAATGCAGCATCTCTGGGATCTGGGACATACGTCTCCTCATATCCATGTGAAATTCCCAACTAGTAGGCTACGTGTCTTGGTAAGGGGGTTGAGCTTCCTTTTTTTCCCCCTCTCTCTAGCCCTCTGATTACTTCAATTTTTTTTTTCTTCAGGAACTCAGCAGCTTCAATTCTCGGAGGACAGAGAATTTTGTGGGACCTAGTTATTAGCAGATTAACCTTGGCTGGCAAAAGTTTTAAGTCTGAATGCCCTCTGTCTGGACAACTGCAAGGTCTCATAGATGCTCAGTGTCCCAGCAATCCTTTTAAAGAACAGTGGCAAAATCTGCATTTAGAGAAGGTTTTGGTCTGCACTTTGTATTAAGTTTGCTGAAAAAAGTGTTCACTATGTGGCTTCTTCTTGGGTTTAGCAAGAAAGATGGCAAAATTCTGAGCCTAGGTCATGTATATTCATTTGCACACCATTGAAATTTTAGGTATCAGGGTAACTGTCAGTGCAGATATGAAGGCCTCTCTAGTTGCTCTGCAGTATTATTTTTATTTAAATGTTGTACTTAGGTACCTATTTTGACTCAGTTTTGTTTGGTGTTTAGGTATAAAGAAGAAATATATGAGAAGAAAATTTGTCTTTAATCTGATTGGAAATTATCTCTCTTCACACACTGGAATGGCAATTGTATTTATTTCAAGCTACTACAAGCTCTTAGTTTGGATGGATCCTATGGGATATGTGTGTGGGTGAGATGTGCATTTATAATTATTTGTATAATGAAGGTGAATCTGGATAATGTAGATATTAGCACCCGATTGCTTAGTGGACTATAACCCCTGTTGCCTGAGCACAGCCCAACTGAAGGCCTTTAAGCAGAATAGCCATTTCAGGGTTTCTCAGAGTGTTCTCCTCCTCCATGCTCCAGTGGTGAACTCTGAACGTGCAATGAATTTCAAGAATATCCGCCCTGTGATCACTTGACTAAAACGGCTTCTCTGTAACAATAACAAAACCAGTGCTAGATAGTTTCACCTGTAGAAATACTGGGGTTTTGCTCCTCTCTTGTTAGGTTCTTCAGGGGTGCGCTGGATTGAGCGGCTTTCCATAGCAAGTAGGGAATGTGGATTCACCTTCTCATTCCCAGCTATGCTAGAACTGTCTCAGTTCTGATATATTTCAGCCTTCTGTATTCAAAAAGTTAGGGAGGACACAGGAATTGGTGTACCATTTTGAAAGAGGTTACTTTTGTGTTTGCATGTAAATTCTATATGCCTTCTAACAGGTGTTGCACTGAAGATTACCAGATATGCTCCCTCTGACAGAAAACATGGGTATTGGCAAGTTATAGAAATAGATTAGAATTTGTGATCATTTCTTAAATTTAGAAAAGGTTATTTTTCTATTAGTCTCAGTAAGCATCACGGTCTTAAGCCTGTCTTGACAAATCAGCTGGTGCTAAGGATTGTGAAGGAGTGAAGCCTTTCTTGGAGTCCTAGCCTTGAAGTTTCATCCCAGTTCCTTGCATCCCTCATTTTGTATTTTCTTTGAGCTGTTCCAGTGTGACTCTGTATTCCCTTCAGACTACAACTGAAGGTCAGTATCTGTCAAACTTAAGCTCTGCCTTGGGAGAGAAGAGTCACCAATCCACTGGAATTTCACAGTGAGTGAGTCTGGAGTTGATAAAAACAAACACTTGGGTCAAACTTTCATTCCTGGATAACTCCAAGCAGGCTGTGCCAGAACACATTTGTGCAGACAGCTCAGATCGGATTTTCATTCTTGACTGGAGACTTGAGTTTCAGCAAGCGCACCATTCAAGTGAGTGCATATGACAGCATGGCGATAACCACCTAAGGAAAGACAGCGTAGGCACTGTGCACGAGCTCTGCATGCTTTTGGTTTCAAGGAAGCAATTACAAATGAAGTGCAACACTGTTTTTATAGAAAGGTTTGGGATCACTGACACACTATCTAATTTTTTTTTCCTCAACATCTATAAACATTTCTTTGGTTTTATTAAGTGCTTTATAAAGTGCATCTTTGAGGAAATGTTTTGCTCAGTTTGTATTCTTTGCTTTGCTGGTAAAGCATCCCAGAGAGACTAATTGTCCTGGTTTGGCTGGGATGGAGCTAATTTTTTTTCCCAGTACCTGCTGTGTTTTGGATGTAGTATGGGATTTGGTATGTGAAGTATGTTCATAATACACTGATGTTATGAGTTGTTGCTAAGAGACCAAGGACTTTTTCAGCTTCCCAAGTTTTGCTAATATACAAGTGCAAGAAGCTGGAGAGGTATAGCCAGTATAGTTGATCCAAACTGGCCAAAGGAAGTATTCCATACCATAGATGTCATGCTTAGTGAATAAGTGGGAGTTGGCTGGTGGGCAACTCTCTCACTCCTTTCCTCTCTCTCTTGGAATAATTCTGAGATCACTCTCAGTTCTGTTCCATGATCGCTGCTCAAGATGGGCTATATCGGTCATTGAGTCATTGAGTGGTGAGAAATTGTGCATTTTTCATTTTATATATTCCATTATAATTGTTATTATTATTATAATTGTTAATATATTATTATTATATCTTCCTTTGCTGTCCTAGTAAACTGTCTTCATCTCAACTCATAAGTTTTCCTTTCTTCCCGATTCTCTCCTGCATTCTCCCGCTGAGGAGGGTGAGGGTGAGCAAGTGGCTGCATGGTACTTCATTTCCAACTGGGCTTAAACCAGGACACTCAACCATGGACAGAGGCTGTAGCTGTAGTAAAACAGTAGATCCAGAAGTGCCTCAGGGCTCATCAGTACTTAGGCTTCCACTGTTATGAGTTGCACACAATCATCTCCTGACCAGACTGTGTTTAGCTCTAGTTCACCCCTCCCCATATTGTTCTCATGTATTTCTGCTCCATAAGGGCCGTTCCACCTCTTCTGTCCTTAGTGTTCTTTTCTTTTAGAAAATGCTGGTGGGTGCAACCTGCAAAATATGAGAAAGACAATCTGCACTGTTGGGAGAAGGTGAATTTTCAGATAAGTGGTTCCTAAGCAAAATCTGAGGACACAGGATTAGACAGTTTCTGTAATAATAGATACCTAAAAAAGGTTAACTCTCTTTGCAGAATACTTAGATATCTCCCTTGCTGTAAGCAATGTATAAGCTTTCTGAAGATAACGCAGAGAAGCTAGATACATGTTCTTAAAGATGTATAGGGACTTGCATATGTTCAGTGTTACTACACATGGCTCAGAAACATGGGGTGCAAAGGTTCACCAACAGACAGAACACAAAGTTAAGTGCTCCAGAGGACAGTGCCAGGGATAACAGTAGGGGTAACAAGTGCATGGTGCTGATTATATACTGCTTGCATTCATTAAAACAAAATCTATGCAGAAAAGCATTATGTGATCACCGTATGTAAGAGAATTGAGATCAAATAAATGTTTAATTATCATTCAGTCTTTTTTCCCTGTTACTGACATGTACAGTGATTCATGTAGTGCATGGCATAACAAACTCCAGGCATAAATTTTCTTCTCAGACACTTATCAACATAGCAATGAGAGATCATGTTATTGCCAGCAGAATTACCACATCGGTATGGCCACATTTGTCACCTCACTTCTTGTTGGTCACATGGATCACAATTTTACAAGTTAATACATATATAAACACAAACATGCATATTAAAGCATATATGTATTCTCATTGAAATTCCTGATCTTTTTAAGATAGGGCTCCGGTACTTATATACTTGAGTGAAGGATGCAATGATTTTTCTTTATGCACACTCAGCCGTAGGTGAACAGCTGTCTACTAGCTCACAACACTGCTTCACGTTAATTCAGATAATACTCATCTGATTGAAAGCTGGAGGAGAATGAGATAGACCTGAATCATGAACTGAGAGTTTAGGCGTGTATAAAGCTGCCTGGGATCAATTAGTAGCACTATTACTGATTCACATATTGGAACACGTAAGACAATTATTTACCTCTTGATTTTTCCCCATTAAATATGTGCAAGAACAGACTTTTTTTTGAGTACAGACCTCTTGTTTTGCCACTTTGACCCCTAATCATTACCAGTCCCATCACCAAACACCTCAGGATGGCAGTGAGATATCCCTTGTGTAGTTTCTTTGCATATCACAGTCCCAATATTCCTCCCACATGTGGCAGAAATCTCACAAGAAGTCAGGTTAAAAAAAAAAAAAAGTTATTCACAACCTTGTGATTAATTTTCAAGCATTTTATCTAGGATGGATGGGGCAACTAGCTTGAGACAGTTATTAATTAACTTCTTCTGCTTCTGCAATAGGTGGGCCTGCCAGAGCTCTCCAATACTTGGATCTAGAAGGTAACTTCCATGGGTGCTTGCCTCCAGTGTTTTGGTTGGGTTTGTGTCATCACTTGTTTCTCTAACAGAAAGTTGTCGCATTTCAAAAACAGAAAACTCCATCTGCTGTATGGGAAACTGAAATGTAGCTACTGTCAATGTTATTCCTCTTGTCCTTTCTCAGGGAAGGGACAACCATTCAAAAATTACTGTTACAGACCTATAAAGATGCAGATAGGCTGTTTCTCTCTGAATCCTTGCCACTAAAAGGTAGTAGCAACAGAAGAAAAGCAGCTGGTCCTGCCATGAGCCCCATGAAAGTGAAGTTGTTTCCGTGCAAGTAGCCCACTGGGACCCATATTGCCCCAGGGGTACGTGGCCAGGCAGGTCTGTGGGGTGACTCCCGTTGACCTCCGGAAGCTCTGGATCAGGCCTGAAGGCTATGCACAATTTCCCTGATGATCCCAGTTTTCATCATAGCTCTGTGTGGCCCCAGTGCTCCCAAGGATCTGCTGGTGGGTTCACAATGCACAGCAGGCTCCTGCAAAGCCCCAAGCAGAGGCTGAGCTCTCTCCTGCAGGAAGGGATGGGACCCCCAAACCGCGGCTGGAGGAGACAAGCAGAGCACTGCAGGACGATGTAAGGCTCTCTAAGGGGTGTCACTGCAAAAGCTTAGAGATTTGCACTTTAAATAGCCAGTTCCCCAGCGGAATATAGATCCCACTGTGATAGCGTGCATATGTAGGTGATTCACTTGTAGAAACTGCTCATTAATTTGTCTAAATATTTTCCATTTTCTGCACTCCCAGCCTCTCTTGACTCCTCTCACTTGCATACATCCACCCAGATCCATTCCACCAAAGGCAGGCATGAGGCTGCTGTGAGCTGGGGAGGCTGGCGGCGAGGAGAACGTGGTCAAGACCACGTGGCAGAGCGGGACAGCCTCTCCCCTGCCCCAGGCAGGCAGTGGTGTCTGACACAGGGAGCCAAGGAGCCGGGAGAAGGTGACACTTTGAGATTACCTGGGACGTCAGCAGTGTGCTGGGGCATCAGGAAAAAAAAAAACCCTAATGTTGTGGGGAGGTAGTATCTCCTCAATAAATCTGTTAAAAAAAAAAAAAAAAGAAAAAGCCCTAAACAGTTCATTATCATACTACAGAACTATAGAAAGACTCCATAGGAATAACTCTATCTGAAACTACAGAAACCAGTAACTCTAGTGGAAATCAACTGGGAAAAAGAGCTTATGCAAGCTTATGATGAAGAGGGAATCTGACAGCTTATTATTTTGCTCTAGGGTTTCAGGAAACCTACCTAATGTGCCTGACATTTGGAACACACAAAACTTAAGAGATTTCAGATAATACAGCAAAATACAGTCAGTGAAATTTATCCATTTGTCAAAATGTCAAAGTCGCTTTTTAATGAATTTCTCAATACTGCAGCATTTTTACTGCCCTTCCAATGGCCTAATATCTACACCTGGTGTTTTCCTTCTGGTGTACATGAAAGAAGGGATGAGGAAAACTGTGCTTTTGTCACAGGGCTCACAAGGTTTTGAATGTTGTGATCCCAAATCAAAAAGTATTAATTGTCATGAGTCATCTCACTGAATTCAGAAAAGTATTTCGCATATCTAGCCGGTGTCTGAATGCTCCGATTGAATGTTAGAGCATGCACTCCCTTGCAGCCCTTAATCTGACCCAGCCTATGACAGGGGTCACAGTATGACACTGGGAGCTATCCTCGCAACCCCGTGGGTCACTGTCCGCTCACTGCTTTCAAAAGTCTACCTAAATACCCAGCTATAAGGCTGTGAGATACACTCATAAAGCACCTCTTATTCTTCTGGAGCAGTAGCTTGCTCAAATGCAACTCAAGCTAATTGTTCGAGAATTCATTGCAAGGAGACAGAATTTGAGGATTGAGAGCTTTCAAAGATTTATTAAACAACCTGGGAAAAAAAACAAAACAAAAAACCCAACAGAGCTAGCTAATAAAAACATTTAGAAGTAGATTCCATAAAAAAAAAAAATACTTCCCTGCTACAAGAACAGTGTTTCCAAACTGGTTTTAGACATGGACTCCATGCTGGCCAATCAGACTGTGTTTGACAATTTGGAGAATAAAATTATTTTGTGATCCTTCAAGACAAATATCTTACGCACAGACAAATGAGCTACACTCTCATGTCTGGTCTCATGTCAAGCTGTCAGATAAAGTGCTACAGTAGAAAGAAAACAAATGCCAGATTTCTTTTTTTTTTTGTCTGGCTTGAACAAAAGTGTACCAAGAGCCCCAAATAAATCCTCATTATGTTACTTTTCTTAAAATAAGATTAGTGAGAAAATAGTTTAGCACATGAAAAATTCTTCTTCCATCATAGATTAGTTTGCAGGCCCTGATAAAGAAACTGGAAACATTCCTTTTATCTAATGGAAAATCTTTCTTTATTAGTACTCTTCTTATAAATCTTATTTGTGAGCATTTTATCTTTTTTTTTTTAATATTGAAAAAATGCTGGTGGATGAAGGAATCATACTATCTTTGATAGGATGTTATTAACCTAGATTTTGGGAAGCTGCAGTTTAGTCATTGAGGCATCTCTCACCTGTTCATGG
>WHYT01016923.1:280567-330423 GCA_009806455.1 Tetrax tetrax
CACTTCATCAGAGCTTCATGAAGTCTATTTTGGGGCAGGGGACTGTGCAAAATGGGGATAATGCAAAGCAATCCAAGTGCATTTTTTTAAGAACTAAGGTAGATGTTTGGGAAGCTGTATCTTACTGCTGCAGGGAGTCCCTTGTTAATTTCTACATTTTCATTTTAGGTGTCCGTAGCTTTCCCTTCAGTCACTCCAGAAAGTGTGGTATGCTCCCTCACATGCCTTGAACTACTGAAGAACTTGCCAGTGGGAAGAAGGTTAAATGAGCTGGCTTTGGTTAAAATAAGAATTGATTCAAGTTTACCATGGTTTTATCTCTCTAATAATACTATTGAATGGAAGCTTCTGCAAGCTCTTCCCAGGAAAATGAAAACTGCAGACACAGAAAAAGAAAACAAACTAATGGAGAAGGAAGTGAAAGTAAACCAGGAGTGAGGAAGAGAAAGAGAGAAAAACAACTTTCAGGGATCAGTGATTGAAAAAAATCCAAGAAGGTTGAGAAGAACAAGACGCCCAGCCATGTAACAGACTCCACTGTCCACCTCTCAACACTTTGAACATTGATCTAAATATATGGAATATTTCTGTAATGCAGAAGATAGCCGCACGTAGGAAGCTTGCTCCTGTATTTGGGAAAAAAAAATATGTCTGGAGAAAAATACCTCTCCAAATTTTGCAGTTTTAATTTTGTACTTGTTGAAGCTCTGTTTGTACAAGGGTAAGCAGACACCCTGGCAAGGTCAGAAGAATCACTATTTTTAGCTATTTGACTTGCTATTTAAATAAAGAGGTAAAGTCCCAAGGTTTCTGGTCAGTTGGCAATTCTACTGCTGTCTTGGATTGTCTGAATCTCAAAGAAGCAGCAAGGATTTGTTCCAAGTATCTTTAGACAATATTGGCACTTCTTGGAAAGGTCGTTTTTTAAACATAAAACCCCCTAAGCCCTATCAGAACAGATCTAGTCTGGTGCCTTTCTTTTTTTTTTCTGCACTGTCCATTAGAGAGCAAGGCAGTCCAGGATGTCTCAGTGAAAACCAGTCAAACCAGACAGCTCAGCGGGGTGTTTTGCAGTGAGGGCCTTAAGTCCTGGAAGCAGCGCAGTCCTGGGTGGCTTGGTGGCTCTGTCCGAGGGACTGTGTGTGGCTTGTAAACCTGGGTTGGTAGGAAGAAACAGCAAGGGATTATGCTGCTCAGGTTTTGAGCTACATCACAGCTACTCAGGGGCTCTCTGTCAAGCCCTACTGCATAGCAAAGGATTCCTTTAAATCTCTGTAAACTTACAGTTCTCTGAGATTATTACACATGGTTAAAAGGGACCGAGCAATACTGTTGTCACTGCTGGTGAAAGTTCTCTCTTCTGTGCTATAAACAATTCCTTTTGACTTTTATTTCCTAAAGAAAAAGGAACTAAATCATGTTTATTCCCACCTTTATGGTTCCATCAGTGCTTTCTGAATCTACTGGTGTAGGTGCCAATTTATTTTTATTGGCTGGATTTCCTAGCTGAACTGTGGCTCCTGAGCTACCAGGGGCATGATATGGTCCTGGCACCTCCTTGGCAGAGGCAAGGAGAGGCGAGGAGACAAGAGGCACCTGTGTCCTGCTGCTCTTGCCAGCAGATTTCATTCACACACAATTGAGCTGGAATAAAAAAGGAAAATGCGAGGCATTTGCCCACCAGGTGCCAGTTCCAAGCGCTCCTAGCACTCCTACCACTCCAGCACCCCATACTTCCCTCAGACCTACCCCTGCTCTATGCAAAAGGGAAAAAGTCCCTTTGGCTGACATCGCAGCACTGAGGGCAGCGCTGAGGCCTGTGCTGCCCGTCCTCCACTTTGTACTGGGCGTGCAGAGGGTGCAAGAGGCATCCTGCGCTTGTCAGGAGGCTTTGCTGGCTGGTTTGTCAGCTCCATGAACACATGTTCATCAGCTGGAAAAGCTGAGAGAGCTGCTCTGGGGTACCTTCTAGTTCTGCTTTGCAGTCTCAGTTAGTTGGGACAAAGTTTCTGATCTTCCAGATGCTTACTTAAACTGAACTTGCCAATCTTTGCTGCTTTACTCCTGGTTCTGTTTTCCTGTTGAATCTGAGGGGAGGTTATCATCAACCTACTGACCATGGGCCTTGCCTTGGGAAGACTGTGGCAGTTCAGCTTGATGCAGCCCCTTTCTTCAGACTGAAAAGAATCTGCTTTTGATCTGCTTTCCTGATGATCCTGTCCTCCATCAAACCCTCATGAAGGTCCTTCATGCTTTTCCTTGCCAAGTTCCAGCTTGCTGTCCTGCTGCCTTGCTGTCCTTCTAAGCTCTCCTGAAAGCTCATTTCTTCTGTGATGCCTACAAAGCCATCAACACTGGTGTGCTGCTACTGCTCATTTGTGGAGTACTAAAGCACTGGCTTCTCAATTTGTAGCCCTGTAGGCAATTGAGTTTTCAGTTCCATAGCTGAACTTAAATAATAATAATAAAAAATTAACTGAAACCAAAGCTTTTTAAGTTTTATCACTGAAGCAAAAACAAAATTCAGTTTCTGTCTGAAAAAGACTTTTCAGGTCGTTTCAGTGGGACAGAGATAATAGGGGCTTATGTCTCCAAAAATTATCTTGGTGTCTACACAATTCTAAGGAAAAAAAATTTAAAACAAAATATTTCAGAATGTAACAAGTGGAAAAAAATTCAAAATGTCAAAATGAAACATTTTCACTTGTTTTTAAGTTCTGTTTCAATTCTTGGGAAGCCAAGACAATCTGATAAATTCTAAATAAAAGTGTTCCAAATCAGTCTTTCCTTGCATTTTTTAGTGTCAAAAAGTGCTCAGTGGAAAATTTTAATCAGCTGGAGTTCACAGATGTGTTTTCTCTTACCCATCAGATATCTCCTGTTTCCATTGCTATCTACGAAGCAGAACCTTCTATGTATGGTTAGACAGAGTCTAAAAAGATAAGATGTCCTCTTACTGTGGCTTGTGTGCCAAGCTCAGAACATGCTTAGCCCTGCACAAAAAGCCCAGGGAGCACACTATTAAAGCTGCATCCATATCTTCCAGTTCTTTCAATAGGGAAAACATTTCCAGTGAGAGAGAAAATGGTGGAAAGCTGACCTGTTGCATCTGGGGTGCCCCAGAATGGTTTCTATTCCCTGTAAAACAAGTGCTGTGTTTTGCATATATGATTATATACTCATCAGAGCGGAGACTTTCACCCAGTAGAAGTTGTCCTCTCCCTATTTTTTTCTCTGCGGACAATTAATGTTTAATTGAGTGTATTCATGGGGAAGAGTTCAAAATCAAGAAATTAAGATAAACCTGTTTCCTGACTATCTAAACTGCTGGTGAGGCACCTGTTTCCTCAGAGGTGAACTCAGGTTCAGGTGCCAGTTCTGAGCCACACAGAGGGCATTTGGATGGATGAATACAACTGGACTGGGAGAAAAGCAAAGTAACTTTAGGAGGTACTATGTTCACAGGTAAGTTTCGGGCATCGTGCATGCCAATGTAAGTTTTGATTAACTAAAGCCTTTCTCATTAGTCAGTGATTAATGACAACTCAGGAAATTAAATTTTTGAAAAAAATCAATACATTTGAAACAGGCAGTAGAAGAATAATTTTCTTTTCCAGAATTGCCTAGGGAAGATTTGAGCTTAAATTGCTTTACTCAAAAACAATGTATCTGCTGTTTGGTTAAGTGTAAAGCAGACATGAAAAATAATCTTCCAAGTCTGATCTGGAAAGGCCAGTTATCCCATTCAAAATAAAGCATGTAGGTATAGAGGACCTCAAGAATGGTATTAGCCAAAGGTAATTCAAAACTGTTAATTTGATTCTTCTCCGGGAAATTATACATGAGAATTGCTCCTTGCATTTTGGCAGTTTTTATTTTATTCTAGGATTTTACCATTTAATAATGATGAGCTGCCATTGCCTCCCCCATATATTGAGTTTCAGTGTTTCAGAGAGAGTTGTCTTTCATTAATTTATTTATCTGTGTGTATGGTGGAAAGACCTTAAATCAAGAGGCATGACCCAGCTATAGTAGACACTTAGGTACTGTATATATATGAAATAAATGTACAGTCCTTGCCTTCAAAGGACTTACTGTCTAATACCAAGCCCCAGGTGATTTTTAATAGCAGACTTTTTGGTAAGACTTTAAGCTTATAGGAAAAATGGGGAGAAACTAATTTAGCAGGGCCTGTTGTGATAGGATGAGAACTAACGGTTTTAAAATAGAGGGAGGTAGATTCAGATTAGATATAGGGAATTTTTTTTTTACAATGAGGGTGGTGGAACACTGGCACAGGTTGCCCAGAGAGGTGGTGGATGCCTCATCCCTGGAAACATTCAAGGCCAGGCTGGACGGGGCTCTGAGCAACCTGATGTGGTTGGATATGTCCTTGCTCCTTGCAGGGGGTTTGAACTAGATGACCTTTAAAGGTCCCTTCCAACTCAAACTATTTTATGATTCTATGATTCTAAGTGCTCAGGACTTTGGATTAGAGATTAAAACAATGCCATCCTTGTTGCAGGCTGGGACAGTGGGACAGATTTTCAGGCTGTGCAAACAGGTGCTCTGGGAACAATGTCTTCACACCAGCCAGTCCATCAGTGCTACATAGGGAGCCAACCTGAGTGTGGCACTGCTGGCAGTGGCGGATGCCTGCACCCATGAATGCAGAGAAATGTGGCTGCAAGTGGGTACAACAGGCATGGATTGCACTGAAAATAAAGCTTGAGAAAAGCGTAGAAAGAGTCCTAAGAGAGAGATGCAAAATGCTACCTGTGGCTTCCATCACACCAGCTTGGTAATTTTAAGGTTTCTCATAAAAAAATGAAATAAACTGGCTGTTCTCTGTATGGCTGCTCAAAGGCTCGATCAAATCACCACTTTCTTTAGTGCAGCAGTCAAGAACACCGCCTCTATGTGCTGCACTGTAGCAGAATAAATCTTCTGCCTCTGCTCAGCACTGAGGCGAGGGACTTGCTAGGTAACTCTGCCTTAACCCTTCCTATGTGGGAACAATGGATTTTTCTTCTCCTCTTTCCTTAACTTATGTCCTGGGTTTCAGTGGAAAGAGAGACTACAAATCAGATCTGCTGGCTTGGGCTTGGCTTGGCTGGGCTCAGTTTGGCTGAGCTGGACTGGGCTATGTTCTCTTTGGGCTCAGCAGGTCCAGCTAGCCTGTGTTGGGCTGGGCTGGGCTTGGCTCAGTTGAACTGCAGTGGTCTCGCTGGGCTGTGCTGGGCTCACCTTGGTTTGGCTCAGCTATGCTGCGCTGAGCTTGGCTCGGTTCTGTTGAGCTGGGCTAGGGTCACATCTGCTGTGTTGGGCTTGGCTCAGTTCAGTTTGGCTCAGTTTGTTTCGCTGTGCTAGGCTTGGATCATTTAGCCTGGGTTGAGCTCGGCTGGGCTGAGGTCGTATTGGCCTGGCTCAGCTCCGCTCAGTTGGGCTGGGCAGGGCTGAGCTCGGTTCAGCTCAGATTGACTCAGCTGGGCTTGGCTGGAATCAGATCTGCTGGGCTCAGCTCAGCTGGGTTGGGCTTGGTTTCATTGCACTGCAGTGGATTTGGCTCAGCTGGACTGGACTCACCCAGCCTGGGCTTGGATTGGATCGACTTGGTTCGGCTCAGCTGCAGTGTGCTTGGCTTGGTTCTATTGGGCTCAGCTTGGCTGAGTTGAGCTCAGCCGAGCTGAGCTCAGTTGAGCTGAAATCAGATCTGGCTGGGCTAAGCTCTGCTTGGTTCTGCTTGGCTGGGCTTCTATTGGTTCGGCTGAGCTGAGTTTGGCTTGGTTCTGTTGGGCTGGCCAGGAATCAGCTTGGCTTGGCTGGGCTCTATTCGTTTTGGCTGCATTGGGCTGGGCTGACCTTGGCTGGACTGTGCTTGGTTTGGCTGAGCTGAGCTGGGCTGGTCTCGGCTCGGTTCGGCTCAGCTGCGCTGGGCTCAGTTCTGTTGGGCTGGGCTGTGCTGGGCTCAGTTCGGCTTGGCTAGGCTGGGTTGGGCTCAGGTCGATTCTGTTGGTTTCAGCTTGTTTGGGCTGGGCTTGGTTCGGCTCAGTTCGGTTTGGCTGGGCTGGCCTCGGATCGTTCAGCCTGGGCTGAGCTCGGCTGGGCTCGGCTCAGTTTGGTTTGACTCGGTTCAGTTTCGTCCGGCTCGGTTCTGTTGGGCCGGGCTGGGCTCGGCTTGGCTCGACTGGGCTCGGTTCGGTGGGTTTGGCTAGCCTGCGTTGAGCTTGGCTGGGCTGGATTTGGCTCGGACCGGTTCTGTTGGGTTCGGCTCAGTTAGCCTAACCTCTCTGTTCGGTTGCACTACGCTGGACTGGACTCGGCTCGGCTGGTCTGGGCATAGCCGGGCTGCGTTTGGCTCGGCTCGACTCGGCTGCGCTGCGCTGAGCTGAACTCAGTTCTACTGGGCTGGGTTGAGCTCGGCTTGGTTCGGCTGAAATTGGATCCCAGCTGGGATCGGCTGGGCTCAATTCGGCTCAGTTCTGTTGGGTTCGGCTCGATTGGGCTGGTCTGGTATGGGCTGGGCTCATATCGGCTCGGCGCAGCTCGACAGGGCTCAGCTCGGCTCAGTTGGGTAGGGGTCGAGTCTGCTCGGCTTGACTGGGCTCTGCTGAAATCGGATCCGCTGGGCTTGATTCGGCTGGGCTGGGCTCGATTCGGTTGGGCTCGGTTTAGTTCATTTTGGCTCGGCTGGGCTGGGCTCGGCTCGGTTCGGTTCTGTTGGGCTCAGCTTGGTTCGGCTGGGATGGGCTTGGTTCGGCTCGGCTCGGCTGGGCTGGGCTGGGCTGAGCTTGGCTTAGTTCGGTTGGGTTGGGCTGGGCTGGGCTGGGCTCTGGTGACCTCAACTTGGCTCGGCTGGGCTCGTATCAGCTCAACTCAGTTAGGCTGGGCTCGATTTACCTGGTCTGGGGTCGGCTCGGCTCAGTTCCGTTTGTTTCGGCTGCCTTGGGCTGGGCTCGGCTTGCATCGGCTGGGCATGTATCGGCTCGGCTCAGTTAGGCTGGGTTCGGCTGGGCTGGGCTCGGTTCGGTTGGGCTCAGCTCGGTTGCACTGGGCAGGGCTTAGCTTAGCTCAGCTCTGCTCGGCTTCAGTTGTGTTGGGCTCGCTGCCTGCGGCACCTCGCCCCCCTCCCGCTGAGACGGGGCCGTTGGGGCCGGCGTCGCCTGCCCCATTTGTGCACCGGCATCCCCAGCTTCGGCTTGGTACTAAACCCGGTGTTTCGGCTGCCCCGCCTATGCCAGCGCTCCTGCCTTCGGACAGCAGCAGTTCCCTGCTGTAACAGCGTGTGCTGTTTGTGCGGAGGAGTGAATGCAGGGGTTGGCAGATTTAGACACAAGCACGCGTGCTGTCTCGCCCTGGTGCCAGTTCCCATTGCACGTCATGCGTTACCTGATGCTGAACTGCAGAATTTCATCACAGCGGTGGCAGCGAACGCGCTGGGATGTGTAAACCCCATCCTGTGCTGGGATGCGAGCTCTGCTGTCTCCCCGGCTCAGTTTGGGGAGTGGGGAGCAGAGCGGGCTCTGGTCTGAGCGCCCACTGCAGCACAGCCGAGCGTGCGGGCTGAGAAATGTGGGGCACAGGGAGAGGTAATCAGGTTGTGAGCTGAAAGCAGGGAGCAGATTAGTGAGGATTTGAAGTCACTAAGGAGGGAATTGCTGGGGATGTGTACAGGATTTCTCAGTGTGTTCATGTTTGATATAATCTTTCCTCCTCTCTCTATGCGCAAGTTGGATTTAATCACACAAATGCAGTCCTTTGCCTTCACCTTTCAGAGAAACCTCTCCTCGCTGTAGAGCTGTCATCATGGCTACAGCACAGTACTGCCACAAGACCCACTGCGACAGAGATGGAATATAAACCACGTTTATACGCACATCTGAATGACAGGAATAATGCAGGCAGCAGACGGGCAAATACAGCTGAGCTTGCACCTTCTGCATACATGGTGGTTTAGAGCTCCATTGTGCTGGGGTCTTCCTGGGTCAGCCCTATTGTGCCGTTCCCTGTAGTCCTTCAGATACTCCCTCCTAATCTGTATGCCCCATGCTGTGCACACTGTATCCAAGTAATTACATTTCCAGGATGAAACCAGAAACAAACCTTATAAACCTGTCAGAGGCAGGAGAAAGGCTCACTGTTGTTAGATGGCTGGGAATAGAATGTAAAGCCTTCATCAGCAGAAGGGCTATCGAGTCTTTTCTGGTACAGGTCGAAGGGCCACAAAGCCATGGAGGTGCAGTGGTTCTGGAACTCGGGCTGTAGGTCCAGCAGGGCCGGCTGAGACACGCGCGGTCTGGTGTGGTGGGTTGTGCTGTGCTGCAGGGAATAAACAAGAGACGGTTTTATCTGTCACATTTGTCCAAATCCTTTAATCTGCGGCAGGAAAAAGGACTCAAGATGAATCTCCAAATACTGAGGAACAATTTCTATTAGATAGATAGTATTTTCTATAACTTCAGAATAACTCAGAGTCAACATCTTTGTATAGCACAGATTGATTTAAACTTGATCTAAATGGAGGCGTGCCCCTAGTAAAGCTGTTGGAAGAGTTTCCCTCTAGTTGCCCCCTGGCAGACCCCAGCAGCAGTAGCAGGGGATCACAGAAGCTGTCTGTCCTCACAGGACCTTTGCGCAGCTGAGGAAGAAATGTTCAACTCCACTCCGATGTGTGAGATCTCTGTGGGCGGACAGAAGGAAAACGCAAGCAAGCCTGACGGCAGCTGGGGCTGGCCCAGTTTTCTGTCATTTGCAGCAAATATTAATGTGCCGTAAACTTAAAGGTTGGAGCTCTTTTCTAGAACTGCTGCATTTAATGCCTATGTTTATATAGCATGATTTCTTGTGCATGACTCTTTACCCTATACAATGTCTTCCCTACCTCCCCTAAATCTGTGACTTTGTGCCTCAATGAGCTTATTATCTCTGTTTCTCCTTTCCTTGTTTATGAGGAGAGAAATTATGCTATTTTTTGGTTATCTGATTTGGTGGGGTCTGTACACCAATAGTTTTTGAGAGTGCACCCCACATAGCCTGTACTATTCAGTACTTGTTTTAGGTGGAGAAACAGAGAAATGGAATGTAAGAGGTGTCACCACAAGGTGAAATCTGTGAGTGAATGCAAATATGTGTGTTTGCATTGACAGTGGTCATCTGATAAGTTATTTTATCTGTGTGTTGCTTAGGTTTTGAGTTATGCAGGAAGCCTAGAAAATGGAGCTGCTGTAGCTGTGACTAGGTATGTCTTTGCATGCTTTGCGTTGTCTTTGCATTTCATGGAAAAAACACTTTCTTGCTTTTTGTATCTGCTTTTTAATTTATTTTTTTTTTGTTAGCATCAATTTGTGTTGAATTCTCATTCAGACTTTGTGTAATGGAAGTACCTCTAGATTTATATTCCAAGGCACTGATGTTTCCTTAAATTTGCATGAAACTCTTATGTGAAAGTATTTATATTTATTTCCTTGTAAGCTTAAAACTATACAGGAAAACAAAAGATATTAAGCAAATAAATATAGCAAGAGTAGCCAGTGAAATAATACAAACAGAGCAGGATATGCTAACAATTTCAGAAGTGAACTAGTTAACTCTAACTTCATGAAACTGAGGTGCAACAAAAGCATGCAGGCAGCCTGCCTAATAGCAGTTCTGTAATAACAATAATTTGTTGCCTCTCTGCAGAGCCCTTTTTTTTTTTTTTTTTTTGCACCCCCCCAATAAAATGTTTAACACACCTTGTATAGCACAGCAGGGGTTTGAGCACATGAACTCATTGTTTCTGTACTTCCCTTCCCCAAATGCCTGGAATTTCTGGTTGCTCAGCAACCCCAGGGGTGTCCAAATCCCACACTTTGCAATATGTGATAATTTCTTTGTGGTCTGGGGTGGTCTCAGGGCTGAAAAGCCATGGTGCTTGGACCCACAAAAAAAGGAGTGAAACCTGCAAAGTGTAGTACCCAGATTTCTTAAGACTGGGTCACAAAGAGCATTTCAGTCATGGTGATTTTTGAGTTTGGAACCACATTATCAACACTCATCCAGTCTTCCTGGACATCTTCCAGACTGATGCCTAATAACTGAAAATTATGACATGTTAAACAGACCTACGTGTCACGATCTGAGTTTTTCTGCACCCACTGTCTCTTATAGTTTTAGAAAATGGGTACCTTCACCTACGAAGAGCTTATTCACATAAAATTGCAACAGTGGTATTATACTGCAGGGGTATGATAATGCAGGAAGGGCTTGGGTGCTAAAATTTCAATTTCTGGTAGGAAAGCATGTAGCTCAGGGGGGATCAGCAGGGTAAAGGAAGGAAAAGAAGTGTGAGAAGGGACTTACCTGTCTTTTTCTCTTACCTAAAAGTAAGTGTTCTATATGGCAAACAATAACCTTCATGAAAATAGCCTTTAATATGCCGTCATCCTTTTTGTCTTAAAACTTTTGTACAGAAATAACAGACAGCTTTTGTGAAGGCAGGAAGCTTGACTCCATTAATGCTACAGCTTATGGAGCTTTCACAGTCTTGTGGTTCTTCCTCTCCCAAATCAACTCTAATTTTAGTCTTCCCCCCAAAAACTGTAAGATGTCTATTTTGGAGCAAGATGTTGGAAAAAACTTACGAAGCATAATATTCCTGGTTAGATGCGCTCTGATCTCACATGATTGTAGCGTGCTGTTCAGAAACATCCTCTTCTTGTAAATCAGACCTTCCAGAGAATGATAGTGAGGTCATGAGAGTTTTGTGCTCCATGCACGGGGTAGGACCTTATTGGAAAGCTGTACAAGGGCTCATGATGTGTATAAGAGACAAACATTTGACCAATGTCCTTAGCCTTGCAGTACTGCATGTTGATCTGCTACTGTCATGGACAAAGCAACCTGTAGATACTCCACTGCACCTACTGTTGCCAGATCATGGCACAGCGATGCCTGAAGCTTCTGCCAATGTCATTCTTCCAAGGCTGTTCTTTCCATCTACCGACTAGAAATCTAGTATACTTCCACCGTCCATGAGGTTCAGGCTTGGGAGTCTTCCTTCATTTGAGGGGGCAAGAATTAATATTAATAATGAAAGTCTTTGAGGAAAAATGGAGATTAACTACCAGTATGGTATGGATATACAATTTTCAGAAAACAGAGGAGTGTCAGGGGAAATGAATTGCCAATTTGTACAAGGCCTGGAAGATGCAGAAATGCAAACGATCTGCCTGATCCTGGTTACTTCTCTCTCTGTTACATCTAACATGATAAATTATAGGAAAAAAAACCAGCAGGTTTTAGTTTTCTAGCTCAGATATATTCTCATAAGATTATTTTGCTTACTATCGCGTAAAGTAAGTCTGCTAACTCAGGCTGCTATTATTGCAGACACATAAAGGCTTTGAAATCTTAGTTGGGGGAACAGAGTATAGATGTCACTTAAAAGGAAATGTGCTTGCAAGGTAGACAAGTCTTTCATTTGCAGAGTTCAGATGCCTTCCTGGAAGATTTAAAAGCTGCATGTGCACTATGGAAAATACAAGGGAGAAATGAGGTAGAAATGCATGTTTAGTTCTAACAGAGCTCTGTGTGAAACAGCCAGGAAGATCAAAAGCCAAGATAAAATGCTTAAAAATTAAGGCATGAACTGGTATTATAAAAAAATCATCAAATCACAGTAAAGAATAGGGCAAGATGAGCTGATTAATGTTTGCAGAGACAGAGAAAAAAGGGCTGGGTGATTTGGATGAATTAGCTACAGAAGGAGAGTCGAAGTGGGAAAGGAAAGAGAGGAATTCTTAAGAGAGAGAGATAACAATGTAGTGGAGAATTTGGAGAAAGGAAAATGTCTGTTCCAAAATTGGCCCTTCTAGACTGCAGAATGAGGATAAAACGCATCAGGAGTTCAGAAAGATTTAATCAAGAGTGGGATCAAGACGGAGACTGAGATGCTTCAGAAGAAATGTGGATCTTGGGGGAAAAATAGTGTTTACTGGAGTAACTGTAATTTATAAGTAGAAGAAACTTAGACTGAAGTATAATAGTCATAGAAAATGTGAAATAGTAATACCAGGGCATACTATGAGAAAGCTGGTAGTTCATGAATCCTGGAAATTAAAGCAGGAGCCAGTTAGGAGAAAAGGTAATAAATGTTGCATTGTGTGTCTATGCCATTACCTTAATCATCCTGACTTTTATATTAAGGACACTTAAGCTAAAAGCCCTGCTCATTCCCTGTACAAATATTAACATAAAATAGAAGATCTGTCAGATCGATACCACATCCACAAGCTTTGTAATCAAACAAAATGTTTAGTTTGTTTCAGAGCCAAATCCCATGCAGTCAAGTTTATTTAATGTTTTATTAACACTAAAGGATACCCTGTTGTCTCTTATCTGTCTTCTTAAGGAAAAATAATTCCTTTTTAATTAGGTCATTGCAGTCATGTGCTGTTGCCATTATATAAACTCTTCCTGATATGTAATGACGGATAAATATAGCATAGCATTTATACAGGTTTGATATTGGCATGGAAGTATTAATGTGCAGGCTGTAGAACAGGTAGAGCAGATGGACTTTGATAATGCAAATACCTTTTCCTGAATTCTGTCTCAGTTCGGACCAAACTTAAGGCTGCCAGGGTAACTTAGGGTCACTTTTCCTAACTCTGCCAAGCAAGAGGACACAAGTTTATATGAAACGCCTACGCTCAAGCCGTTGTATAAAATCTACTTTTCAAGTGCTAACGACATTCAGTGCCTAGAATTTTAACGCAGACCAAGATATGATTATCCCATATACCTAATTCTGCGCTATCCACAGCCACTACCTAATTCTTATGTAAGTTAGACTCAAACACAGAAGTGGGAGGGATTTAAAGGTGATGGTGGTCATTATTCTCCTGGAAAGGAGATAGGTGATTCTTTCAGAGAAAATTCAGTTTAGTTATCAGCTAAAGGAGTTTATTGGCAGAAACTATACAGATAATGCATAAAAGTATATTCAAGCAGAAAGTTCAGAGAACGTTGAATTAAGCCTCATTTAAATTTAGGTTTCTTTTGATAAAATTATTTTGAGAGGTAGTCTTAAAATATTTTGTATATAAGACTGTATAGGCTTTGAAATGTCACTGTATGTTTTTGTCCTTAATACAGTATAGAGTGTATTTTCATTATATAGTAGACATATAAAGAAAAATCTGTTGATTCTGAACTTAGCACTATTGCAATTCTTTGGTAAGCACAATTACAGATTCTTCTACAAGTAACGATAAAGACAGTTCACTATTTGTGTAGGTCTGATGCTGCCACTGGACTGCTTTTGTAACTGGGCAAATTATACAATTTGACAAAATAGTAATTTGTTAGTGAAGCACCATGCAGTTATCGTCCAGAGTGTCTCTCAGTTTAGTAGTAGCTTCTTGAGTCTAAAATAGTTTAAACTACACAGTGGATCCTGGGTAACCTTTTCCCTGGAACCCTTATTGTGGGGAAATGCCAGACTCTTATTGTTGTACTTCACTTGGAAAGAGTACTCATGAAGCAGAGAGGGTGAGTTAAGAAGGTCAGTGAGTGTACAAATGACTGTGCAGGTCTATACGCAATAAACACCCTGCATTGCACAACTTGCAACGGTGCTCAGAGCATTTCTGTTCACAGCTGTTGGTCAGTTCTTTGTCTTGCATGCTTTCCAGTCCAAAAGCAAGCTGTTTCTGCTCAGAGGGGCTTCTGCCTCATCCTAGCCTCCGTTACTCTGTGCAGTAAATAATTTATATGAATTGATCATAACCACACCTAGTCAAATGTGTCTTTTGGGACAGAGATGGCTGTCCTTTGGCATTTAAGTTCTCTGTAACCTGCAAGCAATTTGAGTGCTGCTTCCACACTAGATGGGTGTGCTGTTTGACTGGCGATGAGTCTTGTGCTAGCAGAAGACCTCATCGATAGCCCCTGGTTCTGGGAAGAGCTGAGCTAGTACCAGCTAATGAATCCAGCTAGTCACACCAGCACTTGGTGTGCATGCAGCAAGCACAGCCTGGCCTTGTCCACAGTGAGGAGCTGCTGTCACATGTGAGCTATCCTCAGAGTTCTTCCTTCCCTCAGCTTTTCAAAGGATCTGCTACATGTCTCATGACCAGTCAAATAAAGCTTTGGGTTGCGGCTCTCAGATTCTTGGAGCTGTTTCTTACCAGCTACAGGTCTTCTTTTCACATTTTTACTTGCTCTAATGAGAGCTGCTTAGTCCTTCAAGTGTCAAAACGTGTTATGTGTTTTCCCTGTCATGGGGGAACTATTATCAATAATGTCTTGATGACCATGCAGTCAGTATGCTGCATGCCTTCACCTTAGATCAGCTTGTTGTATCACCTTATGACTTTTTTTTTCACAACCAACATAGGCTAATTTATCTTCTGTTAAATGGCCAGGTTTCATACTTGTCTGGCAGAGAGCTAAATACTAGACTAAAGCTATACTATGTAGAGAGCTTGATCTGGTGTTGACCATATATTCACTGAGATTTTCCCAGAAATGGTGGTTCTTTCCTTTTACAGGAGGTTGCCTGTGTGTCTCTAATGATGTTGTCATTCTAGGTGCTTATAAATTAAGTGAACTCATTAGTGACTTAAAATCTAGTTTCATTGATGGATACAAGAAGAGAGGTACACTCTTTTCCAGAACTTACTGAGAAACTCTCTTAGCGATTTGTTTAGAGGTGTTCCAAAGCAAGTATAGGAATAAAATGTTGCTCTGGGTAGGCCACCAGTAAGTAAAGCTTTAGCATGAACAGTTCCTATTAATCCTTCTACAAAGCTTTATGAAAACTCCCAAATTTTGCAGTCTGAACTGAGTCTGAGGACCTATTTTGGAGGTTACAGATCATCATGCCTCATGTCCTAAGCGGGACATGCTCTAAGATGCATCCTCTTTTCATGTTCTTTATAACAACAAAGTGCTTATCATAGAACAGTTAGAGTTGGAAGGGACCTTCAAAGATAATCTAGTCCAACCCCCCTGCAAGGAGCAGGGACATCCCTGACAAGATCAGGTTGCTCAGAGTCTCATCCAACCTGGCCTTGAATGTTTCCAGGGATGGAGCATCCACCACCTCCCTAGGCAGCCTGTTCCAGTGTTCTACAACTTGCATTGTAAAAAATTTTTTCCTAATATCCCATCTAAATCTACCTCCCTCTATTTTAAAACCATTGCCCCTCATCCTATCACAACAGGCCCTACTGAACAGCCTCTCCCCGTCTTTCTTGTAGGCCCCCTTGAGGGACTGGAAGACTGCTATCAGGTCTCCCTGGAGCCTCCTCCAGGCTGAACAGCCCCAACTCTCTCAACCTGTCCTCATAGGAAAGGTGCTCCAGCCCTCTGATCATCTTCGTGGCCTTCCTCTGGACCTTCTCCAACTGGTTCATGTCCTTCTTATGTCGGGAGCTCCAGAAATGGACACAGTACTCCAGGTGGGGTCTCACCAGGGCAGAGTAGAGGGGGAGAATCACCTTCCTCGACCTGCTGGCCACGCTCCTCTTGATGCAGCCCAGGATGCGGTTGGCCTTCTGGGCCGCAAGGATGCATTGCCAGCTCATGTTGAGATTCTCCTTGACCAGCACTCCCAAGTCCTTCTCCTCAGGGCTGGTCTCGATCCATCTCTGCCCAGCCTGTATTTGTGCCTGAGATTGCCATGACCCAGGTGCAGGACCTTGCACTTGGCCTGGTTGAACTTCATGAGGTTGGCACGGGCCCACCTCTCCAGCCTGTCAAGGTCCATCTGGATGGCATCCCTCCCTTCTAGCGTGTTGACGGCACCACACAGCTTGGTGTCATCGGCGAACTCGCTGAGGGTGCATTCTATAAGGGTGCTGAGGATGCTTAAAAAGGCTTGGCTGACCTTTACTTTACCTTGCATCTCATCATGGAGTTGTTTCGAAATTAATAGCTGTTCTTGGAAAAGGGAGACTTTCCAGAAATCTTCAGAGTCTGAGTTTCTGATTGCATCAGAGGTTTTAATAAGCTCATGGAAGCTATGTAAAAGTCTACGTTTTACTTCTTCCTTTTCCTGCCTTTGTGTAGTGATAACTGCTATGGAAATTGTCCCATTGTTTGCCTGAAAACTGTTTTTTGATTTCTTAAAATAAGTATTGGCAGCATATGAATATAGTAACAGTGGTGCTCAACCACAGAGATCTTTCATCTCATACAACTTGGTCTGGATTCATTGACAAACAGACTTTAATCCGGTCTGTCAGCAGATATGTCTGACCAAGATAACGCAGTCTGAGCAGCGCTTCTTTCCTTTTCAAACAGAAGCTGACTGGTCCTATTTCGCCCAGCAAATCAGCTTGGATGCTTCCACTTCAAAACCATCCCCGCGCTAAATGACAAGCCTCATCTGGGCACTTTCTTCACGTAAAGCATAGACTGTGTGACTTTGCAAAGTCAAACTCACCAGCTATTTTTATTCAGCGCAGCAGTTATGTCAGTTGCCCTTCAGCATTACTTTGCATTCTGGAAAGCAGTTTCATAATTTTCTCCTTTATGCACAGAAATTTCAAATGGTAGCTGCAATTGACTGCTGTGCTTGGTTTTGACCACAGCAAGGAAGGATTCAGCAGAGACAGCATGTGATGTCTTCTAGGAAAACAAACCATTTTGAATTCTTTCCTGTTGTAGAAGGTTGCTCAGTCCTAATTCGCCATACAAAGTTATCTGTGAATTCACAAAACAGGGCTGTTGTTTTTTTTATTAATTTTATTGCAGCACTCTGTATTCTAGGCTGGCTGTACACAACTTTATCCTCACTTTACCACCCTTCTGCCTTCATCCCTTTCTACAGGATTTCTCCTCAGTGCTGGCAATTGCAACACATCACTGCCACTGAAAGAGCTATAATGGCTTACACAGCACTACCATGGACCTTTTTCTGGGTCAATACATCACTGCACAAAGTGTCTCCACTGCTGTGAACTTATTATATAGATTTTTTCACTGGTTTCTTAACCAACAATTTGCATGTCAAAATTAAACTTATTAAAAAAAAAAAAAAAAGTCAGCTGCACATTCTGACAAAGACACATACATAATTTAACTGGTCAGCCAGGCCTGTTTCCCAGGGAATTGCTGACAGACGAAATCATGACTACCAAAAGTCACATTCTTGATAATGGAATGAAACTTGGAAATCAGCTTTTGTAAGTAACAAGACCAAGAAGATGAAGGTACAGCTGTTCGCAGCGCTAGTAATCTAGTTTTGGGAAATTTGTATGTTTTCTTTCAAAGGATCAGGATTACTTCTCCTCTGAACTCTGACCATGAGATTTAATTAATTCCTGTGGTCTGAATTCAGTGATGGTTCCATTCTTTGGAGAATACTTAGGTCAAAACAAGTGGTGGGAAAGAGTTTATATCCTGCTGCCAGTCCAATATAGAAAGATACTTAGAACTTAAAGGTAAACATAGTTTATGTGATGTTTTGATATAAAATACGTGGTAGCTCCTCATCATTTATTTGCAGTTGATATCTGTAATAGCAGACAATTTGGTACACAATGTACAGTTATTTGTACATTTTGAAAGGCTTCTTACAAGGCTTCATTGTCAAACTAATTTTGTGTAGTGTATCAATCATGGGAGAATACTAATCCAATCAGAATCCTTAAGAGGATTGAGTAATCTAATGCTTACTGAATAGAAATTTTCAGAGCTGACTGTGAGAAATAGTGTTTAAAATGATGAAATATAAAAATAGTAGCTTCCTTACTGAACTTTTATTTTTGAATTGAAAAGCCTATTTTATGAGATATGTCAAAAATCAAAATATGATAAATTAGACGTATTCAGATAACATTATAATTTTCAATTTTGATTAGTTCAGATCAATCCAAATTCAAACTTTGTATTCATTCTTGTGGAATACCAAGTCCTTGCATTCCACATGCAAGTAGGATCTTCCTCTGACTGTAAACCAGAGAGAAATTTTGTAGTAATTCTTTATTTTCCTCCATTTTCTACTTCTTCTGCAAAATAAAAATGTATGGCTTGTACAGATATGAAGAACAAAAGGAACTTTGTAGAAGTGGTTTACACTCCCTGACTTTGTAGTGTGTCTGATACTTTGATGAGCTTCTAACATGAGTCTTTTCATTGTTTTTTTATGGATGTTAACACACATACCCAAAGTAAACATCTTGAAATGCTAAAAACAAAAAGCCATAAACAGTCATTTTTTTTCCCCCCATACATTTTCTTATGCTGTTTGAAAATGTTGTCACCTGTCTGCTCAGTTCTGGAGATAATTACTGTTTTCCTCTGATAGCAGCAGGTAGCCAGCTTCACTTTACCTAAAACCATCTTCTCCACAGAAAAGCTGTGGCCAAGCTAGCTTGTGTCACTACTGTCTTTTAATCATTTGCAGAGAGTGTTGCAGGGTGACACGAATACCTTTATTTAGCCTGGTTGTTTGCAATGTAACTGCGGAGTGATTTTCATTCTAAACAAGTAGAAGAGATGTCATGTGAAAGCTACATCACTGGGCTTTGGGATGGAAGAGCATGTAGAAGATTTTCACAGAAAGAAAGAGTGGAGCGCAAAATATATTCCAACACAAAGCCTTAAACGTGGTTGGTTTAACCAGTGACGGCTGAATTTTTCAGTAACTTCGTGACAGCTGTTAGAGAAATGACTGAAAACTGGTTCAGGCAGTTCCAAGCTGCTTTTCCTTTTCATTCCACTTCAGCCCCTAATCTGCAGAGGACATTCTGGGGTCATGCTCTGACCTGAGTAGGAAATGAAGTATTATCCTCGACTTAAATTGTTTGAGAGATACCAGACCTGAAGTAGTCATCCTGGTACTTGGTCAGTGGGTGAGCACACCATCAGCAGCCCTCTGAGTCAAAATTCAGAAAACCGATGTGAAGGCACCTTTGCTTTACTTTTTCACTTGTGTGCTGAAAACAGTTTATCTAGACGTACAAGCCTGGTCTTACAGTTTGCTTTGATTCCACAGGCTAGTGAAAAGGTTGAACTGATTTGAACTTTGAGATGGATAGCAGCTGTTGTACTAAGCTATTTAAAACCACCAATTTAGGCTAAACCTTGGCTAAGTAAATACAAAGCTGCAACCATACATACTACCCATAATGAGCTTTCCTTTTTCAATTTCAGTGGGTAGAATTTATTTTTAAATCAATGATATTTCACTGCCAGATTTTCCAATACCAAATTTTCCCTTGCCAGATACTGAAGTAACTAACCCAAAAAGGAGAACTAAAAATGAAGCAGGTGAGTTTATTTTCATTTTTCATGAGTGAAGGCACTGTTCATCACTGCTGAATGCCGTTTAGCTCTCCCCTCCCTAAAACACAGTTTAAAAAAGCCCAACATTGGAATCATGCAACAATATGAAAAGTTATATCTCTGTGTGTGTGCATGTCTCACACATTTCTGGAATGAGAGAAAGAAAGGTGAAGTGGATGAGAGGAAATATAAACAAAACCAGCCTATGATGATGTGTTTGTTTGTGTTGCCTTTCAAGTCCAAAAATCGGCACATAAATATAAGAATAGAAGTTCCAAAGCATTCTTTCTGAAGTCCCTAAGTTGTTTCCTTATCATTGAATAAGGCATGTAATACAATGCTGACATAAGCAAGATAATAATGTTAATTTTTTACCAAGGTAGAAGAGAATGAGTGAGCAGGTAATAGGGTAGGGATAGAAAGATTAATTCTGAGACATAAGCTTGAGGTTTAGTTCTTGTTACCATCCAGACTTACACTTAACCCTAAAAAATCTGAAGGTCCTTTGGCAGTAAGTCAGCCTATCAGAGGATTTCTTGGGAATGCAGAAGCTGGCATTTAGTGGCAGCTTGACATAGCAATATATAGCAAAATAGACTTCTCAGTATCTTACTGTAAGTTACTTCTAGACAGAAATTTGAAAAAAAAACAACAAATATTTTGTGAAAACAAAGCTTAATTATTTTCCCAGGAAAGAAAAAAAGGTACGTATTATGTGGCTATTTCATTGATTTATTAAGTATTTGCAAACCTTGGCAGGTTTCATTACTACTTTGAAACCACATCCAATTCAGTGACAGATTCATACAGCTGCTGGGATTGCCCAGTCCGATTTGCAATTTTTCATGAGAATTAGAGGCCTCAGCTGTAGGCTTTGGATCGAAGGCCAGGGTTCGTATCCATCATTCCTGTTTACACCAGTCAATGGTAAAAATCACAGATTCATGTGAATGGTTTTTGGACAAAGCTAGGTGAAGGTCTCTTGTTATTAATAGGTTTTGCTCTTCAATTTCCTGCTCATTTGGATGTGAAACTTTAGCAAGACAAACTAACAAAATCAATAGAGTATTTATTACCTTGAGACATGACACTTGGCAGTTTTGCACGGTGTTCAGCCACCATCCATGTCTGTGCAAGCACAAGCCATTTCTGAAAGCTACGGCTTTCCATTCTAACTCCTATCCTGTGGGAACCACTCCTTGGTCACTGCTCTACATGCAGCAGTCGTTGTCTCACGACATACCCAGTGTCATTTCTCCCAGTTTGTGATCATTTTCATGACACTGCTTATAACTGGGGTAAAAGAGCAGCATGTCACCATTCTCTCTTACCCTGAGAAGCAGCGTTCTTGTGTTCAAATTAAGAGCTTAGTATAGGATCTCATATAAAGTAAATCTTAGAACGCCTATGGTTGAATACCCTTTTCAGAGTTTTCAATTTATGCATTCAGCAAACAAAAGCAGAGTATGCCATGGTCTCTAATAACAAAAATACAATACCTCATAGTGTGTTTTGGTTTTGTTTTTTTTTAATTTGAAATAAAACAGTGTCACAGAAATTCAAATCTCATCTCTTCCTATATTTTACATTTTTACCTGCAATAAAGGTGAAAGGGAAATGGTTGGTTTTTGTTTGGTTGGGTTTTTTTTTAAGTGCAGGCGATTTAGTTGGTTTACATTTAGCAGGGTGGATGGCATTAATAAACTCATCAGAGAACCCAATGGAATTGCTTGCATAAAATTACTGAAATATACTAACATTTCTATGATAATAGTTGATACCCAGGTAAACACTAAACTTTCTCACAAAACATATTTTATATGTTTCTTTCAGCTGTACTTAGAGGTAAGGTTAGATCCTTTTTCCACAGCTATCTCTTAGCATTTATTCTTGGGTTGTCCTCTCTTTTTGTTTCTATTTCTCTCCTCTATAGTTCAGTTTCATAAACTGATTTGCCACCTTTTCCTTTGTTTTTGGAAAGATGCAAAAATTTTCTGTGAGAACTTTCTGTTTCTTTTGAGAATTCCCTTCTAACCTCTCTGTGCTCACTCTAGAGTTCCTATTTAGCGAGTCCAACTAGGAGCACTTATGTGCTACTTGAACTATTTTTGGCTAGAGGAGAGGTAGGTCTGTTCATTTTCATCAGGACCAACGCTTAGTGTACCAGTACAATAAAAATGCTCTGTGTTCTAACAAGATGTACATTTTTGGTCCAGATGTCAACTGAAAAGTTCACAGCTTGGGGTTCTGTATAGAGATAATCATCTAATGACATTTTGGCTTGGATATTTATATTGCCTCTGCCTAAATTCTCCCTAGGCTCTGTTCTCAATTCCATTCAGTGTAAGCATATTTTCCCAGTCCCAGGTAGTGTATGTAATTTAGGATTTTGGTGATATCCACAGGTTTATTTTGAAGATGAAAACATTGAATTAGGAGTTTGACTGAAGTGCATGCTAAAAGCCACTTCTTACCTCAACATGGTTCATTATTTCCACATAATAGGTTTTCCCCTAAACCAGCCGCACAACAAGCATCTCACCATCCTGTGCAGGACCAGCTCGCCCTGTAAATTCTGAGCAGTTGCCACATTGTGATATTTGGACTGGGAAGCATTTAATGTTGATCACGTGTTGGGTAGCCATTATCTATTATTTTAGGAACACAAGGAGTATCTAAACAGCTGAGAGAACAGAAGACTAAGATGATCACATGCAGAATATGATCCAGGAGATAGCACTGCTGAGGCACTTACACCTTGTGGATGATTATTCTGGGGCCAGAGAAAAGCTCTGCAAGTCTGCAATTCCCAGACTCCATCAATTGCTGACAGAAGCCTCCTTCTCTCTACCTGAGCCAAGGCATGGCATTTATATCTAGTTCTTCTCTGTGAAAAAAATCCCAGCTGACCACTGTGTCAAGTGCGTTATCATCTCTGCAGACTGAGTATAGAGAATAACACGAAGCTGAACTTTGCAGAATCTGTTCTGCCTAAAAAGTTAACAGATTGTGGTGTTCTGCATAGCCTCTTCCGTGTGAAGGCTCTTCATTGGGCCAGGCAAACTCACCAAGGATCTCTGGAGGAAGAACCTTTTGGCTGCTGGGAACATTTAAAGGAGAAATCTCTTAACTGGTTGACCTTGGTGGGCAGGAACTCTAGAATTGCCATGTGGATTATCTCCTATGTCTTCCAAACAGTGCTGGCATCTCTTGCTGAAATATCCTCAGAAGAATAGGAAGTGACTTGCCTCACGACCAGCTGGAAACTGATGGCTTTGATTTGTTTATAAACCACTTTTAAATCCTTTGCTTGTGCAGTGTTGCAGTGAGTCATGCTGGTGAGCTTCTGCTGCCGTTGCCTTGCGATACCCTTATGTGCGTTCTGGTAACAGACTTCCAGCGGAAGCTGCTACAAGTTTACCACATGGTACAACGCCAGTTGCAGAACTCACAAGAATGTAATTTGGAAGACTAACAGAGCATGTTTGCAGAAATGTACATGAGTGAGAATTCAGGATGATGACCACTGACACATTCATAGAATCAAAGAATAGTTTGGGTTGGAAGGAACCTTTAAAGGTCATCTAGTCCAACTCCCCTGCAAGGAGCCAGGACAGATCAGGTTGCTCAGAGCCTCATCCAACCTGGTGTTGAACGTTTCCAGGGACAGGGCATCCACCACCTCTCTGGGCAGTCTCTGGGCAACCTGTGCCAATGTTCCACCACCCTCATTTGAAAAAAAAATTCCTGATGTCTAATCTGAATCTATCTTCCTCTAATTTAAAACCATTACCCCTTGTCCTTTCACAACAGGCCCTGCTAAAGAGTTTCTCCCCATTTTTCTTGTAGGCCCCCTTTAGATACTGGAAGACTGCTATACGGTCTCCCCAGAGCCTTCTCTTCTCCAGGCTGAACAGCCCCAACTCTCTCAGTCTGTCCTCGCAGGAGAGATGCTCCAGCCCTCTGATAATTTTTGTGGCCCTCCTCTGTATTTGCTCCAACACGTCTACGTCCTTCCTATGTTTGAGAGCTCCAGAGCTGGATGCAGTACTCCAGGGTCTCACAAGAGTGGAGTAGAGGGGCAGAATCACCTCCCTCAACCTGCTGGCCATGCTTCTTTTGATGCAGCCCAGGATGTGGTAAAGAGGAAGGCACACTAGCACATAAACAGGGAAATAGCATCTGGAACTGCAAAGACCAAACAAGTAAAGGTCAGGTTGTGAGACAGTTCAAAACATCATGGAATACAGTTGGAGAACCAATACATTAGCCTGGAATGCGAAGCTGTGTACACAAATATTTCCCTAAAGTTGCAGGACTTAACTAAAATAAAGACTGAAATGCCCATGTTGACATCAGTTTTACACTGCACAGGGCTTTTTTTTGTGGATGTAATTTCGTTGAATTGTAGCTTTAGTCTGGAAACTGAGCGTATTTGTGTAGTCAGGCTTGTTCGTTTTTACATAGCAGATTACTTCAGTATAGTTCAAAGTGTATCAAAACGGGTTTTTCAAGGCAGCTTGTATCAGCAATGGCCAGAAGTCAGCAGAGAGGCAGGCAGGCTTTCTCTACTGCACTGGTATGTCATGAATCTTGCATTCTTGATACTGTATTAGTCTTTCATTAGAAATTAGCAGTACAGCACCATTTTTGTAATGCAAGGAAGGGCTTTAACCTGACCTCACTGAAGGACCAAAAATTATTTTTATTTTCGTAACTGCATTTAACTTTCACAGAATAGCTAGAATGAATCAGAATGATGCAGGGTTCTTCTGGATCTTGCTCAGCACTGAACAGAAACACGGATGAACACGTAAAAAAATGACTGCAATTAGATTTTCGTAGCTGAAAATCTACCATGAAAATTAATGAATTTACAACATGATCATTTTATGCACTTTTGGTGAAACAGTCATATATTGATGATATATGATATTTGACAAGTCATTATTCCTGCAGCCAGAATACTCCTAGTAGCTGGCAACTGGCTACTAAGGAGAAAAAAACATTTGATGTGGAAGAATCTGTGCCGTTTTTCTATCTGTGCTGACATATGTGCTGCTTCACAAATAATGATCATAAAAATATCTTTCAGGAAACTTCATAAAACATACACAACTAGGATCCTTTCCTTCCTGTGCAAAGTCAGCAAATGTGCTGTGACGTGTAAGCTTTCAAAGCAGGATTCAAGTGAGGACTAAATGATGTATGGGCTTTGTGCTGTCCTTTGCCCAGAAATGAGTCCCATAAATGGTGTGGAGGTATCTGAGTAAGCAAACAGTTCGCACTCACTGAAACTATTGATGCTGTATTTGTATTTGCTAATATGATTCATAAGTACTATCAAATCTAGAAACACCTATTTGTTTATCATATTCAGGTGTGATCTAACACTAAGAAAAGGGGAGAGATGAAGAAAGGTATCCGGTTTTATTAATTTCTAAAAACCCTCACAGTACATGGTACCAGTAACAACAGAAATGGGAGACAAGATTACACTGGCATCTTTTCTACCCCAAATGTTAATGTCAGTCATGAGTAATCAAATGGCTACAGTAATTATCTAATCTGTTGCCCATATTTGTATTGCTTGAGATGTATTTGTAATGCTTCTGTCGCCACAGGATTTGTGAACATTTGCGTTAGGAGCTGCTCCTACACATTCTGTACGTGCAAGCAGGCCATACTGCTATGCATCATTCCACCGATTTGGGCAGAGCTGTGGCAGAGAGGCAGGCTTAGGCAGCATCGTGTGGATGTATGCAAGATGCTTGAGCTAGCACAGGTACTGTGCTGATGTGTATTTTTGCCTTCTGCTGTATGGTCTTCTTTGAGGCACTGCATTCCGCCATAAAATCACCGGCACAGATTAGAGCAGTCCGATGCAGGCGGGAGACAGAAAGGAAGGAGACTGGAACGCACGAGCCCAAGTCAGTGCCAGGCCCTCAATAGCAGCTTCTTGGCATGGGCTCAAGCCTGCAAATACTAACTGCTGAAAGACCAAAGAATTGTATTTGATTTCAAGAACCACAGAACTTCTACTTGCGGGTCTACGTCTATGTGTGCTTAGTATGTAACACATTGCTACCGACAGAAATAATGTGATAAAATGCTGAATTGTGTAATTAAAATCCAAGTCCCTCGGTGGTGTTGCTGACTGACTTCACTTCCCTAGTGTGAGCTCTAAGTGGATCTCTGAGGAAGCCTACCATGCCAAACATTGTGTCGTGCTTAATCCTGTACTTGTCCTTTATGCGGTACTCCCTTTGACGTCAGTGGAAACTTAACATATGAGAGTGCAGAGGAATCAGGCTGAATTGATTTTTTTTTTTTTAATAGTAAGATTAAGTGGAAGGAAGCCTTCTGAAATGTACAGAAATCTTACTCCTTCCTACAACATAAAGGGATGTTTTCTGCTTTATTCTTAAAGGATTCTTACCTGTACAGATTTATGTGTGTGCATGTTTATGAGAAACTGTCAATACACTTGGCCAGCACAATCGGCAGATTTAAAAGTGATTGCTGGAAAGTATCTAACATGAGCAAACAAGGAATTCCTAATAAATTTCTAACGTGCATTTCCATTTGCTTTTCTACATCACATATCTTCAGCCACTTCTAAATAACTTCTGTGTGTACAGTTTTGCCTTCACATTTCTGTTTTGTGGTCGCAAAATCATCTTGAGTAGAGGCATGCAAATGTGAGAGGACACACACTATGTTAGCCAGTAATAAGCTTTAAATATTTTCTGCTAATACTTGAAGAGGTCTGATAAATGCCTTTAATTTTTATAAGCAATTTCCCATCTGGTTCCTTTTGCTATTAGCAACAGTAACCACACTGTATGAATAGACTTTTCTCCCTTTTGCTTCTTCTTAACAAATGAAAACAAATGACACATGTTTTACAACGCCGAATGTAGATGATTGACTCGTTCTGGTGGTATTGTTCTGGATGACCTCACTGACAACAGAATTTAGACCCCTGTGGTTGAATCACAACAGAATAAAATTTAAACCATATTTGAATAAACCCTCTTAAGAAGAAAATAGGATAAACTAATAGGACATTTACAATATAATTCATAAATCATAGAACCATAGAACAGTTAGGGTTGGAAGGGACCTTAAAAGGTCATCTAGTCCAAACTCCCTCCAAGAAGCAGGGACACCTCCAACCAGATCAGGTTGCCCAGAGCCCTGTCCAACCTGGCCTTGAATGTTTCCAGGGATGGAGCATCCACCACCTCTCTGGGCAACGTGTGCCAATGTTCCACCACCCTCATCACAAATAATTTTTTCCTTATTCCCGCACCAATAATTGCTCAGAGGAAGAGGACACAGAAAAGCCTTCAAAAAGGGGGATCTGTAAACCCACTTGGGTACGAGCTGCCTGATGGGGACAGACCAACCCGCTGCATGGCAGGGACAAGGAGACTCGGCACACGACCGGATTCTGCCGTTTGCAAAAGGGTCCTCAAGGTCTGAGCCGTCCTGTCCCGCGGTAAAACATCGGAGTGTTGAGCAATATAAAAACATCCAAAATATGCATTGCTCAATTTTATTCTCGCAAGTCGGTCCCCGGGAGCGGCAGCTGAATCGCTCAGACGGTAAGTCTGCATTTCCTAAATGCTAGGAAGTGTAAGCACAGCTCTGCCTGCCGCCTTCTCCGAAAGCGACCAGGAGAAAAAAAAAAAGAACCCACGCTCTCAAGAAGCAATAACGTCCTCATTCTCCTCGAGCGCGATCACAGCTCCCCTCGCCAAGCTGCGCTGCCCTCCGCCTCCAAATCCCCGTTAATCCCTTCCAAAACCTATGAAACCCCCCCACCGGGGGGGCGGCAGGATGCAGAATAACCACCCCTCCCTCAAATAGCTGCCCCGGTGGCCGAGCCCTTCCCTCCGGCCCCAGCAGGGAGCAGCAGGAGATCGCGATGCCGCTCCCTTGGACGCACACGCACACGCACACGCACACGCGCGCTCCCACCCGCGCACGGACGCGCGCGCCTCCCCATGGCGCTCGCTCCCCAACGCCCGGCCGGGCGCCCGCAGGTGCGCAATGCGGGGGAGCGGGGAGAGGGAAGGGGAGAGGAAGGAGGGCTGCTCCTGCCCTGCCTGCAGCCCCCCCCTGCTCCGCTCCATGCCGCCCGGCTCCCGGGGGCGCTACCGGCCGGGGAAGCTGCAGCTCCGCGGCCGCGGCGGATCGCGGGCTATAAGCGAGCGGTCTCTCCGCCCCCAGCGGAGTCTCCCTCCGCCCCTCGTCCGCGCTCCCCACCCCTTCCTCCGGCCGCGGAGAAGGGCATGGAGTTGGCGGGAGCCTATAAAAGCCCCTGAGAGGCGGCCGGGGCCACGGCGCTGCGGCAGCTTCCGCGGAGAGAGCCGCGCCGCGCACCATGTCCCACCACTGGGGATACGGCAGCCAGGACGGTGAGTGCCCGGCGGGCTGCGGGGACACCGGACAGCCACCCCCGCGTCCTCGGGAGCAGCGCCCGGGACGTGCCCGCTGCGCGTCGGAGCGAGCCCTTGCCCTGAGCGGGAATGAGCTCGGTGACACTTTTTCCTTTCTTTCTTTCTTTCTTTCTTTTTTTTTTTTTTCCCTCTTTTAACCTTGAGATGCCACCTGCGCCTGAGCAGGGAGCCGCGCGGTTTGCCCGGACCATCTTCTAGTTTTGCTGTCATTAACGGCGCGGGGAAGGGGAGGGGACGGGGCCCTGCTCCCGCAGGACGGGGTGGCCTCTAGAAGGAGCTCCCCGGTAAAACCCTAGCCTCAACCACCAAGGCTCGGGGGCTGCCGGGTCCCTGCCTTGGTCCCCAAGTGGGATTTCCCCTCCTCTGTATCATGGAATGGTTTGGGTTGGAAGGGATCTTTAAAGGTCGTCTGGTCCAACCCCCGTACAAGGAGCAGAGACATCTTCAGCCACATCAGGTTGCTCGGCGTCGGCAGCCTGCACGGGTGGCCCATTGTTAAAGGTTGATGGTGGCGTTAAAACGTCCCGGTTTCTAGACTGAGGGTTATCATTTCTGTCCCCTTGAGCTTTGTGTCTTTTCCCGCTGAGCTGCTTTACCCTCCCTTGCAGGACCTGCTCACTGGCACGAACACTTTCCCATTGCCAATGGTGAGCGGCAGTCCCCCATTGCCATCTGCACCAAGTCCGCCAGGTACGACTCCTCTCTGAAGCCTCTCAGCTTCAGTTATGATGCTGGCACAGCAAGAAACATCGTCAACAACGGGCACTCCTTCAACGTGGAGTTTGATGATTCTTCTGACAAGTCAGGTGAGACCTCGGCTTTGGGTGCTGGGGTGGAGATGGGAGAAAATGCTACTCAGATGTCCGCTGAAGCTGTAAGGTTGTTTTTGTTTTTTTAAAGACAAAAAAAAAAAAATACTGAAGTGTTTGCCTTCAATAATGTTAGAATTTAGCCCTTAAGGATTCAGTATCCTACACGGCTCCTTTAGATTCAAAGAAAACTGAACTGCCGTTAAAAGAAAACTAAGCCTATCTGGTTGGTGTTGGGCTGCCCCGCTCTAAATAAACACCAGAAAAGTATATTGCTTTATGCTTGTTTGAGTCAGGAGGATTTGGATAAGGGCTCAGTGGTGGAGTGAAAAAAAAAAAAGAAGTTACTACTTGGCAAGAACAATTTTAGGCATTGCTCATCATAAACTACCAACCAAATGGTTAAAATACATAATAAGAAGAAACTGGCCTTAGAATAACAAAGGATTACAGTTAACAATTTGAAGTGGAAATAGTTTGGAAATAGTTTCTTTGGTTATCAAAATATTATTTCATATTTCTGAAGCCAATATGCTCCCAGGTTAGTACAGAAACAGAGGAATGATTAGAAAATACCTCTTTGCTCTTCTGTGATTTAAACAAGCATTATCCCAGACATTTCTTGATGTTGGGCTTTGTAGATGAAGTCAATATATCTGATACATTCCTACAAAGTTTGCTAGTGGGCAGCCGTTTCACAGCATCTTGCTGTTCATCGTACTCTATGGTGAAATTAAGCCCGGAATCCTGCAAACCTTCTAGTAATCGTTACTGAAAGGAATGGCCACACTGATGGACAGACGGCATCCAAGCCACCCTTGCAACAAGGTTTTGTAGATTGTCTTTAACTGTAGTTTTTCAGCTGGCTGAATTTGCAGAAATCATTACCCTGAAACGGTGAATGTGCCTCTATTTTTAATTTAGGCAGCAAAACCAATCCCATTGTAAGTCACTGCCTTCTCTAGACACTGCCTGATTTAACTTGCTTGGGCAGGTGTCCTGTTTTTCCTAAGCATGTCATTGGTGATGTCATTTAGGGAACGGTGCTGAAAACAAGTGCTTCGTGCCTACTAAAAATGTGGGAGTTTTGCAGGTAACATAACATAAGAGTATAACAGACATTCAGCATTGCACTAAAAATTTGACTTTGTATTTTAATGGCAGTCTTTATACTGAACAATAATCGGTGGTCAGCTTTAAGTGTTCACAGTCATATAAATACGCATATATATACATATATATATATATACATATACGTATGTATAATTTACACAGAGCATCCACATTAATATTTGTATGAAGGGAAAAAGGTATTCTGATTACTTAGTGTTTATTTTTCTGAAGCACTGAGGAGCTGAATGCATCTTCATTTTAACAGTGTTGTGGGGAATAAGGTAAATGATTCAGAGTACAAAAAAAGGGATTATGTTTTCACCAGACAGGTGCAAGTCTGCACTCGCTGTCTTCCTTCTCTTACAGAGCCCAAAGGAAACAGGCTCAGGTCCTCAAAGTATAACAAAACCATTATGTGTTCACTCTGTGTGTACGTAAGTTTGGAAAGATTGTGAAAACTAGGTTGTACTTGAGACCTTGGGAGGAAAAAAATGACAGTAACATATACTAATCTAAAGAAATGTCTGTAGGAAGAATGCTCTTTAAGAGAAAACTCAGTGCAGAACCAGAACATCTGTGACAGGGATGCTCTGACAGATATGCAGTGACACAGCTTTCAGAGTGGGAGGATAGGAGATGCAAGTAAAAATATTCTCAGTAGCTCTATTAGTGAATCAGAAGCTGATTATTCTTTAGAAAAAACCATTAAGCAGATCTCTGAAGCCAGGTGAGGGTGGATCCTTCAGTAACAGAATTCCTGTTTAAAATTGCAGCGCATGGAATCTACCTGGCAGCACACTTAATGGCTTCATTTGTATGCAGTTAACTAGGTAACCTACTTTCCTTACACAAAATAGAGCTGTCTTTGACTTGACTGTGCTTGATTCACTCCTATTTCTGAATTTGAGACTAACTGTATAATGTGTGTACCAAATTCTTGGTTAGACATAACGCAGCAGTCACAAGGAGAAACTATGAAATTGTGATGTGCTGGGGTGTTTTACAGAAGACAATGGAACAAAATCCTGTAAATACTTCCCACAGGCTATAGTGCGAGTTCCTATGAGCTGTCCCATATGTCATAATGAATTACCTGTGGTAGTAGGCGCAAAATGAAGTAATAAGATCATAGTTTGTGAATAATCTTCAAGATGTGAATAATTGCGCAAAGAAGTAGATCCATTCATTAAGAATCTTCAGGCTTGTAACTAACGACAGTGAAGTAAATTGAACAGCAGCTCTAGGTATTAATGTCTGTTTGATGGCTCCTGCTCTTCAGAGTATGCAAAATGAGCTCTTGCAATAAAGAATATAGGTAGTAATAGTATAGTAGAAATAGGTAAGAAAGCTAAAATGCATGTTTGGATAAAACTTTTTAAAAGTAGTCACGACTTCTTTCTTTTTTATTTGGAAAGTGTGTAATGTGCATACTGTATATCACAAGCAACAGATAGCAGAACATTCAAAATTTTAATGTGAAATGTTTTTCCCCCGAAGAAAAGGCTCTTCCCCCAAAATGTGTATTTGTTACCTTACACCTGTGCATACAAGAATATGTACTATAAAGCTTCTGCCCATATCCATGAAAAACTAAAAATCTAAAAAAAAAAAAAAAAAAAAAAAAAATGGTTTATTGAAATGATATCCCAGCTATGTTCTTTAGGATAGTAAGGATGTAAAATAGTTTAACTTTTTAAACAAAAGTAATCTATGTGCAATTTACGTGACTAATGTGTCTTCATGGGATAAAATGTTTTCTCCTCTGCTCTTAGAAGATCTCATTATTAATAGATGGAGCATTATAGGCATAACTCTTGATTCAGGCTGCAATTATGCCTATGACCTATATAATTTTCTTACAAAGATGTTTTAACAAAGAAATTATGTTAAAATATTTGTGATAACTTTAGAACCTGACTTTGTTTTACTTTTTTGTTAATTTTCTTAGATATGCTTAGATGTTACTAGCCATGCTTAGCAAAACCCTCTTCCTAAGCAATTACTCCAGAATCTTCTATTTCAGTTGTTGCAGCACAGCTTTTGAATATCTTGGGTTATGTGACAGCTGTTATATTTCAGAATGCACTTCTAAAGGCTCAATCAATTCCCAAAGTGAATCCCCTTCATATTTCACAGTCAAAATGGTGTATGGAAAGGAAATTAACAAATCAGTGTTGCCATGTTTATTAACACTTTTCTGTTTGCTGAAATTCCATTATGTTCTCTTGTATAACAGGATATCTTCTGTCTTGTTTACCTGCAATTTTTTGGAATGTTTTCTTGGACTTGTGTGTAGAAAACGAACAGTGAACTTCCCCTTCCAGTTGTTGCTTAGTTTCTCTTCTCCTTCAGTTCTTGCAGTTGCTTTCTTAGTTCCACTGTCTCTTAATAATAGTCAAAGTTCAAGTATTTGTAGGCATTCGTCTTTAAAATTTCTGGAACTTTAAAAAAAAAAAAAAAGGCAAAAATTCATCATGATAAAAATGTCACTAGGAATAAAACTACAAATTCAGGTTTGTCCAGTCTTGTATCCTGGGTCCCGACCCTCCACGTGTCAATGAAGCAAATGATGCTGAAAACCACTGGACTATAATAATGCATCTTATTTTAGGAGCTTTATAGGAAAGAAATGTCTCATTAAGGGTACCTACTTAGTCATATTAATAATTTTATATTATAGCCTGCTGTAACAACACACATATTGTTTCACTCACTTTAGAAGACAGAAGTAAACAGTGACTTCTCAGAGCTGTAAAACCACAGGAAGTGGCTTGGCTCAAGGACGTCTCAAGAGCCCCAAAGAGGATTGTAACATACTTATAATGTGTTCTCTGTGCAAGTTTCCTGGAAAACTTTTCAGAATTCACCTAAAACCTGAAATGCAAATGGGATACGCTTACAGTAGTAGGCACTGTATTCTGTATTTTCTGAGCATATGTGTGATGAGCTTATAAAAGGAGGAAGTAAGTCAGCAATTAATTAATTCCCTAACAAGACTGTTAAAACGTCACACTTGAGCTGTAGAACCTGACAGAAGTGAATTGCAACTATGGTATATGCCTCTAGAGATGTTACTGAATGTACTGGTAATTTCTGCTGGTGGACGGGTCTCTTAATTGTTTCCGTTTCCTTCCTTGCTGCTGAGCTAGAGATAATATTGAAATCCAAGACAGACCCAAGTAAATCTGACATTTTTTGCAAATATTGAATCATAACGAAACTTTATAATTACGAGGAGACCTAGGAAATGAGAATACTGTATTGACCTTGATACTTGTACCCCTTGGGAAACTTTCAATAGTTATAATAAAATACATTACCCAATTCTTCCTATAATTGTACATATTAATGGAGACACTTCAGCTGTCTTGAATTATGACTCACTGTAAACAAACCAATCTACCTTGCTATGTTGATTATTCAAGAGCCAGTGCACTGGCACTGCTTGGTTGGCAGTGAGTTACTCAAAGTTGTGCCGCTGTTGCTCTTTTCCTACACTTCCACCTCAGCTGGTACATGGAGGAAGAAACACACAAGTCTACTGTCTTTAAGGCACAGCTCTTAATCAAAGTCACTGCCACTGGTCTATTTTTAGACTTCTCAGCTCCAAAGTTGTAATATTAGCTATGCCAGGATAATATTGCGTGTTATCAGCATACAGTCATGGACTGAAGGTCCACAATGCGGTACAGGCTAAGCAATGTGTTGACCTTGTGGAATCATAAATCAGAGAACTTATTGCTTATAGCTTTAGGGGACTGCATTCAGACACCTGCTTATGTGTCACAAGTACTTCTGTGCGCTGCTTGACTAGAAAGTCAGAGGTCCTAGAGGGTGTGTGATCATTAAGTCATTTCTCTTGTGAACTGGGATCACCGGGAGCTGCAGAGCCTATGTAAGCAGGTGACTTGAGAATAACTCTTAGTGCTTCCAGGAACTGGAAAGAAAGATGAGAGGGTTTGAAGTCCTGCATGTTTCAGGCCTTCATTTATTTACAGAGTCTAAAAGTGCCCTTCTTCACTTACATCAGCTCAAGGTAGTATGAGCGCCATGTCTGATAAACAATTTTCAGTACTGTAAGCAGTCACTGAGATTAGTATTGTAGCTATTACCATCAGAAGTTAACCAAATTCTTACTTTTAAGAGAATTTTATACCTCCAACTCAGTTCTTACAAAGTCATTGTCAGCTCATACGGTGTGAAACATGAGGATTGGAGGCTCATCGGGAACTCAGTACAGCACCTCACGACCCTTGGAGAATCTCAGTTTGAAACCACATGCAAAATAAACTCCACTGGTCCCAGAGAGTGCAAGGAAAGTTAAGAAACTAGATGACTTTGTGTCCTTAAGCAGGTCAGAGTCTATCTGGCTGCTGCCCAGTCTGGATGAAGTAGTTCAGCTGAGGTGAATCAGAGTCACTGACCTGCTGCCGATGCACACGTCTGCAGACCTGCTATGTTTTGGCAGATGTTACATTCTGGTCTATCTCTGTGGAACATCCTTGTTGCTTTATCAGGCTAACCCTCTAGCAAGGTCAGAGTAGGGTTTTTTTTTTTCTTAGGATATGCCCACTACATAGTTTTTATCTTGGTGAAGCCCATTACAGATGTTTTCTGCAAGCATGATCCCTAGAGTCAGCTGCTTAAGTGCTCTCTTGCTTGTCATGATACAGCGTCCTAGGGGGAATGTCTGAAAGAGATAACATAAAGAAGGAAACATCTCACAAAATGTGACGTTCTGGACTCCATGTTTCACAGAACTGGCAGCTGACCTGAACTGAACTTTTCGTTCTGTCAGACGGGGAAACCCATCCTTGCTTAAGAGCACAGGGCTAATCCCTGAGCATCCTCATAAGAGCCTTTTTTTGTGCCATTAATAGTGCATGTGCCCAAGATTATTTTTTTTTTCTCAAGTAATGCTTCATCTACTTTGTCTCCTCAAGACCTGTTTTTTATCATACAGATGTCTGTGTATACACAAAAGTTTTAAAAAATTGATATTAATGTATACTGTTTACATACACACATACCTACACATCGTATGCATATGCATATCTACTGTAGGCTGATACAAAATCATGACTTTCTTTATGCCAAAGCAATGTGTGTGCAAGAGGGCTGTCCTCAAAGGGACATGCTTGAAATGTCTTGCTGCTAGGTTTTTGTTAGGTGGAATCCCAATTACAACCAAATTTCCTAAGTCTGGACATCTGTTGTGCTGTAGTGGACCCATTATTTCAGCTACTGAAAGGAGCTTTACTGTCAGTGATTTCCATATGAAGAACATTTTCAGAGTAACAAACTTTAGAGTAGTATTTCTCTTACCATGTGAATTTGTATGACAGGAAGGAATTCATTCCAACTCATGAAACAATATTGTAGTTAAGCCATTTGGATTACTTCTTTGACAGAGTTATTACCTTGATGAGATCGGTTAGTCTCTGTACAGAGAGAACATCTCATGGGAGGTAACTAAATAACAGTAATTTCACACGGTTCCTCCAAAAATTCAGATGTGGATGCTGCCAGTTCCTGAAAAAAAGGGCATAAAGTGGTCCACAGTATTTTTTACAAAGCTGTTCTGTTCTACATGGGAAAAGCAACTACCTGATGACTTGTCTTTACATAGAACAGTGAAATTTTCTGGCCTCAGTAAACAGCTGTCCCAGATGCAGTAAAATGCCCTTTGATTTCTGCGCATTTCCAAATATCCTAAGAAAGTGTGATGGAGACAAACCTTCTTTATCCAAGAAATCCCATAAATGGAACAGTGGTTTCATGTGGTTCTTTGACCTTATAAATTAGAGCTCCTAATATTTATATTCACCTAATTTAGAAAATGTTTTGAGGTCATTTAATAAGAGTGCAATATCATTACCAGATATTACTAGTAGAACTTCTCCAGTATAGAGTAGAAGGCTGAAAGCAGCTACTGTTTCTTAATCTAGGCAAAGTATCTCCAAATTTGTTTCATTGTAACATTTCAAATAACTGTCAAAGAGGAAAGAAGTTGCTTTTTCAAGCTGTCACCTCTTGGGCTGTTGCGCATCTATGGAGACCAGGTTACTGACGTAGATTGTGTTGAGTAGGATGAACCTGTAAGAAAAGAATGAGTTTTCCAGGTTGACTGGTGCTATCTTCACCTGGCATCTGAAGCTGTGCTGTATAACAAAAGGGAGCACAGCCACATATGTATTTCCAGGATGGCATACACTAATCCTGGTTTCAAAAGGAAGGGAGTTATTGATGAGATGCTCAAATATGGATCAGAATTTTCCCATCCCTCAAAAAAAATGAGATGGAAAGGTTGGACTTCTGTCATCAATGTGGTCTGAATGTTTGTGTCACATGGGACAGGGAAGTTCCTGGTGTGAGTGTTGTTCTGATTCTCAATGAACTTTTGCTTTGCAAAAGCTGGTAGCATTTATTCATGGTTTAAAAAGCCTGTACTGGAAAAAATGAAGCTCTAATATTTCTACTTTTGACTTTTAAGTTTAATTTTAAATTTTTACTTCTTTGAAAAGGCTGAGAAGTATTAAAAATAACCTCTTATTGTAGGCTAGAATAAGAAGGGCTGTTCTGTAATTAAGCCTACTGAATTTGTGTTCATTTACACTAATCTAATTATTACTTTCTTTGAATGCTCTGCTGTGGGTGAAAATAAGCTAGTGCTGGATTTGAGAACCACAGAATGAGAAAAGTAAGCAAAAACTGCAAAGAGATTTTTCTGCATCTTTTGAGGTTTACAAAACTACAGCAAACTGTGTAGAGAAATAACCCTGCAAAAGGATTTAAGAAGATTGCATGGTTCTGCTTTTCAGCATGCTTCCCATTGATTAATAATGACAGATTAACCCGTGCTGCACTAGTGCTTTCTGAGGTTGAGGAATGGTGGAACCTCACTCCATTTGTACCTGCAACGAGCAACAAGTCCATTAACCAAAGGAACTGAAACATTGCAATTCCATGGCATCATTTTTTAAACAATACATGATATTGTGTGGATTAAATGGTTTTGCATCAGTAAAGACATAGCACCAATTCTTTCATTTTCGGAAGGAAGTAATGCACAGTCACCATTCTGAAAAAATAAGTATTCTGATTTATAGTCCTGTGCCTGAAACAGTTACGCTTCTTGGCAACTAGCACATGCAGAAACATAGAAGTAGAATAAGATATGTTCCTATTTAATTACTTTAAGTAGCCATTCTTCTTTGTATCACATAGCTTGGCAATAGGTAGGGCAAGTCTTGGTCTGTTGACTGTTCAGTGTTGGCTACAGTATCAGAAATTACAAAGACTATAGTGGAACATATATTCATGTTTTTCAAATAGAAATACATGTTGGGAGACTTCTAAATATATTTATCAAAGAAGGAGCCCCAGGCAAATGCTACATTTGTCCATTGAACCCAAATTTTGCATGTGTAAGACACACCAGTAGAAATGAATGTGTTTTATATAAATCTTGTATCTAATTTTCCTGTATTGCAGTTTTTTAGTCAAATCTCTCTCACCCCATTGCCAAGTATCCATGGCTGTTTGTCCTTGCTTGCATATAATCAGAATTATTCAAACCTGAACAGACAGTGACCTTTTCCTTTCTGCATTTGATGTATATTTTTTGTACATGCACGTATTGTGATAGTGTCTAGACTAATCGCAGTCTGAGAGGAAAGCATCTTTATTCCACAGAACCATTTTGTTTGTGGCACATACACAGAGCACACTTACATGAAATATCTGGTGTCAACACTCTTCTGTCACTTTATTGTAGATATATATTTATGTATATATAGAGAGAAATTGATCTCTAAGATATGTAACACTTCCAATTACATTTTAAAATATTTTTTAAATATGATAATCTTAAAGATTTAATTGTGAATTTGAGATGCTTAGCAAAAACCAAAACAAAACAAAAAAGAAACCAAACAAACCAGAAACCAGTGTGAAACCTTGGTCTAATAATTTAGATTAATAGCTCTATTTAATAGAACTATTTGTTATTGTTCTGTGCGTTATGCTGCACTGGACAGACATTGTCTGTGCTTTGAGCATTTTACAGTAACAGGGCTTGATCCTTCAGATCATAATGGCGATTGGTCACAGTTTTAAGTACAAGGTTAAAACTGAGGAGGAGGATAAGGGAGCTCAGGGGAACTCGCTTCTGTATAATTGAAAGTGTGGCTGGGCACTCCACTTACAGCAGTCACATAGCAGGAGTAACGTCAGACAGTGGAGACCATAAGTAAATGCCTCATTTCCAAGCCATATTTTAAAAAATCTGCCTCTGTAGGCATTGCTATTCTTGCTACCATTTTTTAAAAACTCATTCTTGAGGATTAAAGGATGGGAGGGACAGGAGAATTTGCATCTGCAGTGCTTTACACTGTGCCTGGTGCTTTCCCTTGCTGCAGCCCATAGCTAGCAGGTGCTTAGGTTTAATTTGGAATCAAAAGTATTTTACTCAAATCCAATCTGCCACAGGATTTGCAGGATTAAGGCCTAAATGGATAAAGTGTCTAAAATGGAGGGACAGAGTAGATTAGTAAGTGAAAGATGATTTGGTCTTCAAGTGTACTTCCATAGAATAACTCTATATGGGCCTCTTGAAAAGGCTGCTCTTTTTCTTGGCCTTTATTTATTTAGTGACAGAAAAGTTACATCCTTAGCTCTCCTCTCGTCATCTGTAATACTGGCATGCCTGTTAAATTGCTGATGAGACAGTCACCGTGAAGTCACTTATGGTTTTATCTGTTTAGTATTGATTTTGGCATATTGCAGCACTGTACCATTGAGGATGATCTGGAGTAGCATGGCAGCATGCAGAGCAATAAACTGTAATTCACTTGGAAGACTTGGGGTGGACGTTCCAGTCTGAAGTGCAAAGGTTATGGGAGACACTAATGGAAGCTCTTTGTGTTGCAGTGCTGCAGGGAGGAGCGCTGGACGGAGTCTACAGACTGGCCCAGTTTCACATTCACTGGGGATCCTGTGAGGGCCAAGGGTCTGAGCACACTGTGGATGGTGTGAAGTATGATGCTGAGGTAGGACGCACGTTACCTTCTCTAGTATATTGTGTATAATGACTTTGGTTTGGTTTTGGTTTTTTGTAATATTCCACCACAGTAGCAGCTTCTCTACAAATCTTTATAAGGCAAGAGACTGTGGAGGTTACCACAGTAGATTTTGGTATCATGCCACCCTAAGACCTATGCCTTGCAAGAGCAGAGATTAGAAGCGGAGGGCTCTTGTAATATTTTTTTTTTTTTTTTTCTCAGCTACTTTGTGCCAAAGAGACTACAGAAACAGAAAACCCCACATTAATTATCCCTGGTTTTCCCTTGCTTCCTCGGTGATTCTTGAAAATTATGAAGAAATAGAATCACAGCATTTATCACTTGAGACAGAAGTAGCTTTTGTCTCACCTGAGAAACTGGCCATTGTCTTACATCTGCTCACAGTATCATAACTACTTGTTCAACTTGACTTGGCATCAACAGATGCCAAGTTGTGTATTTTTAAACAGACAGATGAATTTCAATTAGAAATAACTTGTAAATGAAAAGGAAAGCAACATCCTGGTTAGCATGACCTGGAGATTAATTTGATATTCTTTTCAAAGGTTTTACAGAAAAGGATAGGACTGTTTTTAAAAAAACTCTAGATTGCAGGTCAGATCTGTAGTTAGTGTCTCTTCTCCCTGACACTGGACTATCTTTCAGTCTTGATAAGTGTTGATAAGAACTCCAGGAGTTATAACACTAAAATACTACATCAAAATCCTGCAGGCTGCATGCAGGAAAAACTCATGCTGAAGATAAAAGGTATTTCACCAGACTAAAAGCAGAACAGTACAGCCACAGTCTGCATTTAAAACTCATCTATGAGTAAGAGTAAGAAGCAAAATAAAATGCATGACAGAAATCTCTTTGCATAAATGAAACTTGAATGTAGATGAACGAGTCAACAAATTCTTAACTGTACACAAAAGTTTTTAAATCTCAGCAGTAAAACACCATCTGCTCTTAATGTTTAATAAATTACTTCTCTGCATCTTCATTTGTAAAATACTGTGGATGGGATATCATCTTCATAGTGCTTCTCGTTTTCTCCCTCCTAGCTCCATCTTGTTCACTGGAACGTAAAATATGGTAAATTTGCTGAAGCTGTGAAGCATCCTGATGGTTTAGCTGTGGTAGGCGTCTTCATGAAGGTTAGTTAAACTTTTTCTTTTTCATTATTTGGATGAGTCCAGTATGTTTATTGTGTTACAGAGGGACTTAAGGTCCTAAAATGTAGAATAAGGCAACATTATGCTATAGTACATAAACTAATAGAAAACTAGTTGCTCTGAACTTTTGGCTTTTTCTACGTTCAAAATTGTACACCAGCAATGGAGTATGACTGCCACCTGTCACTGTGGTGGCCCTGTAGCAGCATACTTGCCTTCATCACAACAGTGACACTGTCATAACTCTTATCAGTGAAAGCTGATGTACATGACTGACAAAGTTATGTGTGTATGAATCTGCATTAGGACCAGCCTAAACAACACCTGTTTTTCTTTTCCTGTTGTTGTTAAATCTCCAGAGCATTTTGTCTTAGTTGAATTGTCTTCACAGCTAGTTGGAGAAGGTGATTGTGCCCCAGCAGTTGCACTCTGTCCTGGCGTCACTGTATTTTATTAGGAGGGTGACTTCTATGAAAAGAAGAACAGCTCAAGTCCAAAAATAAATCCACACACTGTAAATGAAAATAACTTTATTCTGTCCAGAGTCCTTGGCTGACCCATTTGTGCTGACTGTCAACTGGCATGATTTTATAGAGACAGTTCCAGTCACTTTTACTGTAATACTCCTGTTATGTAATGAAATGGTGCTTCCGAAAATGTACTAGAAATCTTTCCTTGAGAACTGTAACAGAAAACTAAAGGCATCATGAGAATGCATGGTTATTATTTTTCTGTGTGGTTTGTATTACAGGTGGGAAGTGCCAGGCCTGAAATACAGAAAGTTGTGGATGCTCTGAACTCTATTCAAACCAAGGTAATGTTTGATCTCTGTGTTGTTTGACACCAATCACAACTGTGCTGTTATCTCCTTCAGAAAGTGGGTTATTTGCTTCTTCCCAGTCTGCTACATGTACAAAAATAAAACAAACCTTCCTGCCATCAGCAGTAATGCTCCTGTAATCTTAAATGCAAAAGAAATTCAAATGAAGCTGTGGTACAGGGCAGGGAATATTAGGAACAGTGATAATTTTGTATGTCTGTGACTACGCTTCTTTCCTTCTGACTGCATTTAAACCTATAGAGTAGGATTAATTTTCCTAATCTAAACTAATCTTCTAGGTGGCCTTTGTAGTCAGTGATGACAGATGCGGAAGGCACTTCACCTCATCTCTGTGTCTGTGGGATAAATTTCCTTCCTCCAAGAGGGCATGTTTCTCTTGGCTGTTGCTAGAGGGAGTCCAGATAAGAAGTTTGATCAAGATACATAACTCTTAGGGGAGAAAAGCCTTTCTTTAATTTAAATGTCGTGTGAAGTGTGTATGTGATCTGATGTGAACTACGACAGTAATGAGAAATGAAAAGTAGTCCTTGAGTAATTAGGTACCTTCATAGTGGGTAAAGGCCAATGGGAAATGTGGGCAGGAAAAGTAAAGAATGAGTCATCTCACGCTGTCATCTTTGTCATCAGACTCCCTTTGAGGTAAATGGATGTTGCCATTTACTGCAATGGACTCTTCAATAGATCTTCCAAGTTCTCTATTCCCAGTGCAATTGGTGTACATGGCATCTGAAAACTCATTGTTCCTTCAAGCAGGGTCAAATCTTACCTCTAGAAGCAAAGAATTGAAAATTTATACGTTCTTGAACATTTGAAATGAGAAAGAATGTCTTGAAAGTCTTATAACTAAGAAATATACTGCTGAACGTCTTCAACTCAAAGGTGCTCAAGTAGGAGGCACTCAACACTATGTGCCAAACTCCATTTCTGCCTTTTGCCAAACAGAGTTTTGCGTAGGAGACATTATTGCAAGCCCAGCAAGTGTATGTGGTCTCTCCCCTGATGTTAGCTCACCTACTTTCTTTATTTTAGGGGAAGCAAGCTTCCTTCACAAACTTTGACCCCACCGGACTGCTTCCTGCATGCAAAGACTACTGGACGTACCCCGGCTCACTGACCACTCCCCCACTGCTCGAATGTGTGATCTGGCACGTTCTGAAGGAGCCCATCACTGTCAGCCCCGAGCAGGTGAGTAGCTAGCGTCACATATCAAAATAATATGTATCTGAAGTGGTTATCCTCTTCTGGCAGGCCTCCACTTCTGTGCGTGGAAGTGGAGTTTGCTGTAAAATATAAGGCTGTCCTCCCTTTGCACACAGTCCAGGGAAAATCTGGGGAGTTTTTAAAATGTAATCAAGCTTTCCAGATACATGGTTAGAGCTGCCATGTGGTAAAAAGGTGGGAAGTTTGTAGCATGCATGAAAGGACCATTTGCACATGCAGAGTTCATCTAGCATGTATTGTGCATGTCAGCATGCTTGCTGTACATGCACGCATCACTTATCTGGGCACACTTATCCTGAAAATACCTGGTTTACCAAGCATCTAAAGAGCAAGTATTCTGCATCCGCAGTCTAACACCATAAATCTGTAGTTGGTTTGTTGATCTTCCAGCATTTCCAGGACACAGAGCTCATTTTACAAGTTCTATTCAACACAAAACAGACTGGGAAATCCCACGCAGAATTGTGACAATCCTAACAAAACTGCGTTGTTTGGAAAGAGAGAAAACTTGCAGATTCAGGCAGTCTGGTGCCTGAAAAAATCCTTTATTCTGTTGAGCAGCTTGAGGAGGATAGTGTTTTCCTGGTAAGAACGAGCTCGTGCAGATTAAATCACTCCTGGCCCCAGCTTTCTGCACCATCCATTAATTAAATTATGTAGAGGCAAGATTCCATCATCATCCAGCAGCTGTGTGCTTGGGAGGTATAAATAGAATCTAGACCCTATAAATATAAACTAGCCCTGAAGGACTTTAGTTTACCCTTCAAACTCTTAAATCCCTTTTATCAATGGCAGACATGCTAACAATATACACATAATTCTAGGGATTTTATTCAGCTGATGTGAAAAAAGTGTAACTAAGCTGTTGGGGGACTTAACATAATAAATGATAGAATAAATGACAAGGAAGAACTACTGGAAATAATAATTACAGCAATGATTACCATTAATAAACTGCAAGGGAGCATTAAAGTTTACACTGTTTACTTGTTCTAAACTACTGGTATTGCTATTGATAACCTAAGGTTTGCAAATACATTTTTATTATAGGGCAGGACCATACTTGCAGTTGTTTTTCCTACCATACCTACTTTAACTACCTAGAAGTGGTAAAAGACACCACCCGTTTCTCCTACGCACACCCTCCATATTACCACTGACACTTCAAAGATGGGTTTGAGATCAAAACAGTGTGTGGCATCTTGCCTTTTCATTCCAAAACTGATCAAACAAACAAATAAACAAAACAAAAAAAAAAAAAACCCAAAAAACCAACCAAAAAACCTACCATAAAGCAGGATATTAACACTGGGTTTAGAGTTGGTTTTTCAAAGATAGATAAAACCTGGCTATTACAGCAGGGTGTAGCAAGCCTGTTATTTGCTGTAGTGACACAGCAGTTCCTGGTGGAGGTTGAGCCCTGAACTTTGTTCTGGTTGGTCCTGAAGGTAAAGTCCTCTCCTGGGCTGGTCACTTCTGAGGACCTTCCTCCTTGAATGAGGGAAAGCCTGCCCTGCAGCCTGACTTATACAAAATCCTTTATCGCACCTACATATTTCTGTCAGGAGTTACAACTGTCTGTGTGAGATCATGTTTGGGGCAGGTTATTATTTTGGCACAGTCTTTTCCTTAGTTTTGGAGATGCCCACTTAGACATCAAGGTGCTTTTATTACATCAGACTGTGCAAACACTGATTTTACTTCAGGAACAAGCATTAGAACCTTAACAGTATGCTCCTATTGATGAGAACAGTTTTCCCTCTCATGGTATTTGAAAATCAAGATATCTTTAATGACTTTGCTTTAATTTCACCAAAGAATAATGTCAATTTTGTTTTTAATATCTACTGACACACACAAAAAAATCCCCTGACTTTCAAAAAAGCCAAACCAATACAACTTGCAAAGGATTCTGAAAGGCTTTCAATTCAGACCTGGGTCTTTGTGCACAGATCTCAGGGAATGTGTGCCTAGGTCTTAGTCTTCTGTGTTTTCCTAGTTGTTCTATGATATTTTGTGGACAGGAGAGCCTGTGTCAGGGCCAGAAGTGGTGTAGGTGTAATGCAGACACATGGGTGGTGATGCTGTCTCTAGACCATTAGTGCTGGCAAAACTTTGAGTTGGGCCTCTAGCTCAGGCCCAAGGTGTATAATTCAAATAGTCTTACTGAAACAAGTGTATGCATTTAAGGATGTTTGTCCCTTTTTCCACAGATGTGCAAAATCCGTGGCCTTTGCTTCAGTGCTGAGAATGAGCCCGTGTGTCATATGGTGGACAACTGGCGCCCATGTCAGCCTTTGAAGAGCAGAGAAGTCAGAGCTTCCTTCCAGTAACCTCAGTGCCGTCTGTGTTAGAAATAAATCGCTGGTTTGTGAGGAGCCCCTTCTGCTAAGCACAAATCAAAACCTTTGCCATGTGTGCCCTGGCAACATCTTGTGTCCCAGATCCATTTTTTTTCTTTTGCTCTGCATCTAAAATGCCAGCTAATGAAATGTGAAAGGCTCTCAGCCAAATAGGAAAGGGTTCTTAAGGTGTGGGGTTGGAGGAGGCATGGGGGGGGGTGGGGTGGATGCGTGCATTTTGGTGGCTATTACTGCAACTGACACTTTGGTGTAACAAACAGTATGTTGGTGGCTACTTGGGAGAGGATATGGTGATAGCAAAATAAGCCATTTTAAGAAACCTCATCTACTGGTGTGATAGTACACATAACTAATGATAACTTGAAGCTTTGTGAAAAGCACAGGAATATAGAATTTAGATAAGACTTAGGAAAAAAGTATTTTGAGAAAGTAAAGCAAAATGAATATTGAGAATTAGACTTCTTAGATTTTTAGGAAACTCACATGTAAATATTTTTGAGACCATTTTACATTTTTACCCATGCTATCAACAACCTTGATTATATCTTAATGGTAGTGTTGGATTTTTTTAACTAAAAATGTCCTAAACTAAGTATTATCTCTAAAAGTTGTTATTACCATAGAAATAATACAAAATAACTTTTCATTGAAATAATATATGTTCTAATTTAAAGAGGAAAATAATATTGTATTTTAGATAACTTCTCTAATAAATCTTTACTTGTATTTTTGCTTCCATGCTGTTGTTTTAATTCAGGAAAAGAGTCAATAATCTGTTTGCATCATTGCATATTAAATGTAATTACTAAACGTATATAGTATATTGGGAATTGGTTTCAATGACACTGAAAATGAATGCAGACCTCTATGGATATAGATATTTTCTCTAAACAGCTTTCTGATAGACAGCAGAAGGAAGTGTTAGTTTTGAGCAGTCACTACAAATTATCATCAAAGTTGACTGCATAATGAAAGATCTCCTCACAAGAACTTTGAACAAAATCATACTGAAGAGTGGTCTTCCCCAAAATGGTTGCTTAAAAATTCTGCTTCTGTGACAGCCCAGAAGCAAGGTGCCTCATCTTTGTGCAGAACTTCCATCCAGTCCATTTCTCCAGCTAAACCTGTGTCCCCAGGTTTTTAGCCTCACAGTGATTGAGGCTAAATCATCAATATGAATGATTTCAACATGAGATTTTTTTCAACAGAAGTATTGCTGAACAACCAATAGCTTCCAGTAACTTTCTTTGCTGTGACCTTACTATCTGATTTCTTGTGTTTTCCTGAACACATATGCAATAGATACCTAAATATAAATCTGTTCTAAATACACAGAATCCAAACATTACCATAAGGGACTGTCCTTCTTCTGAGGCTCTGAGCTCTTGTGAGAAACGTCATCTTCAAATCCCTCACCTCATTGAATTCTGGTCCTAACTTTTAAGGCAATTTATTAAGAGTTTCCTACTCCATCAGGGATCACTTCATAATTCATAAGATATCGGTTGGGCAGGCTTGATTCTGAAACTCCTGTGATCTTGAAATAAGTGAGATGGGAATGAAGCCTTCTCAGAGTGGCTACAAACATATTTAGAAAACTCTGCCAAATCTCACCCTTTGAAAAGCTTCCCCGTTTAAAAGAAGCCTGAAAAAAAAAAATGAACCAAATCCCAAAACCAGAACAGAAAAACATGTGTTCCTTCACCACAGGTAATTTGTTCCAGGTTTGGCTTTTCTGAATGGAGCTATGAAGGTACTTGTCTGTTCCTACAACTGTGCTGACTAGTTCAGGTTCTTCATGTTGAGTGGTTTGAATACTTTTCTGACTCTTCACCTGCAGGCCTGAGTGCTACACATTTGTCCCCTAAACAATGTAAGGAAGGTTACACTTCTAAAATGAGAATTATAGATCCAATACATGGTGGCTTAAAGCTGCTGAAGCAAGCTAAGAGGAAACACCTTACAAAATGACAGGATGGCTGGGGTTGGAAGGGATCATCTGGTCCAACCCTTCTGCTCAAGCAGAGCCACCTAGAGCCCAGGACAATGCCCAGGTGATGTTTGAGTATCTCCAAGGATAGAGGCTTATGGGCTTACGACCCACTCTTTCAGCAGGGAGTATCCTTTCCCTGGAGCTGAATCAAAGTGCTCCTTAGGAGTCACAAAAACTAAACTCTTTCCTGGAACTGGGCATGTATGCCAGAACTTGCTCTCAATGGTGGCAACCCTACTCTTTGTATAATGATTACATGTTATGGCACTCCTAAAATTAAAATATAAAATACAAGAGCCCCAAATTTTCAAACTTTAAACCCATACCTCAACAACAATGATGCTCTGACTACTAGGTAATAAGATTTTCTGAGAGGTGGTGTTCTCATTGGTGCCTGTACAGTTTAAACAGTATCTGGGCTGGTATGTGACAGAAAATGTGAACTTCTGCCTAGTGGCTAGGGTAAAAACCTGGAAATGCCCGCAAAGTTCTAACCGTTACTGCAATAAAATGTCCTGTATCTCATACTCCACTGCACTTCAAGGTTGCTTCATAAATAATAAGTAACAGCAAAGACAACCAACACCAGCCATATATTTATCATCTTGTTTGTACAAGCCTGTTTACCTGGAATGTTGCCAGTGCATATGTTTGCCTTTGCTAAATATGAAGTACTTTTGTATTCAGCCAGATAATCCAAGCTGGTGTTCATAAGTCATATACATGGTGTACAGGAAGAGCCTGCTCTATGTCTTACCTTTGTGGTCTACTGGGGAACACTGTTACAGTGTTCATTTCTCTCTTTCTTTTTTTTTTTTGCTTTCTTCTTAAGTGAACAAACTTAGAGAACCACACACCCCTCCCCCCCCCGCCCCGCCAAACTGCTCACAAAAACCCCTCTCCAGCATAAAATATTACATGGGCTTATCACAAATTCACACTTTGCAGTTAGACTCTTGTGCAGTGGATAGCATTTTCAAGGAATACATATCTATTAAGACCAACCTAGAAATTAAGAAAACAATTTCCCTGGCATTCATGATCAATTTCCTGAATGGTGAGTTTGATTAAGATAAAAGTGAATAGAACCATCCAGTTCTTCCTGACCTCTATTCTCCTTTATTATTTGCTCATATGAAGAGCTTATAATCGGGTCTTGCAATTGTTACACAGCAGACTTAAAACAACACCCATTCTAACATCACACTCAGACCTGTTTCAATTGGAAAACTTTATGAATTCATAATGAAAAAAAAACAACTACTTTGGTCATGGAACAGAAGATAACCCACTGCAGGTAATTTTGTTACTGTCAAGGAGGCAGCTCTGACTAAAGGGAAATTTATTTAAAAGAAAAAAAAAAAGAAAAAAAGATGGCTAGTCTGTGAACTTGAAGTCAGTGTAAGATACTCCGCCAGCAGTTTGATGGGGGAAAGAGAGAAGCACGTTCACTTGCAAACTGTTCATTTTGCACAGTTTGTGATCTTGTCTCGCACTTGTCTGCCAGCTCCATGTGTTAGAACATTTTAGGATTTCTCCACTGCTATTTCTAAGGGTTGGATGTGTCCTAGATTGACATGGGCGGGTAGACTGTGATTAGAGATGTTCCGTGGGAGATCAGATAATAATGCCCTGCATAGAGTCAGCAATATTTATAGAAGACCAGATAGTTTATAGAAGAGTATCACTTATTAAATGACAGCTTTCGGATTTTCTAACTCTTCAAAGAAAAGCCCTGCAAGCAACAGCTGTGTCAAATCTAATATCATAGAGACAAGCAGTGGTGAAAGTACAAGCAGTGGCTTTATTGAAAAATTCCCATGGACCCTCTAATGTCAGCCACTTCCTCTTCCAAACCACAACATCTCATACCATCACATAGCACCTGGTGACAGCTGCTTATATTAAGTGTTTGATGTATTTTAAGTCTATTTAGCAACTGGGCGCTCCACTGCTGTCCCTTTTCCTCTTTCTCTGTGATGATCAAGGGCTCTGCTGCCTCAGTGCCATCAGTGGCTCATGGAGGCTGTGAGACTCCACACCCACCAACTTCCTAAAGGTATGAGTGCAACAAGTGCATATTTGAAGATATCATGGCTCCATACTAAACAGTGACAGGCATGATGACAAAATTTTTCAGAGATCCTTGACTAATTTTAGACTCCAAGTCTCACTATTTTTTTTATCCAAGCCACAAACCAAAGCCATTTTGGGTGCGTCCCCATCCCAGTGTGGATTACAGTGTAGTGATTCTCCAAGCTCTCATGTTGATCCAAGATTAAGTTCTTCAGGATGCTGACTTTAGTTCAGAGCTTAAAACAATGCAGCTATGTTGCTTGAGCTGATGGACCCAGATTCTCAGCAGGGCTTGGTGCTAACGTCGTGTAGCTGTGTTTCTTCTGTTCCCAGAATAAAGTCAGTTTTGTCCAGTGATGTTGTTAATACACTGCAGCATATTAAACAATAAAAATATATCCTCACGACATTTTCAAAAAGGCAATATTTAAGCCTTGTTTTTATAATCTTGCATGATACGAGGCATTATATATATGCATGACAATAGGCAGTCACTGCTCTTTTGAACTCACACCCTGAAACAGGGAAGAAATGCATTGGGACGATATACAATGAACAAGTGATTAGAGCAGAGAGGTGGATATTAACTACATATTTTTCTTGAGGGGTAGGTTTTAGAGAGTCTTATAACATCACTCAGAATTCAAGGACCTGGAAAATGTTCTGCAAAGTACTAGAATAGAATAGATCATTTCAGTTGGAAGAGGCCTACAACAATCATCTAATCTGACTCCCTGACTACTCCAGGGTTGACCAAAAGTTAAAGCAGGTTCTTAAGGACATTGTCCAAATGCCTCTGCAACACTGACAGGCTTGAGGCATCGACCACCTCTCTAGGAAGCCTGTTCCGCTGTTTGACCACGCTCTAAGTAAAGAAATACTTCCTCATGTGAAGTCTGAACTTCCCCTGACACAGCTTTGAACCATTCCTATGCGTCCTGTCACTGGGTGCCAGGGAGAAGAGATCAGCACCCTCCAGAATATTGTAATTTGGATGATGCATCTCTTTACCACTTTATTGATTGTATTTCTTCCAAAAGTCACTATAAATAGTCTAATTACATTATTCTCAAATGACAGTCTTAAATAACATATTCCTTGAATAAAAATCCAAAACAAAATACCTCTAGATAACTTGCACTGAGTGTGTCTTTTTGTTGTTTTAGTCATTAATAACCATGCCTCAAGAAGAAAGATAGAAATATTAAATAAAACAAGAGCAGCATTTTGCAGGAAAAAAAAAAATAAAAACAAGGCTTGAAAAAAATACCATCCTCATGCAGACAGTGGTCCTGGGAGACATTTAAAAGGACAGCATTTTGCAGATGAGTTTAAAAGGGTGGTAAACATGATTTCCACCTACTCTCTGTAGAAGTGCATCAGAGACTCTTAAATGCTTCTTGACTAGTAATGGAAATCATACCCAGATGGCATTTTGAAACTGAAGTATTTAAAAT
>WHYT01016923.1:340295-525000 GCA_009806455.1 Tetrax tetrax
TTGTCCTATCACAACAGGCCCTACTGAACAGCCTGTCCCCATCCTTCCTGTAGGGCCCCTTGAGGTACTGGAAGACCGCTATCAGGTCTCCCCGGAGCCTCCTCTTCTCCAGGCTGAACAGCCCCAACTCTCTCAGCCTGTCCTCATAGGAGAGGTGCTCCAGCCCTCTGATCATCTTCGTGGCCCTCCTCTGGACCCTCTCCAACTGCAATGAACAAGTGATTAGAGCAAAGAGGTGGATATTAACTACGTATTTTTCTTGAGGGGTAGGTTTTAGAGAGTCTTTTAACATCACTCAGAATTCAAGGACCTGGAAAATGTGCTGCAAAGTACTAGAATAGAATAGATCATTTCAGTTGGAAGAGGCCTACAACAATCATCTAATCTGACTCCCTGACTACTCCAGGGTTGACCAAAAGTTAAAGCAGGTTGTTAAGGACATTGTCCAAGTGCCTCTGCAACACTGACAGGCTTGAGGCATCAACCACCTCTCTGGGAAGCCTGTTGCAGTGTTTGACCACACTCTCAGTAAAGAAATACTTCCTCATGTGAAGTCTGAACCTCCCCTGACACAGGTTTGAACCATTCCCATGCGTCCTGTCACTGGGTGCCAGGGAGAAGAGATCAGCACCTTCCAGAATATTGTAATTTGGATGATGCATCTCTTTACCACTTTATTGATTGTATTTCTTCCAAAAGTCACTATAAATAGTCTAATTACATTATTCTCAAATGACAGTCTTAAATAACATATTCCTTGAATAAAAATCCAAAACAAAATACCTCTAGATAACTTGCACTGAGTGTGTCTTTTTGTTGTTTTAGTCATTAATAACCATGCCTCAAGAAGAAAGATAGAAATATTAAATAAAACAAGAGCAGCATTTTGCAGGAAAAAAAAAATAAAAACAAGGCTTGAAAAAAATACCATCCTCATGCAGACAGTGGTCCTGGGAGACATTTAAAAGGACAGCATTTTGCAGATGAGCTTAAAAGGGTGGTAAACATGATTTCCACCTACTCTCTGTAGAAGTGCATCAGAGACTCTTAAATGCTTCTTGACTAGTAATGGAAATCATACCCAGATGGCATTTTGAAACTGAAGTATTTAAAATTATTTTGGAGACATAAACAAGCACTCAATGAATGATAAAACCAACTGATAAAAAAATGCAGTAATCCCAGCATGAGTAAAATGCCCCTGCTGTGACTTCTTAAATATCATGTTCTGCTCTGTGTTTCTCTCTCTGGAGAACTCATCACATCATCAAGGGTTTTTGGGAGGCAATACAAAAAATTAGGGCCCTGATCATGAAAACTCTGATGTGACTAATCACTGACGTGAGTAATCCCATCCACTAATCAGTTCAATTGGCTTGCCACACTCCCTGCACAGAAAAGGCCATTCTCCTTACATGAAGAGTGGAATTAGGAGACTGAACAGCTAGCTGAAAGGTCAGGTGTCCTGTTCCTTTGGATTTCAGTTTAGGGATTTATCCTGAGAAATAGTGGGAAGGGGATAAGATGGAGGAATCACCTGTAGTAAAGGTGGGTAGAGGAAATGCTCTTCATTTTCCTCCGGTTTCAAGGTTCTTCAAGGACATGAATGTGAAATGAGGACTGCACTATTCCCATTACCACAGCACATGCATGGAGGGATGTTTTCAGACCTTGTACTTTAGGTGCCAGTTTCGAGTTTACAACCGTTGTAGCATCTAAAGGACGATAAAACCATGAATAGTGCAAGCTCCAGCTTTTCAAGGCTGCTGGAGTGCTCTATGGAGTCAACAGACAGGTCACCAATGAAGCGTTGTATAAGAGACGGTCTCTGCATGTCCTCAACCTCCATACTAGGATCTTGACTTTCCAAATATCTTACAAGATCACAATTTAGCAGGCAAAGGGGTAAATGCAGCCTTGCTGAAATTTCTTTCTCCAGTTGTCACTCCAGAGATGCCTTCTGCCTGCATGGGAGTGAGCTGGGATGGTGGGACTGTTCATGTGAAGAAAGCTGACCATGCTCTTAAATGATTTGCAGGATCCAGCTCTTAATTTCTGTTGAGTAAAGTTCTATTTCCATCTAGTTATCTAATCCTTATACAGTCCCCAGATAAATGGAAATGCCAGATCATTCCCATGTGAAAATCCATTCTTACTTCTCAGAAGATTTTGCAAGCACTGAGCAGCTATCTAGCTATTGATTAGAGGAAGAGAGGAGACTGTGAAAATATTTTTGCCTTTCAGAAGGAAAAATAACAAACAGGAAAAAAATCTAAGCTTGTGGAATATTGAGATGGTTTTCATTCTGAGGAATAATTATGTCGATGTAATAATGACCTGTAATAATGGACCATGTTTCATAGAGTTATATAATGACAACAAAATACATGAATAATGTTTATTAGACCCTGGGCCTCATATCTAACTACTGCAATATATCTGTCTACATTATAAATGTCAACCTCAACTCATGAGAGGGTAAAGATTTTCTCCCTACAGCATATTGTGCTTTCAGTAATATAAACCTTTGGAAAAGTGTTTTTGTCATTCTGAGACCATTTGTCTTAGAGAGGATATGAAATAAAAAACCAATATAACAATTATCTCCCAAAACAAATAATCCACATCAATCCAAACAAAATATTTTGTATTTAGTTAGTAGTTTCTTTATCTTTGTCCTCAATGCTTTCAACTGTGACCAAAACTCTACCTTCTGAAGTGTTCACTGCTACTTTTAAGGAAAAACTGGGTCATATGTCTGCTCCAGCAAAAAAATACTGTGCGTTTCAGACACCATATATTTCCTTATGGCTGCTTACTGAAACTACAGATTCCCACTAGGTTTGAAAAAAAAGCTTTATTAAATGATATTTCAAGGACTCAAGTGAAGCTAATTGCCCAAGAGGCATATGTAGCCCAGTAAAAAGCGGGTCTGTCATAGACAGCCATCCCTCCTAGTCATTGCATTCCCAGTGACTGAAAACCTAATGACACCAAACTCAGGAAATTCACAGCCTGCAAGCCTGATTAGGTAAGACAGCAAGTCTAATCTGAGTTTAATGAATGATTCAGGAATAACTTTAGGAGCCTAACTTTAAGGTAGCTGGGTACTGGCAGAAATAGGTACATGGTCTGTGCACATCTTGTGCCGTAGCTAATTATGGGCATCTGAAAAAGTAATTACACTTCTTCCATCCAGTTTCAAAATCTGTTCTCTGCTTGTTCTGCCAGCTGAGAAAATCTAGCATTTTGTTAAAACTTATGCTACCGTGTAAGCAGAGGCTAGAAGATAATGAGGGGAAAAGGACAACTGACTAAACCTGTTATTTCTGCGGTGCAGTGCAGTGCAGTGCAGGCAGGCAGATATTTATGCCTCCACAGAGCTCTAGCATTGTCAGTGTGAATTCGCAGTGACGTGCTAATCAGTAAGAGGATTTTGACCTACAGTGATCTGAACACCCTAAGTAAAGAGTGCAAAAGAGGTACAAGTAAATGCAAAGAAAGAAAACTAATCTAATATAAAGAGGCAATTAGCACATTTTCATGATTTTTAATCCCCCCCAAAAAAGTATTTTCTCTTAAGATAGAGAAAAATAACAATTTCCTTTTAAGGGATGGTTCTTAGATATGTTATTTTTCAACCTAAAACAATTAGTGAATGTTGGCAGCACTGTAAAACATCACAAAGGGAAAACTGTACTGGCATGCACAACCTGCAGTGACACCATCAAAGTATCAGTCCTTCTTTTGGAGTTCAAAAACCCTCCAGCACCTTCCTTTTGATTTAGCAGGAAAAAATGGTGAGGCATATTTAAAGCTGACTATACATTAAAATTCTAGTAGGGAAGAGAGGTACTAAAGAGACAGTTAATTGCCATCCACAGTTTTCAGTTTTTTGTCCCTCTGTCCCTGAAATTCAATCGCAGAGTTCATTCAGCAGGTACCACTGATGATTTCCTCCCTGTGCCTTACTTCAGGTCTCATACAACAACCTTCACCTTCCTCCTATCCTCTGTTAGGACCCCAGCACGATGAACTGGACCTACCACGTGCTCTCATTGTAGATTCCCATCTCATGCTCCCTGTCTCGAAAATACAGACCCTGGGACAATGGAGGCACTGCAAAACAGCAGTCGCACTGTGTGACAAGAAAAAAAGCAGTGCGGAGGCACACTACAGCAGAGCAGCTGAGGGATGGCAACTTGCTCCTTCTGCTCCTAGCAGATTATGATTTCTCACTCTGTTTCACTCTGATTTTTGTTTTCCTGTCTAACTGAGATTCTTCAGTGCTCTGAACAGCAGTGTGGATAAAATCAAAGCATTGGGAATAGCTAACTATTACCTGCCTTTTACAATGGAGGAAATAAAAGCAAACACAGAAATGAAAGTGATCTCAAAGTCATACTCTGCACAATCAGAAAACAAACCCCAGGCTCATACATTAACTATGAGACTATTCTTACTTCCCAGCAGTCAGAAATGAGCTACTGATTGCAAGAGCAATAGAGATGTGCTTGAGAGAATGAGGGCTCTCGGTCTTTTGAAGCAGTTGAGGGAATCTGGGTTAGACCCAGCTAGTAGCACCACCGCTCACGCAGCCTCTGCTTAAACGCTCAGCTTTGCACTGCAGAGCTTTTCTCCTGCGTGCTGCTGTATACCTTGTGAGGACTATGATTCAAGATCTTTGCAGTCCTCTAAGGTTGAAAATATCCTCAACAGACTCAGCTCTTGCAAGGCATTTTAAGATGTAAGCAAAACCTGCTGCAACAAGCCCAGTCTGGATATGTAGAGTTGACGAAAGCGGCACACTGTGCAGTATTTCTATTATAAATCCTTTGTTCCAAGGGACTGAAATGCAACTGTAATTAATCACTGCAGGATGGAGCTAGGCAAAACAGAGTTCCAGACAAGTACATATTTTTTCTTTCTGTAAATCTGAAAATATTATATGTGAAACACTGGGCAGATTACTCCAGGGCCTTGAGATTATTTCATTTTCCATGTTAATAAAAATAGATTTAACAGCAAAAACTGGCGTACAACGGGGATTTGTAGTAATGGAATTTCACCAGATAAAAATGTTTTGACCAAATTAGAGCCTGCCTACCTCTGTTCCCATGTCTCAATCAAAGGTCCTTTATTTAGCCCTTCTCCCAGTTATGAGTTCTACAGGGCTTTTTTGCACACAAAGTCCAGGCTTTTTCTCATGACCATAAACTACACCAGTGCCATAGAATTCCCTCACAGAGGGCCATTTGTGCTGCTCTTTGAGCCTGGGCTTTAAAGCGTGGTGCAGGAAATGCATACACCTGAAAGTCCATTTTATGACTGTGGCTCTGTGTCTGCTCAGACTCCTGCTGACGTTCTGGTAGGAGCTGTGCTGTCAACAATGTCTGCCAATATTTTTTTCAGTGGTTTTTTCCACCTACCCTCACTAGTCATCTGTGACTCCTACATTCAGACCACCTAGTTACACGTCTTCCTACAACCACAGAACCAAGAAAAAGAAAAAAAAAAAGGAAAAAAGCCAGTCCGCAGCCAGTTCAAACCTGTTTCCCAAGGGGATGGAAGATTTGTAACACCCAGTGAAAACTCAGTCATTCCTACTGTATTCAAACTGAATGGCTTCTTCTAATTGGGAGTCTATGACGGTGTCAATCCTAAAACTTTATTGTGCTAAAATATTTTAAGAGTTCGTCTATAAACATGTGCTGAAGAAAGGTTGGAGTTTATAAACTTTAAAGATAAATTATGCATTTTAACTCTTTTTTTTCAGTTTAACGTTCCACACCTGGGCATATTATGCACTGGGCCATAGTTTCATCATCACACTGAAAGCAATAAAGGAACTGCACACACTAGAGAGAGACAAATAGAAATGTTTAAATATGTCAGTTATACAATAAAAGCTCTTGAATATAGCAAACCAGGCACAGAGGAACAAAGTTAAAAAAAAAAAAAAAGATATGGTAATAACTGCATTACTTTCTCAAGGTAACTGACAGGAAATTTTATACCCTGAGATTATTCTTTTTGGCCATAAAGATAAAATGTTATCAGAGTTCTGAAAAACTCAGGACACTAACTTTCAACAGTTCCTCAGCACTCGATGGTGTTCATCATAGAAATCAAGAATAAAAGTACAAAACACTTCAATAGGCTATCAGTTTTTAAGAAATCGCCGTTGACTCCAGTAGGAAATCTGTCCTAATACCAGATATCATTACATTTCTCAGTGTGTTGAGTTGATAGCAAAATAGGTAATTTGTCATTGAAAGGAACTACTTTTTTTCCATACTTCTTGTCCTTATCTTTCAGAAAATGCATGGGCGTGAGTAACTGCTGTGCTGGGGTTTAGTCACAAGCAATGACCAAATGAGTCTTGTAGTTCCTGCTGAAAGTTACTAACCTAAATCCGTCAAAACAGAAAAATCAATAAGATGAGAAAAAAATATTGTTTGTTGCCCAAACAGGCAATAGAAAATGTTTTTTTTCTCATACTGTTTTGCAGTCTCTTCTTCATCACTGTAGACTAATATCTAGAAACACATTCAACATTAATTCATATCTATGGTGACAATTCCTGAAGTGGGATGGGGACTGAAATTCTGCTCAAGAACGCATTAGAGAAAGTAGACTTGTGTCCTCACCTGGCATGAACATGGAGAGACGTTTAGCTCCTGCTTTTTTGAGATGAACATAAAATCAATTTCTTACAATACTCTTTCCCCCCTAGAACCTCATTCAGACCTCATGGAGAGTGAAGCATTCCCAGATTAGATTCAATACCTTCCACTAGTACTACACTAACTTAACACCAGTTTCCAGGTTTTCATTTGAATGTAGCAAAATGTCATGGTGGGAGTAAATTACTCTCTGTAAAATTGAACATGATGAGGCATGCAAGGACTTTTAAAAGGGCTTTGAATCATCTTAGTCATCTTCACACTTTCCCCACTGTTTGGCAAATGGTACAAGACGACTCTCGTTTCTGAAGGTCTGTTGCAGGCTGCCTGGTGTGGCTTGTGATTCAGCCTCCTTTTTGCAGAGATGGTTCTTTTGCAACCTACACACCAGGGAGGCTGTGAAACAACTTCAGTTCACTCAGTCTTCAAATCCTGAAGTTGAGTGGCAATTTTCAGAAATGTATCACTACAGAAATCATTAAAAATCTCAGGTATGTTGCCAAGGATTTGCTTCATTTTGCTACGAAAAAAAAAATCATCAAAGAAACCCAACCAAGGTCAATCAGCCTGCATCTGCTGGTATTTCTCTCTATTTATCTTCCATATGCAGCAGTGGTGAGAATGATTGTTAGAACTAGTAGCTCTAGAAACCACAACTGTCAGCCTGAATGAGATCTGATTAACAGTATCTCAAGGTATAGTAACTTTACTCAGTAGTATAGCAAACTTAATGTATAGGTGGTTTTTTTCTCTGTAATTTTTTTTTTCAAGTAAAACTCCAAAACAAACCATTACACAGGGCCTAAATGTATGCTTCTTTTTTTTTTTTTTTTTTTTAATTCAGTCCAGGCAATCAGCTCTGTAATGCTCACAATGCTTCCGCCTGTTTTTCAGAGCAAGAAAAAAAGGGATGCTCTTTGGATGCTTCAAACAAAGTAGATATTCTTATTATGGGCAAAGTTAATGAATAGAAAACCTTTGGAGCCATTTTGACCCAGTTATAAACAAAAGTATCACTCAATGGCTTACAGTGAATTTACCGGGATTCGTTTATCCATGACAGTGTTCTGGAAGTGCTTATTCAGTTGATTATGCTAATATTTCATTTCAGTTTTGCCAGATGGAGGTTCACACATGCAATATTTTCTGAAGCTAATACAGGATACATCACAGTGGGGACTGAGACACTAATACTGTGGTTCCTTGGAATAGGAAACTCCTGCCAGTCACAGGAGTGAAGAGGGAACTGTGGTGTTTTAGTGGCAGGGTGCACATTCATTTACCAAAACTGACAATTACTGGATACCTGTGTTTCATGATACTGTCAATGCAGCTTTTCTTCTTTGACTCAGTACATAAAAGAAGATATACATGCCCAGCCTGTCTACAGTACCTCACCATGTAAATGCAAGCCTTATGTAAATAAGCACAAAAATGTCTACTTCTAGAAATGGAATAATCACGGAATGAAAGGAGCAACATTGCAGATTTCAGCCTGAACAAACAGCAAGGGCATTAAAGAACTGCAAGTTTTTCCAGTGTTGCTCATTACATTTATTTTAAAATTCCTAATGTATTGGGCATTCATCTATATATGCTTCAGATATTTTTAAATTTTGTCATTTGTCTTGTGATATGTATCACATAATGAGTTACACTTTTGGGGTCCTTATACTCCCAGTCTGGAGTTTTAATTATTCTTTTTGTTGACCTCAGAAAGCCTATTATCTGCTTTAGGCAGTCCCTACAAAGGGACTCAGGTCAGCCTCACCCTCAATCAAATTAACATCTTTTGTCCTGTTTGGAAATTTAGAAGATTTTGCTCCTAAAGACAGCTACATCGTCTATCCTGAGGTAATCTGTCAGTGAACAGACCCTCGACATCCATTATCTTTGGGGCTGGAGAGGGTGAAACGGAAGTTACTTGCCTTCTGGAGTCTGATTCTACCTGAGCTACTCGTACACACTCTGTGGGCCATTCCTTTCCATTGACTATGAGGCAGAACAGAAGCAGATGTTGGAGAGCTGTTTCACAACCGATCACACAATATAAACTAAACTAATCTCTAGTCCAGGTCCTGGACCAAGACTATATTTTGATGTGGTCAAAACTCACTGACCTGTGAGATCTGATATACTATATCTGATATACGAGCATTCTAGGGGAGAATGGGGGATGCCCCCCCCCCCCAACCCCCAAATTCCAGATGACTGTATCCTGGCATTCACTCCCTTGGCATCTGATTGATTCAACATCTACATCCATACAGCCCCAAATGTGTCTAGGTTTTGTCACTCAACAATGAATCCCTCTGGGTAACATAATGACCAGAGACCTTAACATATGGAAAGACTCTAGGCACAATCACTCCTCAGGCAGGGCCACAGTGGCTCCTACTCAGAGAAAAACCTGTCACTGAGTGGCAGAGAGATGGTTTTGGCGGTTTTCTGCTATGCAAAAATTCCCGCAAGGCAAGGAATTTCCCAAATTTCTGACTACTCCTCTTAGGGCCCTTGAGGACAGAAAGGGGATTCCATAGCCATTCCATAGTCTTTGCAGGGATTTTAGTTGGAAAAAGGTCTGCCACTCCTTGCAGATATTACTCATTAATGATATGAGCGCTAACAGGAGCTAATGCTCATCCATGCAAGTGCATGTGCAGAAAATGGGACAGAGTAGGGGGAGGAAATCTTGCCTCTGCCTCCAAAGAGGAATGCTTCTATGGGAGTAAAATTACTTCATAAATCAGGAACTACAAATCATAAGAACAAAAACATTTTCATTAAATGAAGGTCTGCCAGTGTTGTAGCATCAGGATTCATTCACATCTTTCAACATACCTTGTAGGGTGGCTGTGTCCTTAAAAATCAGTGCTAGCCTAGGATCTTCTGTAAAAACAAAGCAAGCTACTTCTCATCTCTCAGAAGACATCAAATATTTATTGATATCTTCATTTATTTAGCCACCCACAGAGCACCTCATCCAGAAGATCTTAGTTGCTAGTTTGACCTTGACTATTTAATGAGATATATAAAGATGGCACTGCAGCAAACAGACCCTGGCAGAACAAATGCAGCAGCCACTGCACTAAGATCTCTTGTCTTCTACAAAAGCAGCTGTGAGAAAAAAAAAAGGTAACATTAGATGAAGGAAAAAGGTCTCAGCATGTGGGATCAGCATATGGTGGCACCAGATATCAGATGCCAAAAGGAGAACTAATGTTGTTTGCTGGCCTATTTCATGCCATAAATTTTCCTGTGTAAAATGGCTCTGGGATGTATCGTAGGGAACCTGCATCCAGTATGGCAGCTGGTAGCAGCAAACTTGATATTACTCAAAATAAAAGGCATTTGAGTAGCTTCTTCCCTTCTCTTTTATCTTTGCTATTATTTACATCTGTTGAAAGCAAGTGTATTGTACTCACAAAACACAGCCATTTTGAGATGCTTTTTAAAGAAGTAAATGTTTGTCTAAGAGTTATGGCAGTGAAGGACAAAAATCCTTTCCAAAAGTCTTTCCAAAAGCAGCAGAGAGTGTTACAGGTCCATTAAGCTTGACACCACATAGAACTACAAGACGTGTCTCCTGCTGAGAAGACAGGATTGTGCTGTGTCCACAGCTCTCTGTCTGGGGAGACTGTGAGGAAACCAAAGGTAATTATGATCTCTCAGGTTTCTTTATTGTACCAAGGGACAAAGTTTACAGTACACAAGTACAGAGGGAGTGGGATGCTTTGCCTACTTTCTTTTTTCTAAGCTTGCTCCTTTAGGAGGAATATTTGTCACCATCCTGCATGTACCTTCACCCCAAAGTTTTCACCTAGCCAGAAGTGAGGATGCCTGCCTGCCGTTCCAGTTCCCTGTATGCCTAAGTCACTGCCAGATGCAGAGATGCCCAGCGATGTCATATTTTATACACACTAAAATACATTTCACATGTTCCGGGATCTTAAAACATGGGCATTGTTGTTAGGTAGTTAAATCTAACTGCTCTTTGTATTCGCCCATAAAGAAGGCCTGTGTCATGTAGATATCTTGGAAGAATTGCATATGAATGAGGGATGTGGAGGTGGAAAGGTCAACTGCTTTATCACTCCGGTCAAAGAGGCATTTTCGTGAATGGGAAGGGCTGGGTTAAAGAAAGTTCACAGTCTGATATGGGGGAAGGGGAGCAGTACTCCTGAGAGATGCACATATGTTTAGGACAAGCAATCAATAAGGATTTCCAAGACAAAACCAAATGTTTATTTTTCAGAAAAGGACCAAATAAACTCAATTTAAAAAAAAAAAAAAAACAAACACTTTGATTATCCATTTCATTGAGGAATGCCTCTAATCCGGAGGTAGTTCACTGGGAAGTGATGGAGAAGATGAATTCACATGTTGATTATCTCCTCTAATCACCTCCCCTCAGTGTGAATAACCTCAAGGCATGCTGTCTAAACCAGATGAGCTTTCCCACTCTATCTGACGGCACAGCCAGGCCCTTAGTTAAGGTGTCCTCTCTGCAGTCTGGATAATTCTTAGGCCAAAGTTTATTGACAACGTGGGGATATTTGCTCAGTTTGGCAGTCCCTCATGAGATCTCTGTATAACATTCTCCTGGAAAAGTTTTCTTGTCAAAATTTTTCAGTTGTCAATCCAGTGGCAGAGATCCTCTGGAGTTTAAAAGCCTAGCAATACTCAATGTCATCAGCTGCATTGTGTATTATCTATTGCACAAATCACCCAGAAGACTTAAATCATAGTCAATGAATGGAATATACAGATTAGGCCATCTAAATCTTAATATATCTTCAATATATATGTTCTTGACTTCAATTTATGTATTTCTCAAAAAAAATGTAGACACAGTTGCCACTTTTTTTAAGCAGTGAAATGGTGTGTGAAGATGAAAATATGATTACAATGATTACAAGGCCAGCTTCCCTTCTCGAAGAATTCAGGACAAGCGAAGACTTTATGGCTTGGGCATTCTCCTTTCACCTTTACAGTACACAGAGATAAAGAAAGCAGTTACATTGACATTGCAATGGGTAATGACAATTACTTCCCCATCTGGGGCAGAAAATCCCTAAGGTTTGACATTTGGGGAAAAAAGATGTGGGGGATTCCTGTTAGTAACACACAAGAGGCAGAGTTATGTTCTAGTCTTACAGGTGAAGGTGTCAGAGGTTTGTTAAATCCATGCAGTTCCAGGAATTGGAGGGTGCTCCTCATGGGGGAAACAAGAGATACACTAACCCGCGCAGCTGCCTTCTAGGACCTGCTTTTCCCTCCTGCTCTGATATAAATCTAAAGGGTTTCAGTGAAGCTGAAAACTTTTTTTTTTATTTCAAGGATCTAACCAGCTCATCTACACCTCTCAACAGGAAAAAGACCAAGGAGAGTGTGACTGCTTTTTTCTAGACACTACCATGAAGTAGCCGAATTTTGTTAGAGACAGTCTAAAAAATTAGTCCAGAAACTCACAGGATCTAGCCATCCAGCGTAATTTACACCCAACTGTCAATGCATAAATTACAAAACATCTTACCTCACCCTTGTATTTGACCTAAATTGCCCACACCCTTTGTACATATCTCAACTGACTTCCTAGAGTCTCCCACAAAATGGGGGAAGGGAAGATTATAGGCTGGCTTTTCCACAGGAGAAAGGAGCATCATATCTCTGAGCGAGCTCAGAGAACATGTAAGGACATATCACATAATAGTCGCGTATTTGAATATTTCCATGAGAACATCTCATCCCAGTTGATCCAGAATCCTTCCTTTGGGGGAACGAAAGATTTCAGCCCTCTACAGATGAAAGAAAATGAGCATTATGGCAAAGGAGTGAGTAAGACAGCACATTTTTGGCAACCTGCAATAAACTGAAAAATGGCTACATTTTCTGCAGTAAATGTAATTTGGAGAATAAATTGAGGAAAATCAGAAGCCTCTTTAAAAAAAAATTGAGAAAAGTTAAACCTTTGTCTTTTTGGTCCTTCAGTTTATTATTTTTTATAGTTCCATAAATTGTGAGATTTGTCATAGCTGAACGTTTCCTGAATCCTGCTGCTTTTCGGTTCCTGGGCCAGTCCTATTGCTGGGTGAAACAGAAGAATATCTTAGAGCCAGCGCTGCTTTGCACAGTGAGTCACAAGCTGGAACAGCTAAAAAGAGCCCTGCAATTTATTCCTGGTCTTAAATGGAAACTGACTTTGATTCTTTTGATCAAACTGCTTCTGGAAACCTTCCCTTGTGAGCCATCATTAACACTTTTCATCTTTTTGTGTGCTTCCCTTGGTGTTATTACAAGCAATAATCACTGAATTAGGGAATCAAATGCATAGTTGAGGGAATCAAGGACATTCAGAGCATTTCAAGGTGACTTTAACTTAGTGAATGAACTGATTCCAGATAACAAAGATTTCATGCAATTTTAGATAGGGCTGGCAGTCCAAAGTCCAGTGCATTCTGTTATAAAGGATAATATATAGAAAGCAGCCTGTCAAGAAGGGAACAGACTGATTCAATGAAACACCCTTGGAAGCAACAGAATTAATGTCATTCCATCTCTCTAGATTAGGTAATCTCAGTCACAGAACAGCAACTAGAGATGTGCTCGCACTGATTATCCATTTATTAGGACTTTTCCAGGGAAATTGAACATCAAAATTACCTGCCTATCAGAACCATTAAAATATTTCTGGGCTGTAGGATTGATGTAGCGAGCCTCTTGGTTATAAACATTGGAAAAACACCGAGTTCACTTGGTAGAATGGTTCTGAATACATAGCAAAGTATCAAAACACAGTAGAAACATAATCCTTTCAGGCGATGTGTTCCCTTATGTCATTAATTTCTTAATCTATTTTAAATCTACCCACTCACTGCCAGTCTGCAATACTTCTCCAGACAGCTTCCCATTTATAAGATGATGTCCTGAGAGCTGACATCAATGGAAAATGCAAGCATTCAGTTCTTTGCCAGATTTAGCGGCACACTGCTCAACAGCCTCTTAGAAAACATGATGATTTTTTCCACTACAATTACTTTACTTAGTAGATGGCATAATTCATACTATAAAATTCCTAGAATGTCAGCTTCTAGTCCTGGGATAAATTCAGTATCCTTAAGAAAGAAACGATGAAAGATTAGTGATTCTGCAAACTACTGAGTAATAGAAAATGAAGTGTGGATAAAAATTCTTATTTGGCATACATGGGAAGTGAGTAAACTACCCAAATTATAAGTGAGGAATGAACTCTAGTAGAGTGGGTTCACTTGATTTAACCTTTGACTCCAAATATACAAACCCTTTTGTGTTTCCTGCAAGGAGTCCAGCAAGTTTCCACATAAATTCCTCTGCTGACCACACTTTTGCCTCGTGCTCTTCACCAGCCTTCAGAAACTTTTAAAGATTCTTTTTCAGATATCCTCATTCCCCAAACATCCTGCCTTCCTTCCCTCAAAGACTATTTTATGTTCATCTACTCTTATTTTGTTAGCAAGCAGAATGAATGCACATTGCAGATGTGGTGTTCCCTATTTTAGCTAGGGCCTCCAGTAGGGGTAAACGTGCAAACTAGAGTGCAGTCCCAGGAGACAGTTGTTTGAAGTTTGCCAAGCAGGGCTGTACACAGCACAGATTATTCACCCTGTGGATGCTGACTGTTTCTCAGGCTCTGGAGAGGAGACAGAAATGACATGGTGGAGGAGCAATTAAAGATAATATTCCTCTCTTTGATATAATATTTTCATACGGAACCGAATCACTTTCATGTAGTTCTGAAGAGTTCAAATGCTCTGTTCAAGCTCATTTTCTACATTAAAGACAGTCTCTTTTTTTAAACAAACATTTTCTTTTCTTTCAATATTTTTTTTTGTTTTGACAAGGATCTGTTTGTCTCCTCTTCCCCTGAAAAGCTGAATAAACACTGACAATGTCTAGCTCTGTATCTGAATACTGAAAGACTCATGGCTAGAAAAGAGTTTCCTTCATGTGCATGACTGCAGACAGTCCTCTCCAGTGTGGACTTGTGGTCCATTTGTGGCCACATCATTTAGTGGCTTGAGAAAAGTCTTCTACACGTAACCCTGAAACCATCAGCTTGAATAGCTTCAGACAGGTTAGTCATTCAGTTACGTATAACATGTACTGAGAGGGCTCACCTGAGAACTTAATTGGTGCCTAAGTCTAATTTGACTAAATTATAAATACCAGCTCCCATTCAAGATTTCAGCTTCCTGGATTCATGTTACCTGAAGGGCAGTGTAAGTCTGGTCATAATTTCTCATGATGGCTACATCCACTGAAATAATGACACCATGAATCACAGGACTAAAACCTGTATGTACAAGAAGCAGGGTTTTCTTGGCAACTACCCCACTGAGCTAACACCTCTGGAAGACGTCCAGAAACCTTGACATCTTAGCAACAGTATAAAATAGCAACATTTTTTCCTTCTTTCCTTCCTGAAATACAGCCATCTACAGTGGAGACCAAAATGTGAAATCCAGAGCTAGGCTCACAAGGGAGTTTTAACTCTCTATTAAAGGACTCAACGGTCAGGATATTTCAGCCCTCAGTTACACAGTTAATTGCATGTGTTACTTCACATGCAACACATGCAAAATTGTAGACTCTAGGCATACAATTGGCCCAAACCCAGCAAGCTAAACAGGTGGCACATATTAATCAACAGAAACAGGTAAGATTTAGATCACATCTCTAGCCCGTGGGGAAGCCGGCCTCTACTCCCATACTGATTTCAAATCACTCAGCTTTGCCTTGGTGTGATGCTTTTTTTGCCATTCCTTCTCATAAAGTATGGCCTTAGCAGTGGCTAAGGTGGACTTATCTGAGTATTTATGCAAGAAAGTGCAACTAGAATAGATTGATGCTTGTGCTATAAGGTGGTTGAACTTACATTTTCCACTCCCAAACCACTGGAGCCGTTGCTACCCTGGGATGGAAAAGATAAGGTTCTTCTCAGTTGCTCTTGTAGAAGCTATATCCGTCCTTGTAGACTCTTTAAATATTCATTGTGCCCTAGAAAACAGACAAGAGTGAACATGTCACTATAGCTCACTGCTTTCTTATGATTCTCATCCGGGAGAAGAGAAGAATCTCACTTTCTGCTCTCTCCTCCAATAAAAAAATTTAAATATTTGAAAAGAAGTACTGTATTCCACAAGAAACTTAAGGCTTAGCCACTTAGTGTTAATCTCATCTTATTCTCCTTTCCTTCCTCTGATCTGATGAACATTTAATTATTCCCTGGAAAGTGGAAGTTAAGAGAACTCCACTCCAGCCTACTATCAGGTACTCTCTTAGAAAATATATTCTGGGCTTTGTTCATCCTTCTGTGAGGGCTCAAACTGTTGAAGGTCATTAGAGATCTGATGTACTGCAACTACTACCAGCCTCTATATTGTGTGCAGGGCCTTTTCTAATAGATGTGAACTGAAAATTCTTGTCGGTTGAGCAAGAGAGATGGAGATGACCTCATCTGCAATGCTTGAGGGAGTTATGCATCAACTGCCTCCTGAGAACTGGATATTGTTAAAAATGAGGCATTTCCAGCATATTAAAAGGTAAAACTTAAGGGACTTTGCTAATGAGCATGAGTGACTGTGGACCTGGATGACTCTAAAACAAGGCAAAGCAAAATGTTGCATTTTGATGACTAAAGTAGCAAAGAGAAGCTGAAGTCCCAGTTAATTTCTTCTGTACTTTTCAGACTGAGAGTCTTAAGTCCTCTAGTGACCATAGCTTTCTTATGCTCAGCATCACAATGACATGACAGAGATCACGTGCAGACAGCAAAGGAGAGCATCCCAGGTGTCATCTCTCCATGTCATTACCACAGATTGCTCTGAGCTGTCATTGTCTGTACCTCCAATGTAAGACACCTGTTATGAGACAGGGCTGTCCCTGCCACTCTGTGTGAGGCAGCCCAATAGAGCTCATGGAGGGAATGCAGACACTCCTCAGACTGTGGCAAATTGTACTATGAGGAGCCACTGTAGAACAGTAACACATCTAAAGAAACACTCTAGCTTCCAAGAACCTTTCCCCAAATGCCTCAAGGAGTTTAACTAGTAATTTCATGATTGTATTACAGGAGAAACTCTCAAAACAGCATATCTTTTTTGGTCCTGCTGGCAAAAGAAGAGATGGGATATCTGGCAGCAGAAAGCTGCTGGTTCTCGTGGTAGGAGCACAGCCAGTAGAGAGGCAAGAGTCAGCACTTGCACTGCATATGAGGGCTCTACATTGCTGCTTATTTTGACTTTATCTCAGCTCAGACTTGCAACATGTAATTAGAGAGAGGCACTGAAAATTTATCCCTAGAAATGCATCAATGAGAATATTACTTGAATAACAGGAAGTTCGTTGAATCCCTGTACACTCACAGTATTATAAACATGAAGTTCGTAGAGCAAGAAAGAAGTTTATGCAATAGGAAATGTAACAAGAAGAGATCCAGCCGGTGGTAAACTCAATCAGATTCACAGAAGAGCAGAAATGCAAAACCTTGGAAGACCGCCCGTTCCAGTCCTTTGGGCTGAAACTGGTCAGTGGTCTACACTAAGATAATTCCTGATAGATGTTTGTCTAACTCATCCTAAATACTTCCAGTGAAGGAAACTTCCACAGGAGAACACTTTCAGTGTTTTAACAGCCAAGCAGAAGCCTTCTCTTATACTCAGTGAGATCACCTTTTGTGAAATTCAAGCTAACTGATGTTTGTTCTTACCCCATTGGCCCTGAAGAACAATTTTTAATCATCTTCTTTGCAATAACATTTTATAGCAATGGAAGTGAGAAAAATGTTTCCTGTCTTATCTGTCCATTTTTTTTTCTGGTAAAACTCCAAAATCTTGCCTTGCTCTGAAACACATCTTGCATTCTAGTTGCATTGTTTCATTAATTAGCCAGTAAATAAAACTGTTAATCATTTAACTTTGTAGTTTAAGGAAAAATAGAAATCAGGATAAGTATGCAGGGTATATAGATGTCCGTACTCTTTCTTTCTAGAACAGGCTTGCTCTTCTCTCTCAAGAATGGAGTTCTGCACTGTGCTGTAAACTACTCAGCATAAACTGTTATGAAAATCAAGGGGTAGATTTTATTGTTACAAAACTTTTATTAAGGCTGAATGAATACTTGCATACTTGCAACTTATTTATTTATAAAGGAAAATTAATCTGTTGATACCAGAGGCATCAGCTTATGTCCTCTTACTTTGGATAAGCTTAAAGAAATTGTTCCAATATATATTCCCACAGGAGATCATTAGTCACCTTCTCATATGGGAACTTCTTAAAGTAAAAAAAAAAAAAAATTTTAGACCTTCACTAACTCAGAGGTTTCAGGAAGAACCCATTTCTGCTTTCAGAATCTGCAGTGATACAGAATTAGTCACCATGAACTTAAACACACTGTAATTTGCAAACGAATGCAAAAACCCCACAGTGTAACTAGTAAAAGCACCATGTTTAAAAATGTTACACTTAAAATAGATTTAAAAAAACAGTAAGGCCTGAGAATTCCACACTATTTAGTCTTGTGATTAAGAAGTATTCTGACCCTAGTATTATTTTCAATATATGGAAGAATATTTGATGATCATAAACAGAAAAAAATATGATGGCAAAAGGTGAGTTACTATATGATAGCTAGTAATCTTGGAACAACTGTGCTGATGTTGAAATTCTCATAAAGAATGGTATCTTAGGTCATGCGATTAAAGATAAAGAGAATGAAGTTCACATCCTTGTTTGAGTGTAAATAATATTTATGCTTCATCTTTCTTTCTCTATTAGAATACATTTTCAATTGGAGTGAATTTGTAGCTTCAATACATGAATTTCAATATTTTATAGAACTTGTTATATGTTCTTTAGTCTCTCTTTTTTCTCAGTTGCAGAGTTGTATAAAAATACAGCAGAAGAGATAAAACAAATCCAAGAATTAGAATTATAAAATAGGATTCAATTTTTATGTAATTTTTTAATTGTATAAGTTAAAATAAAAAGTTAGAAATGTCTTCATGTTAATCTAGAAAAGCTATCTAATCAAGAGGAAGAATGAAAGCGTATAGGCTGAAAATTGTCTGAATTACCTGTATTTTCTGGCAGGAGGCAAATAAATAGAGAGAACAAAATAATTAAGAACTTATTGAAAAAAACCATGCGTTCTATATGTTCAAGTGTGTTTTAATAATTTTGCTCTCAACTCATTGAATAATTGCTATATACAAATAGGAACAGTCTTAGGCAGTAAAAAGTACAGTACATACAAATCCTAGTATTATTGGTTTTATGGTTATATATCCCAATATTATTAACAGCCATGCTCTAGGGTTCATGAGGCCATCTTACAGCTAACTGATGAATATGATGCATTTTAAAATCAAATTCATTATTCTGTTAAAAAAAATCAACCATAAAGATTTCTCACTATCAGATGTTTTGTAGGACACACTAACATGGTTCAGTAGATCTTCCCTAGTTCATGTGTGCTGCAAGTCTAATAAGGTACTGTGGATTTTAAGAATGGGATTTATCTTCTAGCAGATTTTTGTTTTCTGTATCTATATATATCACTATGATTTAATAAAAATCTCCTTAATATAACCCTGTTGCATTCCCCACTGCAATATAGTCTTGTAGCAATATCTTTTCACAGCAAGGAAGCAACAGTTTTGAAAAGAAAGCTTAGAAAGACGTTAAAAAATGTGTTGCTGTTGTGCGAAAAACGGGTTGTTCTCTATGGCAGCTCAGTATAACACATAGAGCTGAACACTATCTGACTCACTATCTTTAATTTGTTGGATTAAAAATAATTTTTTTTTTAAAAAAAGTAGCTTCTGATAAACATGGTCCAAGATGCAAATAAAAAGATAATTTAAAGGAAAATGTGAAAGCTTTATTAACTATGAAAGCATCTGCCTAAGAGGATTTGGTTCTTTGCAAGTTGTTCCTCCACTAGCCTGCACTGCTCTTACCATTGGCCATTCCAGTCCCTCCTGCTCTTGGTCTGCTCTTGGCCTACCACCCCACACAGTCCCCTCCTGCCTTCCCTCAGCCCCCCTCTCCCTCTGAACCCCTGGCCAGTTGCCTGCCAGGCTGTTCAGTGAAGTGGCTTGGCACAGGGTTGACAAGTGGAGAAGACGATAACAGTGGGATCCAGAGCAGCTTCAGTTGCCCAGACCCAGTAATTTAGGTGCTTGGACACCCTGATTTCCCCACTGCCTTCTCCCACATTCCTCATGGTTGGTGGCTCAGAATCCTGGTTCATCCAGGAGACAAGTGGGGGGCAACTTGGCTTACCAGTAATGGTCAAATGTTAGAAGACAGGTTGTGTGAATGTTTGATACCTCCTGGTGTCCTAGAAAGAAGTACATGGGAGTGTGTGGAGGAGATGTTATCTTTTTGATATGCCTACTCCAACCCAAGTAACAGGGCTCTGCCGTAGTCCTAGGAGGTACAGAGAAGACACTAGAAAAAGTCAGACAGGCTGGGGCAACACTGCTCATCTCCTGGGCCAACCTCCTTCAGTGTGTAAGCTTTGAAACCTTAAATCTAGGTTCGATGTAGTTTTGCAACATTTTTTTTTGCTACACAACACATGCTAACAGAAACCTGCAGGTTCAACTGACAGTGCCATGCTCTGTTCTGGGACGTTGTACAAGCAAAAGGAGTATCACTGTAAGATGCAAGCCTGGGAAATGAAGTAATATCTCACTTGTTAAGAATTGGATGAAAAATAAGATAATAGCAATGTTTACAATGTATTTACTTAAAAGCTGTGGCTGCAACCTTGGCCAGTCTAGAGTCTAGAGTAAAGCAAATTCAATAATTTCAGTCTTTTACCTGTTTTGCACCAGAGTATGGACCCATAGCTTCTTCCCATGAAACATCCAATGCTGTAATAAAATAAAAAGGCCTTTAGATTTTACTTTCTTGATAGATCTGAAGGAATAAGTTTAGTCTTTATCGTTTCACTACAGACACTGAGAGGCCATGGCTCTGACTAATGATAACTTAGGTAGAGTACCATAATTTCTGTACAAGTTGTTTATGATGATGTACTGATATTGAATAAAATAGAATCTACTTTAGGTTCTGAATATGTCTGAATGCTGAATACTCAAATAATCACATGTTTTGAAATCACAAATTAAATAGGCACATGAGTGTGGACCATAAAGATTGCACTAACAAAACACAAGAATAACTCTCAGTTCTATTTATTTCTTTGGCAAACTGCTTCGATATTCTTATTCTTTAATCCAAAATAAATACATAGTTTTCCGACTATCTGGTGGTTTACTTCCATTTCATATTCTGACAGATTAGGCTTGCTAAACACACACAAAGTGACTCTGAAAATTGGTGAAATCTGAGTGCTGGTTAAGATCCAAACAGAAGGAGGGGAAACAAATATTGAATCTACTCCACAGGTATGAATTCAGCAGTTGTGACAGACAGACTTTTATGTCTATATCCAGATGACAATGCTTATGATACATGGGTAAGTAGGAAAATAGAAATATAAGAATGGATGGCAGATGTGATCCTGAAATAGGAGAAGAATCATTGTGTCTCAGGCTCAGAACAGGAAGCTTTCACAGTTCCAGAATGAGAAGTGAACCGAGGGAAAATATACTGAGCTATGTTATCAAAGGTCTACATTACATGATGGCAGCCACGTGCAATATCTGATTGAAAAAAGCTATTTATGGAAGCATATTATATGTTATCATTTACATTGCAATAATGCTTTACTTTTTTGTAACTCCCTAATTATTCAACTGCTAACGAAAAGCAAAGGCTCAGTCATGCAAGTAAAAACATTACAAGCCTTGAGTAGCATTAGACATGATATTCAGCAAACAGAACACTGAGCTTTAAGCAATTCTAGTAAACAACAATATCTTCACCAAAACTCCTGGGATCAGCACTCAATGCTCTGAGCTCTCTCAGCAGCTGATATGCTGTTGATATGCCGAGTGGTTGACTCATGACTAGCCTCACTCAGACCACTCAGTAGCTCAAAGAGGGACTACACCTTATCAAAAATCCCAGTCTGTGCCCATGGGATGTTTCTGATAGGCTTCGGTTATGCTCAGCTCATGGCAAAATTTTGAAACAAATTCACTACATTCACTTTTCAGCAAGAAATCTCACTTTTGATAATTTTCAAGTTATTTTAGAATTTCATTGCTGCTTTGAAAACCAAAGGTGGCAAAGGAGAATAATAGAGGAAAGGTTTAAAGAACAAAGATTTAGAATTTCCTATAGAAAACTTACTACTGCTGTTAAGTACATTGATTCTACAGGGATTTTTTTTTTTTCATTTTCACTAAAGCCCATTTTTCCAGAAGGTTTTTAGTCAAGAAATGTAACCTAGGAAAATGTAATCTAGGAAATCCATTGCCATTGCTACTATCTAAACAGATTTATCAGAACTAGTTTCTTTGCAAGCTGTCATTCTCAGTGACACTGGTATAATATATGGTTTTCATTTAATACTTGGCCTGTGTATGCTGTATTCCTATGACATGTTCCAAATCACTTCCTACAAATGTAGGAAAGGGTTGCACAGGGCTAGAAAGAAAAACACTTGAAAAAATTTTATTAGGCTCTAGCACTAACGAATCCTTGAGTTTTGACAGATATTGCTTCATAAAGTCCTTGATCAGACACATACACATGGATGAACATTTCTTCAAAATCCAAAAGCCTGCTTTTACAGAGAAGAAATTTTGCAAATTAAATCTAAATTAATTTTAAAAGAAATAGAAAGAAAGTGTAAGCTAATCGGTGTAGTGTGAAGACACTCTATTTGTAATTCTCAAGTGGTTTATATAATGGAGTCCTATAAATGATAAAACAGAACTGAAGTGATAAACAGAAAGTGGAATAGTCCCGAGGATGAATTTCATGACTGTTCACAAAAGTAATTCTGATTTCATTGAATGCCATTTTACAGAAAAAAAAAGTCTAGGTTTTCTTCTGAAAGCCCTTTATTTTCAAGCGTAAGTAACAGTAATAAAGTAATCTTTTGCTATATATACAGAGGTAGCTTTCTATTGTAATTCAACACGTATCCCGCGTATAGCTCATTAGAACAGCTACTAACTGCATGTATAATTTAGTGATGGATAGAATGCCTTAATGCAGCAATATGCGTAAGATGTAAACATGAGGTTGAGATAAATAACCTACTGGAATTGTAACTAGTCATCAATAAATATAGTCAGAAACAGCACACAGTAATATGCAAATCTACTACTCTGTCACAATTCCTGGAGCTTTTCCCGTAGCTTCTCTCGTACAGGGAACAGTTTGCAGACATTATGCACCAACGGACAGGTTGAAAGGAAACTGTCTTGGTTGATAAGCACAGGATTGGGACTCAGAAGGTTGAAGTTTAATGTGCAGATTTGCCACAGATTAGCTGGTATGTGGAGGATAATTCAGGTAGCTATTTAATGTTCTGTTTTCTTCACATGCAAACTTAGGATGGTACTCGCTGTGGGTAAAGCACACCGCTGGGCCACTTGGGCACAGTGACCCATGACTCTGTGCATGCTCAGAGCACTGGAGAAAAGGCCAGGAGTTGGAGGGTCTGTTACATCCTTGCTACTTTTCTCTTTAACCCGGGAGCACTCCCAGGGATGGTGTTTCTATCATACATTTGAGGAAAGCTCTGGAAACTAAGTAGGTGGAATTAAAGTCTTCTTAAAATCCATCTTTTCTGCCCTCTCAGTAGAGAGAAGATGAAGTAAATTATATTTCACTTTCCCACTACCAATGCACAGCAGAAATTATAATGCCATGTTCATATTTATTTAGTGTGTATATAAGCCCCCAACTTACTGCAAATGGGTCACCACTGGTGATGGAAAGCTTAAAAAAAAACTACTGAAATTTGCACTTGGAAATTTGAAAACTTTTTTTTTTTTTGCAAATTGTCCAATTTATATCATGAGCTGTAAAAAAGAGAACGATTCTCCCACGCGCTGTAATGCTGACTCATGCACCGCAGTATTACTGAGGCATTGCTTCCCTGGAGGATTATTCAGTTACTCTGGGGAAACTGTAGCACATTTGTCCCTCCCTCTTCATGACCATGCATGAAAACACCTACGGAATATTTTGCTGCTGCAGGCAACCTCTCTGATCTGTGTTCTGGCAGGAAGACACTTCTCCCCTTCTGGTTTAATTTTTTGAGCTTCAGATTTGTAGATCGCCTGAGAAACCTAATGAGCTTTCTATCTGTACAAAATCTAAAGAAAGACAGTGACTATTGCTTTTGGCTGCTTCAGACAAAAGGCTTCAGTAAAATAGTTACAGTAAATTGCTTTTCATTTATGTTAGACCAGTGCTGACTGTTGAATTTCCAGAGTACAAGTTTCAGCAATAGGAAGACAACAGTGAAAACAGAAACTTGTTTGTTACAGATGTATGTCAGATATTAAACAGATATAAATTAGGACATCCAGAGGGACTTGGACAGGCTGGAGAGGTGGGCCTGTGAGAACCTCATGAAGTTCAACAAAGCCAAGTGCAAGCTCCTGTACATGGGTCAGGGCAATCCCTGATATCAATACCAGCTGTCTGGAGAATGCATTGTGGGGAGCCCTGAGGAGAAGGACTTGGGTGTGCTGGTAGATGAGAAGCTCAACATGAACCGGCAATGTGCGCTTGCAGCCCAGAAAGCCAACCACATCCTGGGCTGCATCAAAAGAAGCATGGCCAGCAGGTCGAGGGAGGTGATTCTGCCCCTCTACTCTGCCCTCGTGAAACCCCAAAATAATGTTGACAATTTGACAGAAAATATAAGGAAAATATTATTTCTTACAGCAAAATTTTATATTTTCTCTTGGCAACTGTTTCCTCGAAAACATCAAGCTCAGTGTGATTTTAAAACTACATGAGCGTTAGACCTGAAGGTTAATTCCAATATCTGCTGTGCTCTTTCTTGCTCCTGCACTATGTACAAATCCATCTAATTCCCACTCCTCCCCAGCCCTCGCTCTGAGGTAAATGCTGTGTACATTTGCCTTTTTCCCTTAGTGCTGGAAGCCAGCCAGTCTCTTCCTCCAAGGCCCAAAGACCTTGTCTGACATTTGGGCACCTCGGTTGTAAGCTGAGCCTCCTTCGCTCTTCATCGGGTGCTGACTCCGACAACTCCTCTAAGAATATTACAAAAACCATACTAAAGATCCAGTTAGCCTTAGGCCCTACTTCAGCCAAGCAGCGAGGCACAGGTTTAATTTTAACTGCAATTACGGTGAAATTGGTTATGCACTTATAGCTAATAAGTGTATTATTAGGTTCCATGAGGATCAGGCTTTAATGAATATGCCCTCACTGGCATATAATGTGACATTACAGGGAACTGAAAATAATTTTGAAACCTCAGTATTATTTCTATCCTAGACAGTTCCAAATAAACCAACTTTCCCTTCTTTTTGTGATGTATTTATAGAAAATCTATCAACTTCTCCCATAGAATTGTTTTTAAAATGTCTTATTTTAGATCTCAGTATTCCCCTGGAAACGTGTAAGTAATAGTAATTTTGCCATTAATTCAATGATATAAATAAAAAACACCTTAACCATGCCATAATTTTTGTTTATTTTAATTGGGAGACTTTTTTAACTTAAGAACGTAATTTTCTGCAAAACATCTACCTACAGTATCCAGACAGCTGTCTCCATTTCATTGCCAGGATGCTCAACAAAGCCAATGTTCTGCAGAGCAGAAAGCGAGGCGCTGCTGTTCCAGACACCATCAGATCCCCTCCAGAAGATAATGAAATACTTTTTCAAGGTCACAGACCGCAATACTAAAGTCAACAGACTTTGTCATTCATATCAGCTAGAACTGTAAAGTATTTGCTGCCCTGAAGGATTTGCATCCTCCACTATTTTTTAAGCTACATGTTATGTCCGGGCACTTTCTATCAAAAGAATTTACTATTTCTTCTTTAATCTGTTGTGGCACCTTAGGAGGCATGTAAGACAAGTATTTTTTTTCTGTTATTTCTGGGATATTAAGCATTAAGGGAGCAAGCTTATAAAGATTCACTAGGACTGTTCAAAATGAACCCTGGTCCTCCCTGCTGCTTTTTGCCTAGTCTGTTTTTGCCCTATTCTTTCCCCTCAGTTCCCTCCCATTCCCATTGTTGCTATGCTTATGGGATGGTAAGTATTTCAGAAGATTACTTTACAATTGACCAGACTAGAAGGTCATCCTTGAACTCTTCTAGCTTGTGAAGATTATACAGAGGTGTTTTATGCATCAAATTAAATTTTGATTTAAAAATCAAAGGCTACATTTTGACTGTTCTTCACATCACATTTAAATTCTGTCATATCTATCTGAATATTGAGTTTTTAATTTATCCCTCTCTAAAAGTTGTGCAGTGTCAGCTGTCTGTGCTGTGAGTGCTGGGTAAGGTCTTGGCTCTGTGAAATCAATGGGGATTTTGACACAGGATTCAGTGGGGCTGAGTTTTCACTCAGGCTGTTTTGTTTGTACCCCGTCTGCTTTGTTCTGTCCTAAGTACACTCAGTACAGCTTTTAGATTTAGCTCTCAGATGAAATGCTTTACCTTCTTTGTCAGATAGAAATAAATAGATGCTTTTAAAGATATACAGGATGATATCTTAACTACTTGAAGAACAGCAAAGGACAAAGCAAGGGCAAAATCTGGATTTGCTTATCTATTAAACTTTAATGCTAAGTATCAGGTTTATTCTGCAGATAAAATTATGTTATCATTGTAGAAGTAAACAGGATACTTTTAGAACTGTATAAAGTATAGGTATTGATTTTCTGAAGCATGGTATTGTGCAGCTATTGCCTGACAAACTTTTTGAGTATATCAACATGCAACAGCCTAGCCTTTGTTCAAAGCCTTACTTGTTAATTTTGCTGATGAATGCATCAATTTTAGCACAAAACCAGCTCAGTTTCTGTGTAAGTTACACAGAAATTGCCTTGTCCTGTGTTTTGAAACGAAATAAAATTGTGTTGATTTGAGGGCTAAGGCGTGACATGCACACTGCAGAGCTGCTCTCATTCTCAGACTGGATATTACCAGGTGCTTGATCAAAGAAAAAAAATCAACTTAGCCTACCTGGAGCTCAAGGCCTAGCACACCACGTAACAAGCAAAGCAAGCGTTCAGAAATTAGGCTTTTAGAAAGGCTGATCAAAAATGTGCAACAGTTTACAAAAATACAAAGCAGAGAATAGTGAGTCTACCCTCAGATTTTGGTAAAAAATTATAAAGACATATTCAAATGACCTCAGCTAGAAAGCTGGATATTGGTGATGGTCCAACACCTCTTGGAAAACCTGCTTGAGAAGTAAGAACAGCATCACCTGCTGAGTAGGGGAGAGGAGGGACCCTCCACCCATGCCTGATGCAACGTGGGCTTTGCATCCTTCTTGTGGCCTCTGCTTCAGTAGCACATCCCTATCAGACAAGGCTGGACAATACCTGAACTGGCTGTTGATTCCCTTGGGAAAAGAAACTTTACTCACCTTCTATACTAAAAATGGAGCCTGTAGAGTGCAGAAATAACTGGTGACAGAACAGTAAAGACTTCATTCAAGAAGCAAAGGCAGCAGGTGGGTATGTCTTAGACATCTGTAAGTGTCCTTAGCCTTCTGCATTGTCATGGGGTACCTGCAGCACTGTGGGAAGGGAACATGAGTCTTTACTCTGGTGTAACCTAACCTATGTGTGTGAGTTTACTGTTTCTTCTTATAAGGGCTCATTTTAAGAACAAGGTTTTGGTGTATTTTTTTTCCTTTGAAGTAGGATGTTTTCCACCAGTCTTCCCTTGGTTTCACATTTCAAGTAGATAATACAGTGGCATTAACATTTTATCTGGTGACAGAAGAGATGTATTAACACACCTACCAGACAGAAGTGATTGGTGTATAGGCAGATACAAGTGAAAGAAGATAAAGCTGTATACAGATAGAAAAAAAAAAGAGAATATAAGAATTTACAGCATCACCTGCACCACCCTGACTTTAGAAAAGCTGTAAAAAACTTATACTATATGAATAATTGGCGTTCATTTTATTAGCTCCTCATATAGTACTCTTATGGCAGAGATGTTGTGATAGTGACTCATGCATAATGCAAAGGAGCATAGATATCCTCTATCTCTTATTGCATTCTTTTTCTCAGTATTTCCTAAATATTGACTTTGCCTTTTTTTTTCATTTAATGTTCTACAAATTGAAGGGTCTTGCATTTTACAGTATGTACTGTAACTGGGTGAGGAGAGACACACAAATATTTATAACATGAAAATTACATACACAAATACCTACCTGGTTTCTCAGTTGTGCACTCAATGTCTAAATCTGACACCTATGGGTATCAGCTATGGATTATTAGTCTCTGTTTTTAGTTACTTAAAAAGGTAGAAAGAGCTTGCAGGCAGAAGAAACGACCTTTCAACTCCCATCAGAAAAAACGTTCTATAAACCAGCCATTTTTCACACAACCTCAAAAAAAGCTGTCACTTTGTTCTGCGTTCTTGTGCTACAGTCTTCATCCACTACGCTGGCACCTTTGAATAAATATTGCAACTGTAAGTGGCTGTGGGGTCCAGGTTTTGGGTTAAGGTCCAAGTCCTATCCTACAATATGTTTGTGACCTTTTCCCCATCTGCTCACTACACTTTTTTCTCCAAGGCTCTTCCACTTTTTGCAGTCATTCCTTGTTGTTGGGTTTTCATACCGGCCATGGGAGCATTCAGAAGCACATGTGAGACTGATGCTTATCTCTCACAGCAGCTGTGGCCTTCTTCCCCCACTCCTCCCCTTCTCTGCCAAGGCTTTCTGTTCCCACCTTCCCCTACACATTTCCTGTGTGTATTTATCACTGGTTTTCACTCTTAGGGGTGTATAAGCAACAAATTGCAAAAACATAGTTGGCGTTCTGGCCTCAAAGTTAACTGGTTTGTGGCTAGTCCTATTTTGTTTTGCTGAAGAGTTGTGAGGAAGTAACCGAAAAAAATTTTGGGTTCTGCTTTCACATCTTACATGCTTAAGGTCATGGGTTTGACACTTCTAAGGAGTAGAACTGATACAAACAAACCTCACAGAGAGGCGGGGCACAGGTGCTCTTTATTAAATTGAGATTGCGTTAATGAAGGCCTTTGAAGATTAAGATGAAGGCACTGAGTACAAGAACCACCCAACAGAAGAGCTTCATTTCCTCTGGGTACGTGTTGGAAGGCTCATCCAAATCACTGGGAGTTGCTTCAAAGTTTTATGGTGATAACAATCCTATTTGCATTTACCCTACACATTTCTAATGAAAAAAAAAAAAAATTCTAGCTCTGCTCTAGTAATTATTATGGATGCCTTCTAGGAAATCAGACTAAAAATATCAGCAGATAATATTACAGCACTACAAGATAAAGTCTCCATTCAAAACATGTTAAAATCAAAGTTAATTCTCGTCAGTCCCAGTGGATATTTGTGGTTAATTCTATATCACTGAGATGTTCTTCCTGACTTAGGTATGGAGGAGCAAGGGTCACAAACAGTACAGGAACAGAAACATACAAGTACCTGCAGAACTGGTTAGAGGTATCTACCAAGAAATTCCTATACTCTGCTTACAGCTGTGCTGTTATATTGAAGTCCTACGTGTGACATGCTCTATTTGCAAGAAGTCTGGACTTGCTGACTGAATGAACGCAATGCAAGTGTTTTAATGGGTTGGGCTATATTAAAATTAGAGTGCAATTAATGTGCATAGGTCACTTAACCCTAGGAACACTGAGGTCTGAAAAGAGCTCAGGAATATCTTAAATTCAGCTGAGACTAATGTTTCAAGTATTTCATCACCGAGTAATTAATAGTTTCATGGCTATAAAAGAATATTTCACAGGCATCTTTAGCAACCTGACAATACCAGGATTTGGTATTACAGAATTATGGAAATTTTTCTGGTCAGCACTGTAGCACAAAATTTCTCATGTTAGTGTAATCACAACAGAGAATAACTCCTGGGAAAGTGGTTTGTTTTATTGTTATTCCAGTTTGTATTTTTTTGTCTCATCTAATAATCTATGATGCTATTCAGTAATGTATTTTTTCAATTTAGTGAAATCCCTGTAAACAAATTTCCACTTAATGTCATAACTGGAATTTAGTGAGCAACAAATAAAAGCCTTTTATATTTCTTTCTTAATGATACTCTGAACTGTACCATTTGGTGTACTGACCACAGTAGCAGAATCCAGAAAACAGGATCCAGTCACCATAACATCTTGTCAGCCGTCAGATCTGTGTTTTGCTGATGAACTCAAGGCAAGCTGCTTTGCTGAAGACAATTTCCTAAGGGCATCAGTTGATTAGTTTTAGATAATTCTTAGGTTGAAGAAATACTATCTGCACTTGAAGTGGTACAGCTGGAAGTTCATCCAAACTCCCAAGTATCTTCCTCATCCCATGCTGGGGCAAGTCTAGTGGCCTGCAGCTCCTTCTGGGCTCTTTCTTATCTCAAACTCTGTCTTGGGGGAAAATGAAATAGTGCCTGCTATCTATGCAAGGTAATTAGTTTATGGAACACACTTTCTAATCAGCTGGAAATCCACCATCTCTTTCATTGTGTGTGATGGAAAACAGAGTGTGTTACTTCGGTTGAAGATTTTGATTTTCTTCCTGATGCTGGAGAACTGTAGAACTTCCCTAACATCCCAGTGTTCAGTATCCTCCATTTTTTTTTTCCAGTGTCCAGGCAGAGCAATAATCACAGATTCTTGGATCAAGATGAAAGGAAACTCTGCCTTTAATTTCCTCCACCGCAGCTCTTCTGTGCTGAAGGCATCTGCCATACCTAATGGATGATTTCTTGCTGTGGGAGCACTATCAGTCTAGTGTGAATCCCACTGAAGTTTCTGCCAAACGTTGCAGAGTTCACACTTAACGTCTGTTAAAGTTTGACAGCCTGCTCCTTTTTCCTCCGCTTCATTTCTGCTTAGCCTTTTGCAGGAAACCCAGGAGATTCACAGGGCTTGTGGAACTATGGTAGAGCTCACCATGGTTGTTGACAGCTATACTTTGAGATTAAAAGAAAGCATTCCCATCCTGCACACTGGTATCCTACCAAGCAGGAAAATAGCCCGGTGGCTGTGGCTAAATGAGAATAGAAACCCATTTTAAACAGACCACCAAGGGTCAGCTGTTCTGGACTGAGGTAAAAGAGAGGGAGTTTTTCCCCCATTGAATACTGGCTGAATGTAGTGCTAGCTCCTCTGCTAAACCAGATACAGACTCTGTTCTCTGATGTGCAAAGTGGTGGTAGAAAGCAGGAGAAAGGTTTTCTCAGCAGTAAGTTGCAGGCTGTCCACCTGTACAGGGTGGACCCAGGTGGCTCAGGATCCTATGTGGCACTTCTGTGTGCCTGGAGTTAGAGGTGAGATTTTTGTCCCTTGGCCCTGGGGCCATTCCAACAAGAGCTAGTGTTATGCAGCACATTCATATTTCAGAGCATTACCTTGAAACTAACATAATCTAAATGTGTATTGAAGATCTGACTGCTGTCTTTGCTATGACTGTTACTCTACACTTCATTATAGGCTGCCACTGGAAAACAATTGTCATAGTTGGTAAGTTTTTCTGAAATATAGACAAGAAGTTGTGAATATACAGTAAATGTGCTATAAGCAAACTTAAGAAATACAAGGTAAAATTAAAAATCCAATGGTTCAAAATGTGTAGGGAAAAAATGTAACATCATACATTACCTGGGAAACCTTGGTAGGAATGTTTTTCCTGCAGATCCGATTCTCTATTCCCAGGAAAAGAGCAGCAAAGACACCAGGATTTCCCCCATGAAAAAGACAAATAACAAAAATGTAGACAGATGAGACCAATGGATTTCTAAAAAGAATTTTTATTTTTAAAAATCTTAAATTACTACCATGCTACACAGACCACACCAAAAGAAAGACGTCACACTTTCTTGGGGGATCAGACACAGTTCTATCTCTGCAATGGGGAAAGTTACACAAACACCTTGAAAACTGTCTTTTGGCACCCACTCTGTGATTTTAAATGCATAAAACCAGCAGGTCTAATAATGAAACTAATGAGGCTTAGGCCTCATACTGTTCAGAACGCAAAAATGCCCAAAGCGTAGTTACTGATGAGAAGCTGAGACAAATTCACCATAGGGCCAAATTGCACATTTTTCATAAAGAGAGTAATGTAATTAAACTCACTCAAACGCAAGGCATTATCCATATGCAATCTTTACACTCAAGCTAGAGGTTCATATATTCTGCCACCAATAGAAATCATGATATGCAAGACTGATGCCTACATTTGGCTTGTGTTATGAGAACCAATTAGACAATTCCTGCTAAGTTTCTTTTTTTTTAGTGCCAGAAGACTATGGTCTGTATTTATCAGACTATAAAATTTCAGAAAAGGAATATTCCAGGAATATGAATAAAGAGAACTATATTGGTATAAATGAAGATGGAATTCAGCTTGCCATTTCCAGGAATTCTGCAAAGCTTAGCACCACAGGAATCTACTCTCATACTGTATCTCTTTATGTGTGTACTTCATGTATGGACAGATATATGTATGTATATAATATATATACACATACATCTATATGTATGTATGCGTACATGCATATATGCAAGTGTGTGTGCTTAAGATAAGGCTGAGAGATGTTTCCTGACCCATAGAAAAGTTGTAAAAACTGTGTTATGTAAACTGATGGTAAAAGTATTCACTACATGAGTCATATTTTGCACAGCTTGTACTTAGAAAGCCAGTGCTGTTTTGGCTTCTTTTCTTGTTCTGGGGCTGGATCAGATTTCTACTTGCCATAGCATTACACTTCCAGTGACTTTCTTTGACAGAGATACAGCATGAGCAATTCAGTTGCTATCTGATGGAAGAAAGCTTGGAGCTGTGTAGGCCCTATTTTGATTTTTTTTTGGGCTAGGCTGGAGTAAAGGACACTTGTTCACACACTGCCTTAATGACTCATCATTATAAATAAGATTTGAAAAATACTGGAAGTCTCATGAAGCAACTGTAGGAAGCTGACTGTATAAGGAGAGAGTGTTTCACCCAAGTAGCTATTAGAATCACAGATCTAAGCCAATCTTGTGCTAAAAGCGGGACTAAATCTGAAGTTAGACTGTGTTGTTCAGGGCAGTGCGCAGTCATAACTTAAAAATCTCCAAGAGTGGAGGTTCCACAGCCTCTTTAAACAACCTATTCCAGTTCTTCACAACACTCATAGGGATTTTTTTTTTCCTTATATTCAACCAGATTTTCTCTTGCTGCAGCCTGAGCCCATTGCCTCCCCTCCTTTCCCGGTGCACCTCCGAGAAGAGTCTGGCTCTCTTTTCTGTAACTCCCCAATAGCCACCGATGACAACTAGATCTCCTCTTAGCCTTCTTTTCTCCATATTTAACAAATTCAACCTCCTTAATTTCTCCTTGTACACGTTTATACCAGTGCCCTAATCTTAGAGGATCTATGCTAACTCTCTGCAGTTTGTCCATCTCTCTCTTGTATCAAGGAGCCCAAAACTTCATGCAGTTTTCCCAGTTTAATCTCACCAGTGCTGAAACACTAACATTTAATTAACCACACAGATGATATAAAGGCAGAGTCAATTGCCATGTAAATTCAATATCAGGTTGAAAGTGTAAGAGCTGTTAGCAGTTTCCAGTAGTGAGTCAGCATAATAAGTTTCTCAGAATCTATTTACGAAAGTCTGAAATCACACAAGAGAGGTCAACATCCAAATATAAAAGACAAATCTTTATAACAGAAACTCTTGTTCCTGTATTGACCAGTATCTGCTGAGCTATTTTTGTTCCTTGCAAGAAAAATATTTCATACCTTGGTGATTTTGAACAAAATGCTATTTAAAATTTAAATGTCAGCTTGACTGAAAAAAAAAAAAAGATCCGGAAGTCACTAAAAGGAAACGGCTGTGATGGATTTTTTTTTTGGTCTTACCTACAATTATGATTGTCTTTTTAAAGTCTGTATGACTAGGTAGTATAAGCAAAAGGCACACAGTGGGCATGTAGATGATTTAAAGAGAGGAACTCAAATTTATATGCAGCAACATGTATTTTTTTCAGTGTAACTCTCTAGACAATTACTGAGGTATGAGCAACTTCATGTTGTAAACTTCCCTGATGTACTTCTAGTCTTTCAGTCACTGGCATAATAGGTACTATTATGATGTGGAAATACACCGGTGCAGTCACCCTTGATAAGCACGTGGTCAGTTAACTTAAAATACCGTTGCTACGCATAGTGAAGATTTACCTTTTCAAGTAATGATCCTTGTCTGAAATACAGCAACAAATGTTGATATAGTCTTAGCAAAAATAAGTATCTCCCACAACTTCGAAAGGACAAGTTAACCATTTAATTAAAAAAAAAAATAAATAAAAGAAGCTGTTCTAACACCTACTCAGGTTTCCACTGCCATCCAGTTCTGACTGAGGCAATGCTGACATTGATTTTGATTTGACTGTTAGATGCACCGTTGCCACTACGCCTGCCTTAAAACACAAGAGCATTCTGCAATGTTGCTTTGTAATGTTTTGCAGTGCCGTGTCAACACAAAACTGAGCTCCTCATTTATGGAATCGTATTTGTGATATACGACGCTGAGGGCCATATTGGCTGGGTAATAACCAACATCTTTCATGGGGGCAAGGACCCTCCTGCATTCTAGCATCATTATTCTTAGGAACACAGCCGCAATCTCCATGCTCTCCAGAGAGAATAAGTCAACCTGAAGGAGATAGATAAGTGATAGAACTGCAGCACCTCTTTGAGGTTTGTTTTTTCCTGCTCTGTTCCAGGAGATAATTGTCACAGGAAATGGAGCAGTCCCTGCAGTCAGAAAGATATAGAGACACCATTACAACTGGTTTGCAATGGGAAGACCTCCTGACATACAGAGGTTGGGAGCAGCTGGACCCTTCCAACATCCTCATTTTTATAATAGTCCTAAATAGAATGGCACGTCAATTACTGATACCATGCCCTCTCTATCACAACAAAAAATGAAGTAAACATGAGGAAGAAATAATCCTTAGCATGTTTGCAATATATTTTGGAAGGTCCTTTAAGGTTGAAAACATTATCTGGAAAGCCAGCTGCGGTCTTTACTCCTCCCTGTTCTCGATAAGTCCCTTACTCAAGTGGAGGACAGGTTGAACGTCATTGCACTGACGTTTTGAACTTTTATCTGCTGGTTCTTATCTTTTCTGCCATGCAAAATACGTACATGAGAACTCTAATTTCTGCACGTTAGCAGCAAAAAGATTAAAAGGAGAAACATGTCTTTCATTCGGCTGTTCTCTACCAGCAGAAGACCTGAATGCTAATGAATGAGTACAGTCCAGAATATTAGAGAAGAATATCAATAAAGCTCACGCACCTTCCTTCAACAGAATTAAAGATGTTGTTACTGCTGCATCTCTCTCAGTGTACACTGTGCAAGATGCCTTCTCTATCAGTTAATACTACGCATCCAGAAACAGATTGCTGGTTCTTATTACTGCTGCCATGTCTAGCAACCCAAGTAATGAGTGAGGTTGTATCACAATAGGTACTTCATACAGAGAGGAAATTGTCTGCCTCAGGAAACTTACACTCTGTATGGACCAAACAGGTTAATGAAAGAGAAAGGGTGAACAATGCACAAGGCATTGAACACCTGTGTGAAAGGCTGGATGAAGCTGACTGCCCTTGCAGGGTCATGGCCCTGCTGGGAAGATCTCCTCTCTCCTTCTTCTACCTACACTTCACAAATGGTGAATTCAGGCAGGGGTCCATAATTGCCAAAGGGCTTCTAGAGCTCAGAGTGAAAAAGAGTTCCAACCTATCAGTTTACCAGGCGTGCTGCCCTGGCCTCTTCCCTCCCAGCCACAGGCTGTTAGCAAGCCCACGTACTCATGGGTGGTGGGGTGCTTACAATTGTGGAGCTCAGCTTTGGCTACAAGAGCAAATAGGAGCTGGCTTGTTTGTGTATATCCCTCTCACTTGTACCTGATGTGTCTGACCTTTCTTATCACCTGAGTAATAAAATTAATAGGATAATTTATTTTTCTTTTAATAATGAATGCAAGTAAAATAAACATCTGTTCATGTTTTTACTCAATGTTAGTTGCTAAGTATTTAGGACTGTTATCCCCTTTGCTTACTTGACACAGCAGTACAGTATGATACTGTTACAGACACGAAATAATTAGATTAATGGAAAAATAGAAATGTTATTCAGAACACATACACTGGGATCAGTGAAACTTGCAGCTGAATGGGAAATGTAATGTCTAATTTCTAGTGCATAACATGAGGCATAACATTATGTTAAGGACTGTAACAGCCCATTACAGTCAGCGCATGACAGAACTCTTAATGTTATATTTAGGCAAGAAAGCCACAATTTCCAAAGCTTTTAAAATGTTCCACAGCTTAAAACTACCTTAGGTACCAGAAACACAGGATTTTATCAAGTATCAGTAGAATAAGGCAATTTCCGTTTCGCAATGGCATAGATAAAACCACTAGCCTGACAAATGAAAGCATCAGCTTTATTAGAAATAATACTGTACGTAACACCATACAGACTGCAAAAGACTCAACCACATGTTAAAAACAAAAGCCTCCTTATGCTCACAAGTCTACAATTGAAAGTGGGACAAGTTCAGTATTTCACTACTGAGGGAAATTATAGTGTATACAGTATTATTGACTACTGCAATGACTTGGGAAAGGATTTGGCATTACAAACCTTTCAAAAAGCATGTTCTATTTAGTGGAAGTGAATCTTTTATGCTGATAGATATTGTGTTTCTTTCAGACAGACATTTGAAGACCATCTATTATTTGAAGGGATGATATCCTCTTAACGAGACAGTCCAATACTTATAAAAAAAAATATTAAGGAAATGTAATTTCTGTGGGAAATGTTGGTGCTCCAATGTCAATACTAAAATCTTCACTGTTAAAGGGGCAGTCAGATACAGGATTTTGGTTGCAACTTATTGTAAATGTTTGGTTGCACAAATTGCACACAGCTTTTTTTTATGGATATTATGGTCATTTAAATGTGATGCAGTCCCACCTCTTTTAAAATGTGCATTTAAAAAATTGTTATGAATTTTACCAACATGAAATAATAAATATTTTACCCTGTTATGTTTGCAGTCGGCTCTTGGTTACAGTATCAGATTTTCTTCTGGTAGTTAAGAAATTTTGCTAGCAAGTTTAGAGGCACAGTGGAAGTGATGGGAATCGTCATGTTAACGAAATTCAGGTTTAATAATTAAATCTTGGTAACTACAGGGGAAGGTATACTTTTGAAAAATTCCTTCAAGGCCTACGGTTATGTAACTCCTGTGCAGTTTAAACCTGTTACAAATTCTCTGAAGCTGCCGGTTCAAAGTTTTTACTCTACATTGCACAACAACTTGTGCATGGTGAAGCACAGGCGTACGTACTACCTTCGTGCTAGTGGTAGCACTGAACATACTGATGTTCAATGGGACTTCTACATGTTTCTCACTGGAACAAGTTACTGCTGCCTTACACTGAAGCTTTTGCTTTGGCATGCTTCACGTAATGGCAAATTGCCTGGGTACAGGCAGCTGTGAGATGGTATTCCTTTAGATTTCGAGTCAAGTGGCACTTATCTGTGCACAAAGGGCAGTGCTGGTAGTATTGAACAGAGGAAAAATAAAGAAGGAGTCGTTTGTTAATTCTACAAGCTTTTTCTATAACCAAATAAATTACTTTGTGTGAATGAGTTCATAGCTCTGAGCACATGAGGTGCTGCATTAGATAACTACATATTATCCATTTTGCTGGATCAATAACACCAAAGAGTGGGTGATCTGTTATGTTTTATTCCTTCTTTTGGTTAGTTCAATTAGTTTGGCAAGCATTTGAATTATATTTAATTAAAGCCAATTTAACAATGACCAATTTTCCTCATACCTTTTGCCATTAGCAAAAATGTTCTAGTATTTGCAAAAAAAAAATTCCTGGTTGGGAAAAAGTCAATATTTTGGCTTTTACCTTCTGCCCTGAGGAGATCCCTTATATAGAAACTCCAGCCATGTTGCTCTGTAGGCTCAAGTTTGTGGCTTCTTGAATGTCGTGTAACTACAGAAGATCATTTTTACCTTCAGTTGCACTATTGTAGATGCTTATATGTTAGGCAGTTTTCATTTGCAGACCTGGGTGTAGAGGACTGGAGCTTAAGAACAAGATTGTAATAAAGCATATGTTACGTATAATGTACAAATGTAGATGTGCCCTTCCTCCTCCACTGTGCTCTGCGTGAATCCAGTGCACAAAAACAGGTCCACTCTTACTTGGGTGCAAGCTCAGGGAAAAATATATTGAAAGTGTATTAAATTTGCAAGTTTTGCTCGTATCAGTGGGATTATTAAGTAAAAAATCAAGGGTTTTTTTTGCAAATGCTAAGAGAAAGTAAAATTACAGAGGTATTCAGGATATTGGATTTAACAATTCTGTTAGAAGGAATGACCTGCTTTGAACTTCAGGATGGAATGTGTGCACGTATGCACATGTGTGTGCATATGCTACATCTAGTGTGGGCTGTAGGGATATAAACCACATTTGACATCTTATTTCACAAACTTTACATTTTTTTTTTCAAGACTATTGCGCATCTGTTCCTTCTGATGGGTTAAGTTACCTCCATGCCACTGCATATCTACGATAATGCAGTCTACTGGGGCCAGTCTGTATAATTTTATCATACCGAGGCCAAAAACCCTATCCTGCCCTAACACACAAACATTTTATTTATAGGCCAGTAGGACAGAAGCCTTCCCATCCTTTATCTTTTATAACACTCCACATAATGTGATAGTAGGTAGTGAATGTGATATTAGGCAGTGGACAAAATGAACTTAATTTCAGTTCCACGGTAGACTGTAACAGTAGAGCAGGGACGAACAGTGGGAAGCTGTAAAAGAGGAACAAACTGTCCTGCTAACATCTCTGAAGCAGCTGTCTCTCTCTTGAGATAGAATAAGCTGTCGCTTTGGTTACTGATATTTCATCAGGCAGCAGTGTGCTGTACAAACAACCTGAAACATGCAGAGTGTCATACATCCTCACAAAAATCTAGGATGTCCTTATAGTGAGGCAAAGAAAAAGTATCAGGATCATAATTTCACATTTTTACATGGCTTTTATTGACTTCATCTAAGCAGTAATTGTAGCTGAGCCAAATAGCCAGAAATTAATTTTAATTTTATACTGTGCAATCCTAACCTACTGATTATCCTACCAAAATGTATAAACTCATTTCCACTCTCATGGAGCACTGAGAGCTGCAGACAGCTGGTACCAGAGAGAGGGTGCTTTGGCCTGTAGTGCTCCTCACCCCTGCCTCACACAGAAAATCCAGGATTGTCCCCATATTGCCCCAAAACTAGGTATCTGCTAAGAAGAAGAGGTCAAGAAGATACCCTAGTACCTGCTCTAACCCTTGCAGAAGCAAAGTAAAAAGCTGTATTGACTTCACTTGACTTTTGACTCAGACTCTCCTGCAGACAGCCCATTGTAAATTCTTGAGACTGCTTAGTTGTTTTTGCCAGATGCCTGTATACGTGCCTGCACGAAAAGGGGTGGTCTGAGCCTCCCAGATGTACCACCTTATAATTCCTATCTTTGTCCCAGAGGCAACAGCTTGATCTTGGGGTAGTGGAGACCTCACACAGATTGTTCTCTCTTGTACTAGACATGGAATTGTATCCTAGAAATAAAAACAAAAAAACAACCCAGATGCAAGTAAAAAGATAATTAAGAACTGACATATTCATGCTTTCTGTGTTTCAACATGAAATAGCTTTGTTTTTGGTTTGGATCAGACATCCATGTCGGAGAGCTACCTAAATCATGTCCTTGCCTGATTAAATGAATGAAAAAAAAAAAAAAATCACTTTTTAAATGGTTTTGACCTTGGTTTTTTTTTGGAAGATGGTATTAATGTTGCCACTTCTGTCTCCAGGCATAGCCATTGCACACAGTTTACAGAGATTCATCATTAACATCTCTAGAAGCTTTAACAGCTTGTTTCAGAACTTTAGAAATGACAGAAAAAAGAAAGGTTTTCAAGGTTGTTTACTGTTCTGCAGGACTCGATTCTTTTATGCCATGCATTTTTTATTTATCAAAAACCTGCTTGACATTGCCACAGAAAAAGTGATGACTGAGAAGCAGATTTTTGCACTCAGGTTTAGTGGATATTCACAGTTTGTAAGTCATCACTGTGGGTTCGGCTGCAGATTTTCTCTCCCACCACTTTGATTCACTGATATTTTACCCAGGATCTTTGTGAAAGTCCTCAGAGATAGCATCACATTCCTGGAGAATTTGTTTCCTGCAGCCTCAGACTAGCCCAAGGTTACCTTGGGCTATAGAGTCACACACTGGTTGCGCAGATCACAGTGCACCAGCAGCAGCAGCCACTCCTATAGTGTAAAAAATGTATTCCAGCAAAGAAAAAATCCCAGTCACTGGTGTATGTGATTAGCACCAATTCATGTACAAATGAAAAGAGCAGATAAAAGACCCAGAGGATATCCCCGAAGACGAACCACCAAGCAGACAAGCACACTTAGGAAGGAGGGAAATTGTCTTTGATATACACGTCAACAATGGTATGTACTCCATGGAATAAAATATCCTGGGAAGTGACAAAACCACACAGTTTATTGTTGCTAGAGCAATTTACTCTGAGAAATGAGCATTTCTCATGCAAAGTTTAAAAGTTTCTTTTTTAAATGGATTCACCTTTTAAATAATAAACAGGCAAGACTGGTTTGCTGATCTTTTATATAACACTACAATATTTTAATTTGTGCATATTCTGCCTTTACAGTATCAAAAGTGCTATCCTTTCTTGTTTGTATCTGTTTTTCAGTAGTTTATTATCCAACATTGCAAATGAGTTACTTCTTTTCAGGCTACATTGCAGAAAACAGTGAGGAACGAAAAATAAAATTTCCATGAGAGGGGACCAAGAGAAGGTGTTCTGCACAGCAAAGGAGCTGCTATTTCTGCACCTAAAATCTCATTATAGGCATTAAAATGTCACCATAAAGACTCTCTAAACCATTCACTAGCAGAATGGAGCAATGCACCAAACAGATCTATGAATTGCTGCCTGGCTGGAACAGGCAGAGATGAGGTATGCATAGAAAGTGAGATGTCTCCGGCAATATGTTACTAGACTGAGATCACTTTCCTACTAGGAATGCAAACCAGATCAGTATGTTCTTCTGCCACACACTTCAAACCAAGTCTTACAGCATCTCTTGTTTGTGAGATGTTAACAATCACAATGCATAGTTCAAAAAAATCACAGAGTTAAATATAAACACAGATATAACTGCTGTGAGGTGTGTACAGCTCAACAAAGCAAAGTCTTAAAAGCATGGGCTTGCCAGACCTTCAAGCCCAGCACAGGAGCACCATCCTTAGGACGAACACCCTTGCAGATAGCCTGATGCTTTGCTGTCCTAGACAGTTTGGGCTATATGTGACCTTAAAGCCAGCCTGGACAATAGCAGTTTGCATTCCCTGAATACATCAAGATAAAGTTCAATGCAATGATAGACTAGACCCGCAATCCCAGAAATTCAACAGCATAGCACATATAACATAAAGCACCACAACTTCTTAATCATAAGGTAAAGTATTTGATTTCTAACAGATTAGCAGCTCTTACTGCTTGTTCTCCACTTGCTGTTGGAGTCCCATCTGATCTAATTGGCTTTTGGAATAGTAACAACAGAGCTTGGGTCTGAACTCCAGGGATCTATGTTAATGAAACAGGACTATGATCTTTATGGACCTCAGTCAAAAGCTGGGGATTAGAACTTCAGATATAAACAGCATGCACAGATGAATGGTTCAAAAGCAGAATTTGTGTTGGTAATTGCTTTTGGCAATGAAAAAAAAAGAAGAAATTTACATGACATACATGCCAAGGTATCTGCAAGCAGAATGTTTCTCTCAGGCATTACCAGTCAAAGTAGTGCAGATACTTCATTAAAAGCCATATTAATATTTTGCATATGAAAACATGGCTAATATTACAGAGTTTAACTGTTATTGCACAGCTCAGTGCCAGGAGTAATCAGCCAAACTTTCTTCTCATGGATGAGTGCTCCAAGTAGAGGATCCAGCCTCCTGCTCAGTACAGAGATGCTCCAAGGCAGAGCAGGCAAGACATGAGTCAGCCCTTTCCTTATGCCATGCTACCAATAATAAGCTCTTTGAGGTCACTTAGCTAAATTACATATCCTCTTCTGTACAGGAAAAGAGAGGGAAGTGATGCCCGGTTCAGAAGCACCAAATCCAACTGAAAGGGCTGGGAGTTCAGGGGCTGTGCTCAGCAGAGAGTTTTGAAGAGCCTCCTTTGAGGTCTAGAGGGTATTTAGCCAGAATTATGTGCCTATGGGATGAAAAAGGGTTCAGAAAGATCCTGTACAGCACTCAACATGCCCAAATTCATCAGCATTAATCTTTTGGCCTGCACATTCCTTGCATCGTCAGCTCTCATCACTGACCGCTGCAAGGGCAAGAACCACGCTTTCTGCTGATGCCCTGCAACACCCTGCTAGGGCCAGGGGTTTAGGATTTCCTCTGTATCTTGTTCTATGTCTTTTGTCTTTGGTAATGGAGTAAAGCAGGAAAAAGAATCCAGAAATACAGCAGCTAGTGATTTGGGGATTCTCCATTTGAGTCCTGAAAGTCAGTAATCAGTGGTCACAAGCTGAGCATTTATTATCAAGAATTGCTTTTGAAAAGTTGGCCTGTTCTTTTTTTTTTCCTGCCTTTATGACTCATGCTCAGTCTTGCCTTCCTTTGCTAATATTAAAAAAAAAATCACCATTAAAAAATCTGAAATGGTCCTAAAGAGTATTCTTTTCATAGCTTCACCACTGTTAATATACATTGTCGCAAATAAATTATAACAAGCGTTCACTTCCCATCATGCTCCAAACAAAGAGAACTAAAAATGTCCCCTGTCTTGATGTTAATTTCTTTATTTATTTGTTGACTAAAATCAGTTGTGCTCACTTTAAGACATGACAGAGACACGAGTTTCTCTGATGATCTCTGCCCAGACAGTGAAAGTCTGCCTGAACACAGAGCTCTGTATCTGAGCAGTGCAAAGGGTCAGAAGAAGGCAGAAAGTATCTATTTTAAAAATATGTATTTATGCTTTCTTAACAAAAACCACAAACAGGATGACCTTTTCTACTAGCATTGGAAAAAACACATGGGAAAGAAATATTTTTTCCCCTGATCCTTGTTAGATGCCTTTAGCAGTTGCTGCACTTACAGAAGAAGGTTTATTCTCTGTACAAGGAGAAGTTGTGTGTGGAAAGCAGAGATAAAGCCTGAGGTATATCTTTCTGAGTGCTTTTGCAAATAGCTCAGTGGAGTTCACAAATGCCCCTTTAGACTATTTCAGCTTTGAAGAATCAGCAGCAGAATCTTAAAATCAGAAGATAAGCTACTGGACCAAATGTTTTTGAATGAGAGATTGCAAGCACATGACCACATGAAATTTTAAGTTACATTAAAAACACAATATTTATGTAACTGTTCTTCCTGTCATTTTTCAGACCTCCAGTATGGTTTCAGAGAAATAGTCCTGCACATTGAGTAATAATGCATCACAGGACCCTGTTCCCATAGATCTGAAATTTCTTAGTTTAATCTTCACCTAAACAAATATTCCCTTAAATAAAATAGAATAATATTCTCAGTGGCATCTGCTGAGTGTTTGCAGTCGCTTGGAAAAGTAAACAGACCCCCCTGCCTGTTCCTGCTTCCTTTGACTCCCACTTCCTTTCCCATGTGCTTTATTTCTCTAACCGTTTGACCCACGCCTGGGCCTTGCAGGTTCCATCTTCCTTTCTTAGTTCTGGTGGCACTGCAGCACCACACTGCTAATGAGCCACGGAAATTAGCTTTGCCACCTTTATTGGGAAACCATGGCCAAAACTTTTCTACTTTATGGGAACTGATTGCATGTGGGTATCAGAGAGGCACTGGACCCTCTCCACACAACAATAAATTGCTTCTTTTATCTTGACCTTTCTGCCTCTTCTTTAATTCCCTACTTTTTCTTTTTTCCTGAACTATTCGATTCTTGGCTAGTTTTACTGCTTGCTATAGAATATGTGTGTCTTAAGATTTGTTTTTTTAACTGATATATTCTGAGGAAATATATGCTTATTTTAGTCAAGATATGATCTAGTCTAAAAGAAAAATGTTCCTTTTGATTGACACACGTGAATTGCAGGATTCACGGCAAAGGTTGAATGTATCTAGCGTAATTACGCCAATGATAAGAAGAAATTGCTGTGGACAGAGATATATAGGCTCCCCAGAAACCTGAAGAGACTAGTATTTGATCAGAAAGTCTCTATTTGAAATTGGAACTATGCTTCTTGCTCTTGAGGCATGTAACACTGATTCACATTTATAGAGTAACCAGGGGCAGCATGAGACACCACGTTAACATTAACAATGGATAGTTAATATGAGATTGGGAAATCTTCTTTATAGCCAGTATCTGTAGCTTCCTGATTGGTGTCTGTCTAAGCAAAATCCATGGCAAAAAAAAGTCCTGCACAAAAGTTTGTAAATAGCTTTGTATTGAACTTTGTCAGAAGAAAAGGAAAAAGAAAGATATTTCCTTTGAAAATTGCAGTTGGCCACAAGCAACACTATATGATTACTTGCTTATCTGTTGTCATGTCAGCTGATTAATGGTGCAACTAAGATTGGGATAAGAAAAGAGGTGCTCAGTTTTGCAATAATAGTATGCCACTAAGACAATTTCACAGGTGAATTTTGGATAGAGAAGGACAGGATCCTACGGTGTGCTGCTTCTAAAATCTCAGTGAATGAGAAACAGGTACTTGTCCCTCTCAACAAATCACTTCTAGTTTTGGTGGTCTGCGAGGAGCTAGTGAAGAGCAATTTAAGACATGCTTGATGATGCCATAGTTCTTGTTTAATAATATACAGACACTTCTTTAGGGGCTGAGGATAACAGAAATGTTTAACTAAGCACATGAAAGTTTCTAAAACCAAATGCAAGCACGAATCCATTTTGGCACATTCCTGGAAAAGCATCCATGTCTGCATACATCTGTTATAAACCATTGCAGTTTCTTACAAGGTACGGTTATTGAGCTCAATTCACAACACTGCAAAGAAGCAAATGCACTAAGTGGAATAAATGCTGTCAGGGAGACACCAACTTTGAACATCTTGTCTGTGTTTTCCAAGCAATGGAGAAAGGCATTATAATCTATTCTGATCATGCAGTGCCCAAATAGCCAAACAACTTCTGAAATGCCAGTAAATTCCTTTGGCTTTACTGTACATTAATTTATGAGCTTTAAAAAGAGTCTTTAAAGGTTTCCAAAGCTATGGCACAGCTAATTCAGTTCATCAGTTATCATTCAGAAATATAGCGGTCAGTGAGCACGAGCAGCAAAGCAGAGATGGAGGCCTCGGCATTATGGAGAGGAAACAAAAGCCCGCTCTGAGAGCTGACAATATCAGGTAGAGGAGTCACTTCCTGAATGGAAGCTGAAATCAGATATAATTCTAACAATACCCACCAGGAAATCACAAAAATCTGCAGGATTCATTACTTTCCAAGAAGACGTAGATGTTTCTCTAAATCTCAAAAGTTAATATACATGGTATTTGTTTTCAGCAAGTTCAACAAGGTGTATGACAAAGATCCTGTTGTCCTTGCCTCCAGACTTATTCCTGTTTCTTTACAAGTTGTTACCTGATGAACCATTTACATAACTGAGTCCCAAGTTATTTCCTCTGCTGTCTCTGCACCAACAATTTCTAATCTAACTTTGCTTCCTATGATTCTTATCCAGTGCTGCATGTAAATGTCAACATCCAGTCCAAAAATCAAAGTAAACCAAAATCAATCCATGTTACCTAATATTTTAATGAATTATTATAATGCCAATAACTGTGAATATAAATCTGGCTGTGACAGCTCTGTTTCTGAGACATTTTATTCTTTGTTGTTCACTACATCAAAATTTTGGTCATCAGTATAACTATGGCTCTTCCTACTTATCCAGCTTTTCCACCCTTTTCCTCACTCCCACTTAGACTGCCAAGTACTCTCTCAATCCCCCTTACTGCCTCTTTTTCTGCTAAATGTCAACTAGGGAATATTGTGCTACTAAAGAAATAATTTGAGATCTTTAATGAATGACCATATAACTTCAACTATCAGTGTCCACTGCACACAGAAAGATCACTGCCCCACAAGATCAGATAGAAACCATAGCAGTGCTCATATCACCGCTACTGTTTCACATAATCTTAACTTGTTTAATATCAAAATGAATTTATTGTCCATTTCATGCAATGCTGTTACGTCAGGAAGTTGTTAGTACAATCATCATAGCTCCTCCCAATCCTATGCATGAATTTTGCTCACATGAAGTAGAGTAGAAGAAGTATGACTACGCTCTGGTGAAGCAATACACATAATGGTAGCTACAGCCCTGCACCAAGATGCTATTTCAGTTTACTTCTTCATTGATAAGTTAATAGTAAATGTGAGAGGGGAGACACTTACTTAGGAGGCTTACTTATGGTAATGAGTCACTCTATAAATCAGGACAATTAAGACTAGCTACTCAGAAACAGTGCTTTCCACCATGTAAATCTCTCCAGAGGTAGAGGCAAACTAAGCTAAGGGTCATGTTGGCAATCCACACACTTAATTTGCACAGTAGGGAAAAAGGTGTAGGACTGTCTGCACTTAATTTGCACTGTCTGTCTCAATAGGAAGATGTTGAAGTGGAAAGGATTCTGAATTTAGCCAAATAAGTTAACCAGTTGTTCTCTTTAAACATTCACTCCAAGCCATGGAGAAATTCCTCCACAAGGGATGTAAATTAAGTTCCTGATGTAGGTCCCATTTAGAAGAGTTCCTAGCCCTTCATCAGCTCTTCAGGGAGTCTGTTTGGCTATCTTACCTAACCAAAGCTGCAGGGTGTTAGTTATGTCCCCTCATCCCAGCTGACTTCTGCCCTCCCTCCATTATGTCAGTAGTTGCCAATAGTTGCAGTGTTCAAGCTTCAGGCATCATCCAGCTCTACATTAAAGATCCCAAACTGCTGACTGCACTGTGTTTCCTGTAAAGATTTGTTTGGGAGCTCCGTTTTGGCTGTTGATAGAGGTGTTTTAAAATCATAAAATAATTTCCAAGTCAAAAGTTAGATATTTTTTCCAAGATGACAAAGTATAGAAACTCTTCTGATGTCCTGGGCTGAATGTCTATTTTCTAATATCAGCCTTCCTCTGGAACAGTATGATCCATACTTTTTCACAGAATCATAGAATCATAGAATCATAGAATGGTTAGAGTTGGAAGGGACCTTCAAAGGTCATCTAGTTCAACCCCCCTGCAAGAAGCAGGGACATCCCTGACTAGATCAGGTTGCTCAGAGCCTCATCCAGCCTGGCCTTGAACGTTTCCAGGGATGGGACATCCACCACCTCTCTGGACAACCTGTTCCAGTGCTCTACAACTCTCATTGTAAAAAATTTTTTTCTAACATGTAATCTAAATCTACCTCCTTCTAATTTAAACCCATTACCCCTTTTCCTATCACAACAGGCCCTACTGAACAGCCTCTCCCCATCTTTCCTGTAGGCCCCCTTTAGGTATTGGAAGATCGCTATCAGGTCTCCCTGGAGCCTCCTCTTCTCCAGGCTGAACAGCCCCAACTCTCTCAGCCTGTCCTCATAGGAGAGGTGCTCCAGCCCTCTTATCATCCACGCTGGCCTCCTGGCCTTTTTGCCTGACTTCTTCTTCATCGGGATGCACCTCTGCTGAGCTTGGAGGAGGTGCTTCTTGAATGTGGACCAACTTTCCTGGGCCCCTCTTCCCTCCAGGGCCGCTTCCCATGGCACTTCGCCCATGAGGTTCCTGAAGAGACTGAAGTCCGCCCTCCTGAAATCTAGGGCAGAGAGCTTGCTGTGCAGTTTCCTCGCCGCCCCGTGGATCTTGAACTCCACCGTGTCATGGTCACTGCAGCCAAGGCTGTCCATCAGTTTCACATCCCCCACCAGCCCCACCCTGTTGGTGAGCACAAGGTCCAGCGTGGCACCTCTCCTTGTCGGCTCCTCTAGCGCCTGAAGGAGGAAGTTGTCATCCACGCATTCCGGGAACCTCCCGGACTGCCTGTGCCCTGCCGTGTTGTCTCTCCAACAGATGTCGGGCTGGTTGAAGTCCCCCATGAGGACCAGGGCTTGTGACTGCGAGGCTGGTCCTATCTGGCTATAGAGCGCCTCGTCCGCTCTGTCTTCCTGGCCAGGCGACCTGTAACAGACCCCCACCGTAACATCCCCCATCCGTCCCTGTCCTCTAATCTTGACCCATAAGCTCTCTGTCAGTTCCTCCCCCATCCCCAGGCAGAGCTCCACGCACTCCAGACGGTTGCTGACATAGAGAGCGACACCCCCTCCTTGTTTTCCCTGCCTGTCTTTTCTAAAAAGCTTGTACCCCTCCAAGTTGATGCTCCAGTTGTAAGAGTCGTCCCATCACGTCTCCGTGATGCCAACAAGGTCGTAGCCCTGCTCCTGTGCACGCATCTCCAGTTCTTCCTGTTTATTCCCCATGCTGCGTGCGTTGGTATAGAGACACTTCAGCAGGGCCCCCGATAAAACTGATTTGCTGGCTGGAGTGACAGGTGTTCTTTTGTATCACAGATTAGGTTCCTTTGCACTTACCTGCGATCCTTCCCTGACTTCTGGGCACTTGGTGCTGGCACTGGCGCCATGCTGATAGCCGTGGGCTGAACTGTGCTCCCCCTCCCCCAGCAATACTAGTTTAAAGCCCTCCAGACAAGTCTGGCAAGCCTTCGTCCAAGCACACTCTTCCCCTTCTCGTTTAGGAGTACGCCATCTGGCCCTAGTAGACCGGGCTTCTCAAAGCACGCCCCATGGTCAAGATACTCAAAGCCCTGGCTGTAACACCACTCCCTGAGCCATGAGTTGACTTGCCAGATACATCTGGCCCTTTCAGGTTCCTGCCCTTCGACCAGGAGGTTTGAGGAGAACACCACTTGAGCCCCAGAGTCTTTGACTGTAGAACCCAGGGCTCTGAAGTCCCTTTTGATGTTTCTTAGGCTGCTGCTAGCTGTGTCGCTGGCCCCCACATGAAACACCAGTAACGGATAATAGCCTGTGGGCCGTATGAGGCCAGGTATTCTCTTGGCAACATCCCTGACACGAGCCCCCGGGAGACAGCACACCTCCCGAGAGAGCGGATCAGGTCGGCAGATGGGTGCCTCCGTACCCCTCAGGAGGGAGTCACCCACTACTACCACTCGCCTCTTTTTCTTGGAAGCACTGGTTATCAGGCGAGCCGGTCGGGCTGCCTCGCACGGTTCAGAAACATTGGTACTTCCTGAGTGAATTTTTATTTCCTCTAACACAAATTGTTGATTTATTGTCATAAAACTTAGTTGTTCTCCTCACACCTCACTTATGGTACCTGCAGCAGTCACAGAGTTCACTGATCCATAAGTGACCCAAGGTGTAATGACCCCCATTGCCTGCACATCAGTGTGCTCAAACACACAAAGACAGGATTTGCATCCAAATGGCTGTTTGGAAGAATACTTTATAGGCCATAATGAAGCTACATTGTTGTGTAACCATCGTTAATGTGCTTTTGTAATTGGTTTTGAAACTGTATTTGTGCATTTTAGAATCAATTATGTGGAGGAATTCCAAACTTTTAGAACGGTGCAATTCACATCTGATGTTTAATTTTAGGGTCTCCAGAGGAAAGGTGAAGCACTTGTCAGTCCCTTCTAAAAGATCTTTGCACAAGGTATTGCTTTTTAGGTTAAGAAAGACTTATATATTGCTTTTTCTTTACAAGAAAACACTAATTATAATGTAAATCTGAGGTTATAATTTTTCATAAGATCATCTAATTTTGTTCTAAATTTGGAATTGGGAAAGCATCACAAAGGTGGCTTGTCCTGAATTTAGTAAGGTAATACTTCTGAATGTCAGTTCTGAAACTCTAGACTCTGAAAGTCTTTTCACATGGTAATTACCCTGTTATTAAAAATTTTTGCAAGGCTTCAGTTCTGGCGGTAGAAGCACCAGTCGTGTAGGCATACACTACTTCTATGCATCTGAGTTTCTCCTTTGCATTCAGTAAAGCTGCTTTTGTACCTAAAGTTGCACCTGTGCATAATAGGGATGAGGGAAAATGTCAGTGAATGATAAACACATCCTACATTTGAAAGCTAAAAACTTGAACTGTATAGAGTTTCTTACCTGTAATTTTCTGTATACATATCAAAAGTCTGATGAGTAGAAACGCAAATTTCCTAGAGAAAGATTCTTCCTTCTGCTTCATGAAAGCAAGAAATCAAAACAAAGCTAAGCCCTGGATCTGTTAAATTCATTGCAGCTTGACTGCAACAACAATTCCCAGTGAAAAGTGACTCAGGTCTATGCCCACATCATTTTTACTTGAAGTTGCACTATGACATCCACCAAAATTAATTCAAGCAAACTGATTCTAGATTTCTACTACCTTACGCCCAACAGTGAAATTTGTTTCCACATAAAATTAGTTGTGTCCTTTGAAAGTTTACTGTTACCTAATTGTACTTTTATTACAAAATTCATCATATGGCTTATCAGATTACCGTTAGTTTTCACAGAAATATTAGGAAACTCCATGAGTAACTGGCTTGTGACACTACTGGAGACCACATAGAGATTAAGGAAAACAGCGATTACATTTGACTTCAGTCCAGTAAAGCACTTAGGTAAGTGAAAACTGCCATTATGATCAGCAGAGCTGTAGATATTGCTAAAGAAAGCAAGTTTTATACGCTCACATAGATCATAGTCCAAGATCTTATTCATTTATAGTGGACACAAGGATTGCATGAGCATTTCTAACTTTCTTAAGTTTGGATAGTACCGTATAAGTGACTTACGTTTTAGCAGTCTAAGGAAGTGAAGTATACAAATATGAGTCATACGTCTAATGGGAGTTTGCGAGGCTAAGTACAAGCAAAGTACAGCCTGTCCTCTTTTAAAGGGGATTCACTTTCTCCAATACGAGCAGGGGCCGTTGGTACCCAGAGCGTTGCTCAGTTAAGCTGTTGCCTCCTGCAACAGTCTGAGCTATCTGCATAGACTCTGTGTGTGTGTATGCTTGCATTTTTATCACAGACATCAGGTTCTGCTAATTCTTCCAGCTTTAAGGAAAAACATTATGTTCTTTGGTGCGACCTAAAATGAAATTAATTTAGCTGCTGGAATAGTACTTAAAGGATGCTTGTCTATGGGCTCATTTAACGAACAGCTGCTTCCTATTAAGGGAAGGGTAGATCCCCGTTTTACATTTTACAAAGGAAACTTAAAATTGATTAGAGCAATTTATCGACACAGTAGTCGTATCTTTTGGAATTTTCCACATGCCTACAAGTTTGCAAGTCCGCTTTCATGCTCCCAAACATATTATCTCTCACCTCTTCTTGTCATTGGTTTCAAAGCAAAAGCTGAGTGAATTCTTATTGCTCACTCTGCAAACAGAAGGATACACAGAAGAACAGGTTGAGTAAACCATATTAACAGAAATGTTCTTGCATAAAACGAGAATATCTTACTCTCAGAGTCATATTATAGTCAGACTGGTTAGTTAAAGTTATAAAAGAAGTCATAGTTTCATGCCTGTAGAGCTGAACTAACATTCTGTTTCATCTGAACACCCCAGCCAACTCCTTGTAAAAAGCAAAGCCTCCCTACTTTTTGAGCTGACTAAACAGGTTTTGAGGCTTGTATCTACCTTATGTTTAATTGTTCTTTAGAAATAAGGTTATTTTTAATAAATCACATCCCGTAATTTTGAAAGACAAATACTTTTGAATTTTTTAATTGCCCCAATACAGCTTATTAGAACAGTTGTTGCTGTGATAGCTATATTTTTTTTTCTATGTATTTATACTACATTTGATTTCTTGAATTTTGTCACTCTTAACTTCTGCTGACAGTTGGGTTAGAAAGATTCCTGTGTGTCCATTTTTAAAGGAATATGCCAAACAGAGAGGTTTACACCTAGAGAAGCAGGGAAAGCAACACCACCTTCCTCAAGAGTGAAGGCCTTTCTGGCAGGTATGCTTTAGACAAGTAGAAGCTGAGTTTGATGTAGGGACTACTGGGTAAAAAAGTCTGTAGATAGTGTTATGCGATTATAATATCAAATGGTCCTTTCCAGCCTTAAAAAGCTACACAACAATCTAATGCTCCATCCCTCGAAACAAGTGTGAACTTTAAGTACTGTCTACATGATCACAAGGTGCAAACTTCATAAATATAAGAATAAAATCCTGTATTCAAAGATCCCGAAGACTTGTGAAAGATCATTCATCAACATCAGCCACATAGTCTCCTTAGATATTTTAAATAGCAAATGTAATAATTTACATTAATACTGTTGACACTAAAATGAAATAGATTTGGTTTTCAAATCTAAGAGATGCCATTTGGACAGGTTGGAATGAGCAGAGTGGGTACTTTGGAGACAGAGGACCTCAGGACATCTTATTCAAGCTTCAGGCCATAGAGAGCCAAAAGGTATTACCAAAATCAAGCTCCAGGCCACAGAGAGACAGTAGGTATTATCATAATCCCTTCACTACAACTTTCTACTCCTCTTCTCTCTGGGGGTGTTAGGATGTGGGTAGGAAGAGAGGAAACCGCACAGTGCTCACATGATGTGACCACAAGCTCAAAGACCTGGCTACTCTGTTTAATGAGAAAACTGCAGTTCCTCAGTCTCCCTGTAAAACATCATTTGCAACCCCTGTAGACTATGAGCTTGAGCAGTGGAATTTGCTCCATCTCCTGGGCAGGTCTTACAGGTTCTTTTGGGGCTAGGCACTGTCCTGGAGGAAAACTGAGAAGGCAAATGTGGAATGGAGGACAGCCGCAAATCTTACCTGTCTTTTACAGGACCTCGCTAGACAATGAGAACCCTCCTGGAGTACTGCGTCTAGTTCTGGAACCCCCAACATAAGAAGGACATGGACCAGTTGGAGAGGGTTCAGAGGAGGGCCATGAAGATGATGACAGGGCTGGAGCACCTCTCCTATGAGGACAGGCTGAGAGAGTTGGGGCTGTTCAGCCTGGAGAAGAGAAGGCTCTGGGGAGACCTGATAGCAGTCTTTCAGTACCTAAAGGGGTCCTACAAAGAAAGATGGGGAGAGGCTGTTCAGTAGGGCCTGGTGTGACAGGACTAGGGGTAATGATTTCAAAATAGAGGGAGATAAATTTAGATTAGATATTAGGAATTTTTTTTTTTACCTGGAGGGTTGTAGAGCATTGGCACAGGTTGCCCAGAGAGGCGGTGGATGCCCCATCCGTGGAAACATTCAAGGCCAGGTTGGACGGGGCTCTGAGCAACCTGATCTAGTTGGAGATGTCCCTGCTCCTTGCAGGGGGTTGGACTAGATGACCTTTGAAGGTCCCTTCCAACCCTAACCATTCTATGATTCTAAGATGGGAATTTTTTAGAAAGATCATCTTGTTTATCTGGGCTAAGCAGTACCAGCCCTTCCTCTCACTACTTTCAAAAAAAGGTGAGAAGTTGTCAAAACTTCAATTTGACTGTAATAGCAAACAGTTTTGATCTGATCTGTATTCCAGCTCCAAAGTGATGTGGTCCTTGGGCCCTCAAATATGTTATTAATTTTGAGAAGTGTACTTAAAGATCCACTAATATTGGATTTAAAAAAAAAACAAACTTCCTATATGTGTTTCATGGTGAGAAGAAAGCTCAGGTCTCTCCATAGGAAAGTGGTAATCCTTAGCTGTCCTCCACTTTCCCAGTCCTCTAGAGAAACAAAACTAAACTGGAAGTGGGGCAGGGAGAACACTCCCTGTTTCAAAGGATTTTCTGGTTTCTCCTCTTCTTCTTCCTTTCTATTGTTCTGCCTGATTTTAGCCGTTGTCTGTAAAGATATTTCCTTAATAATAACAATAACAATAATCTATTGTTATTTAGGAGTGCGATAGAGATATCAGGCTGAGTCATATAATATTTGCCAGCTCCACACCTTTCAACATTCTGCTGCTGAGACTGGAGGTAAAATAGCTAGCTGTTTGTAATTACTACTGCTTCCTAAATAAAAGACAGGTTTTTTAAAAGAAAATGAGTAATAAAAGGAACTTGAAAAAGGAAGCAATATTTTAATGCATTTTCTTAAGATTTTTGTAAGCCTGCAATGAAACTGAAGCTGTCCAGGGCATGCAGAATTCACAAATAATGCCTTAGTAACACAGGCAAGTAAATCTAGGAGAGACAAACAGGAGAAGGAATTCAACAAAGAACATTTCAGGAAGGATAAGAATAACTAAAAAAAAAAAAAAAGTGTACCTGAGAATTCTGATAGATTACTGAAAATCTGTTTTTAATTTCACAGATAGAATTTTACGCTGACCATATGCAAAAAAACCCCCTATTAACTGGTGATTAAAAAGTCTGCATAAAGCCTACTATGTGTGAAACATATTTAATGTAAGCCATTATGTAAAACACTAACATTATTTTTCTTTGCAGCAATCTTCTACTGCAAATTATTTTGCATTTGCCTTTAACAATTTCTAACAACTACATAAAACATCTGTATTGCAGCCCGAATGCTCAAAAGGGGCATCCTGAAATGGTTGCACATGTGGTGAGGTACTTGTTAATTCTACATTTCTCCACTTGGCTGTCATAAAGAAACTATAAGAAACAAAATGTGTTATACTTCTGGCATGGGACAATGCTGCAGAGGTGCTACTGAACAAACTAAAGCTCTGGCTACATATATAGGCGTGTGTTTGGTTTTCCCACCTTAGCTCTACAAAGCAAATTTTGATAACTGAATCCAAACAGAATGTTGTTTTTGGTTTTTCCTTCCTTCTAGATTTTCCCTTGTGGTCATCACTCAACATTTTGACCCCCCCCCGACATATTGCAGGTGCCACGTGATGCAGCTTTCCGGGCTATCCACACCTTGATATTTCAGGTGAGCTTTGTCAACACTGAGCACTTCTTACCCTCTCCCATTGCTGGGGAGGGGTGCAGCAGGAATAACTCTACATAAAAAGTAATTTTTCAAACTGGATGAATTCTGGTATCATGAGAGGAATAACATTGACCCAACATTTCATTCTGCAGATCTGTCTTGTTAAGAATTCGGTAAATCTGAGACAAATTATTTCAAAATATGTAGGTTCAGACCTGCAGATACCTGCATCACTATTTCCATAAAAATAATTACTACAGTAACTAATGATTTGCCCAAAAGGTCATCTTGAGTGACTTATCACACAATGTAGCTGTAGATTTCATGATAATTCCCATGTGGAGCCAAATAGCTTGGAAACTGTAGCTTCCAATTGAAATACAACATGCCTTTCAGAAAAAAAATAAACAGACTTCTCCAGCTCACGGGAAATTCACCGTGAGCCTCGGGAGTCTTTCCCAGGTGTTAACTAGCTTAATCAATTGCAATGCATTTCCAGTTATTGCCATTTTTTACCTTTATTGGCCTGAGCCAGTGAATTTTGCCATGTCCAATGAAACAGCGATCAAGGATTTTCTTATCTAAACATCAAGTATGGAACCCACCCACCCTCTCCCAATCTTCGTTCTTTAAAAATTTTACTTCTAACTCAAATTACTTGTATAGTCTCCTCTTCTAGTTTGTGCAAGGGCATATGCATTCATTTGATCAGTCTTAGACACCCAAACTAGGGCTGGATAAAGAGAAAGAGGTCGTTGCAGGAGTGTCTCCTCCTCTGTTAACTATAGAGAAAACATGAGCAGTTGACTTGGAGGCCTACCTTTTAGGCCATAAAAATTACATGGCCTGAACAGCCCAGGTGGTCATGAGTTAGAGTGATCTTGTCTTTGAAAAGCTGTACCTTCTGTATTTCCTTATTCTCTCACTCTGTGCCTGTTTCCTAAATCATAGCCAGTTATCGTGGGTTTTCTTTGAATCGTATTTTGCCCTTGAAGCCACTATGAAAAGCAACTTTTCAAGCAACTTCAAGACACTGCAGAGTTTTCTTTCCTACAGGGAGAGTCCTCCTCTCCACTAGCAGTCTCTTTTCTTTTCCTGAAACTTGCGAGGGTTTACCTTTTTAAGAGACATCTACTCTTCTCATATATTTGGTTGCAACTTGGCCAATGGCTTAGTAATCCTCCGTTAGGCACACAAGCATACAAACACGCATATCCACATGCATGTGTATTTCCCCATCCCGCCCCTGCACATACGAGTCATATAAGCTTGATTTCCGCATCTAGCAATTTTAAACAAAGTTTACAAGTAAAGATTTGGGGTGAAAAACACATGCATGCTCTTGCATTCACTGGGCAACTGAGAAACACGAAATGACTGACTGGTAATGGGAATGCTCTACACTTTCCAGAGTTTGAAAGCTTTTTCATAAGTCACACTGATTTAGATAAAAGTGTCCAGTGAAATGCCTTTTACAGTTCCCATTAATTGAGCTATTTCTATTATTTTTTGTTGCTTCAATGACTTCTGTCTCATTGCTGTTAATGACCCCTATAGACTGCAGGGTTTTGCTGGCAAAAAAACCTATGTTTATATGAAGTTATCATGAAGAAATCTATTCCAATAACAGAGTAGAATCTCTACCCTAAACCAAGGGAAATTAGGAAGAATAATTTTTTCTTTCCTAGATAGAATGCTCTTTGCACAACAGGAAACTAAATTAAGTGTTTGGCATTCCATGTATAGCTCAAAAATAGCTTTCTGCAATACCTTAAGTTAGATTTCATCAGCTAAGAAATACTTGGATGGAGGACTTCTCAGGATGTGGTAGGGGGTGACCACACAGTGTCATCTTGCTTAAGTCAGCACCAAATTATGTGCATGTGCTTACTGAATATACTATGATGCTCTCAAAACTTAAGGATGTTAAAAATCCCATTGTTCTTTATATAAGAATAAGATTTTAAGACTCAGTGATGAAACTTTGCCTTGGGAAATTAAATTCGCTATGAATGTCTGCCTGATGAAAGATTCTTTAATGTCACATCCTAAACTATTGTATATTGTTGGATGTTGAAAAAAATTGTCTGATTCCTTCTCAGAATCAGAGATATGCTTCTCAGCAGCCACATTTCAGTGGTGATATATTACATGCGCGAGGGTAAGTAAAACATTTGGGAATTCTTCTCTGTTACTTGCTAGTATTTGTTGTTGTAGCAACATTGGTTTGTAGCAGCTGTGAAGCTTCTGGGCTTTGTTAATAAAAGAACACATGGATATAAGAATGGAAAGACTTCATGAGAAGTAAAATAAAACCAGCATTTGTACAATGATTGGAGAGCAGTTACTTTACTTTTTTTTTAAAAAAAAAAAAATTTAGATGTTTTTCTCTTTTCTGTGTTCTACTATATGATTATATTATGTTATTTCCATATAACCTATGTGAAAAGATTGGTTATCTATGTACATTTACACTTTCACTTGCCCCCCTCCCTGCCTAAGAATATGCATGTTACTGTAATAGGGGTATGTAATGGTCTTCTGCCTATTTGTAAAATAAGAAATTCTAATTTACTACCTGCACCCTTTTAAGATACTATGATCTTAAGAAAAGTGTAAGAAATATCTACAGTAGAGTAAATAATGTAAACAAACTGCTGTGAATATTCATTATAACTCTGAAGATTTTTTTTTTCTCCAATTGCCACTGCTTTCAGGTGTTTTACCAACAGTTGTGTTCTACTAAGGAAAAAAAAAAAGCTATGGAAGATGAATTTCATGGATTCATGCTGAGAAGGTACTCACACTGGAGTAGATGTGTTAATATTCAATACTGTACTCTGCAAGAAATTCCAGTGACTGCATTAGGAATATTTATGGTATGTGACGTAAAACATTGTGGTTGCTAAAATATATCCCTAATTTGGCATGCTCAAATAAAAAAGGAAAATGAATGATAAAGCCCTTGCTTTTTGCAAGTATTCAAAAAGAAACATCATGAAGAGTAAGTCTTTTCAAGACTTGTTTTTGTAGACACCAACTGCATCAACTTCTACCCACATCAATAAACCCTTGGCAGGGAAAGTAAATGTTTCACAGACTGAATGAAACACTGGTTAATAAGTTATTTGAGAATCAATCTGTATTTATTCAGGTTCTGCCTGTTAATACACATTGTGGATTATTTCCGCTTTTAACTCCTCTATATTTCTCTGTGGGTTTATCACTGAGTATTCCAAAAGCAGAGTGGTAAAATGCTCTATCTGAATAACAAAACAGACTGGAAAAAGAAAAATGCAGTATATCTGGAAAGCTCATTTGAAATTTATGAGGGATTTGAATTTGAATATCTGAATTTGCCAGTCCACAAATGAAGAAAGTAGGAGGCTGAGAGTGAAGAAGTTTCCTGTGGTTCTTCCTTTGTAACAAGCCACAAAGGAAGGATCTCTGTACTCAAGCAGGCTTTGTAATGCTGTTCAGTGTGTGCCTACCTCAAGACTGCTGTCAGGATGGTGATGCAGCTCAGGAAAGCCTTTTGGACATTAACTTGCCTTGCTCTTACATCTATTCACACATCTGCAGCATGTGAAGGTCAGAAGACCCTGTCTGCTGACCTGCAGCATTAAGAAAACAGGAAGGTTTTGGCACTCTGCATGTTCAAATAAATGGCAAAATCTTTTCTCATACAATGCAGAGTTTGACAGTCTTTTTCAGTATTTGCTATTGAAGCATATATAATGCATCCAAGCCAGTTTTGCATAAACTTGGGATTCTCTGTTTCCATAATGAGCAAATACCAATCGTAAACCAGCATTTTCTTACAAGGAGTTTTGATGTCTTTTCACAATAATAAGCTAAACCCCAGGCAATAATACCTAGAACAAGGCAATCCAACAGTCAGTTTCCTACAGAACACAGAAGTGCTGACTACTGTGTGAATTGTTCATGGTCCGTGGACCATGAATCATTGCATCCTTCATAAAAATAGACCTTGGAAACCTACATATCTGAATACAATTGGTATGTGTAAACAAGGACTGCATGTAGGCCAAGAAGGCAAAAGGATACAGAGGAGCTTTCAGAAAGAATGACAGTTCAGGGAAGTTTTGTGACACAGAGAGTGGGATGTCGTTTTACTCAAGAGCATGTGTGTGCTTCTATGACAGTCATAGAGCAGGGAGAGCACAGTTTTTTGAAAGACACGAAAGGTTTTTAGACATTCATGTGCTAAGAGCTCTCTTGACGTAGACAATTGGGAGAATAAACCCACTTATTAGAACTGGGAAGTAACTTCAGGGAGGAGCTAGGGAACTGGAAAGTGCAGATTTGAAGATGAAGATTAATATCCTAGAACTGTCAAGTTTCAGCTAGATGGTGAAATAAATAAGTATGAAAGCAATAGTTTGTAGCTAAAAAAAAAAATCCTACTCTGTCTTTTAGGTGCTACTCCAGAAAAAAAAGCATAGAAGCCTATCTGGGAAGATAGGTAGAAGGTTCCCTTTGTCATGTCTTGGTGGTAAAGTTTAAAGAAACAGAAAATGTTGACTCTTAGACAGTCAACATAAAGAGCAGAGATGGAAAGACCTGTGCAGGCAGGATGCCTCTTTTTGGCTGTGAAATGGTAACTGTGAAATGGTTCCTTAGATTGGTTTATCTTCTTGTAAGAGATAAAGTGACCTAGTAGAGGTGATGACTAAGGACATGCGTTTTGGTTTTGGTTTGGTTTTTTTTTTTTTTGAAATTAAGAAGCAAATAGCATACTTTTGAATTTGGAACAAATCTGAGTTCAGTGAACTGATACTCAGTCTCACAACATTCATGCTTTATGCAGTGTATTAATTCAAAGGAAACCACTAGCAGCCTCAGGTTGGAATAGGTACTTTTAATTCAAGTAAATTAGTTCATTAAATTACCAAATGATGAGGCTACAACAATAGAGCAGAGAGGAAATGAAGATATGATGATGAGGGTCTACACAGTGTTGGCTAAGATAAAGCACACCACAGGTGGCTTTTCAGAGGTGACAGCTGAAGGATCGCTGATGTGAAAGATACATACAACAAATTAGAAGTTAATTTAACAGTAGAGCCATATAGTTTTTCCATGGCCTTGAACTTTCTTAAGCAATCAAAATTTGGCAGACTTTTTTAACAGCGCTCATAGGTACCTGTTATAGAATCATAAAATCGTTATGTTTCTTAATGCTTCTACATATTAAAATGTTTATAGTTTTGCACTTTTGCATAATTACATCTGTCTCATAAAAAAAATTTCTGGGCTACCAAGTGCTGTCACAATCAGTGACAGCAACTCTGATTAGGATCAGCTAGTTATTGAAGTTACTGAAGTGTACCTGTAAATGAAGAAGTATAATTGATAATTTCAGGTATGTTTTTTTTTTTTTTTTAAAGCTCCGCAACGAAGACTGAACTCTTCTGTTACAGGAGCAATGCAGATGAAAACAAAGCATTATAAGACAATGTACTGTTGACAGTACTGGAGATTTTAAAGCACTACATTCAAATTGTTAATTTGCTAAAGGATTTTACATCTCATTCTACTTTGTCTTCATGGAATACTTCAAACCAAGTTTTCAACAAGCTGAGCTGTAAGACCAGCCTTGTATCATATGACAGGGGGACTGAAAATCATGAGCTTGAAAAGGGAAATATGGATCTGCGGTACAATTAACCATTTCCTCTTTTACACTTTGTGCATACATCTGAATAATGACTGACTGTAAATTCCACTGCTTCCCATGGAAAACTAACACTAAATTTAAAAGACAATTTTTCTGCACCAAGTTTGTTCTTGGCTTCTACCACATTTACTACATTTTCATATGTTTATCTGTGCCTTAGGAGACCCACTTACCTTTACAAAAACGTATTTTTTAAAAGAAGGCTTAAGAACCTTCCAAACTCAGGGGTAGAAATGGAAGGAAAACCGGAACTAAGACAGGGTATGTGCTGGAGAGAAGAGGGAGTCTTCCTAGGGGTTGTAAATTTCTCTTCATTTTACCAACATGTAGTTTCATGTTGGTAATCCACATGGCTGCTGAATCATAGATTTCTTTTACAAGCAACCCATAGGTCTTCCAAATAAAAATTCAATGATATAAAATCATTGTATGGGCACATGAGACCAGAATGAATCACACACGTTTCAAATCTTCCAGTCATGGAGGTGAGCGGCAAAAACTCTGCAGCTAAAACCTTTGCCTTCCAAAATATCATCACTTTTGGCTTTGTGGAGACAGTGGTGGGGATGTGATGTGTTGGGGGCTAGAATGATATTTTCCACATGTTCAATATTAAACAAGTCAATAAATTAAAGAGCCAGGAAGTAATTTTTCCTGTGTTTTCTTTTGGGGGGAGGGAGGGCAGTAAGTGAAGCTCATCTTCATAACATGTGAATGATTCAAAGTTTAGGCATTTTTAGCATGCCCAAAACCTCACTTGCTTCTTCCCAATACAACTGGTACTCTAGAGTTTTGTACTGTAAGTCAAAAGCTTATGAAAAGGAGTGAAGATTTTGTAATTTATGACAGTGACAAGTGTGGAATGGATGTCCTGTGACATCTTCAGAAGATAACTGATCACCTTTGATCATAGTAGACCCTCTCTCCTGGTCCTCTCATCTATGGTCCTGTGCCCACCAGTGCTAGAGGATATGAAAAGTTGATGTCTATTTGCTGTTTTTAGGGAAATCTGTGGATTTCATCCTTGATTCACAGACATCTATGTTGTAGCACTGATGATGTTAAAAGACAACTAATACTGAGGGATATCAGAGTAGCTACTGATTATATGTGTCTGGAGACTAAGAAAATATCTTCGTAAGACAGACAGAAGCAGTTTTCCATTTCTACCAGTGAGACTCAGTCCTGACTACATGGCATTTTTGCTGCACATTTCAGCATCTGTGCTACTCTCACTGCATCTGAAGTCAGTAACAGCAGTCAAAAGTCAGCAAGAGATCTCCCAGCACCTTCAAGAGCAAAGAGAAAACATACTGAACTACCAGGTATCATTCTCCCAATTCAGGGTTAAACAACACAGTCAAAAAGAGATAGCTACCTTTGCCCATTTCATATTCTATGCAGAGAGAATTTTTGTCTCCCAGTCTCTAAATATAGTTCTATCAGTGTCTCCTTTCATTGAAAAAAAAAAGCCAAACCACAGACAAATGGATATCAGACTTAGCAATATACTTAAATGGATGGTGAAAAAAATGTCATCTATAGCTGCCCATTTATCAGCATCTTTGTAATTCTGAGAAAGATGAAAAAAAATCAATGCATTTTAACTGCCATTCCTAGGATTATTGTTTCTGTGTGTACTTCTCTGCCTTACAGGGTAAACATATAAAGCAACGAATAGACAAGAAGCACTCCCAGCAAAAGAGAAACTACAAATCTTCAAACAACATTGAATGTGAGTGGACAAACCATGGCAACCACAACATGTTTATACTACAAATTCTGAACTGGAGTTTCTCTAAGGGAGCGTAACCCAAATGAAAAGATAGGAAGCAAAAAGACAACTGCTCTTGCAGGTATGGGATAGGACAGGATTTGCTAGTTCCCAGTTCTGCTTATTTAATTGGAAAAACCTTTAAGAATCCATTTCCATCATCATTATTTAAATAGAATCCAAATTTACTCTGTGAATTATTTGCATTTATTCTGGAAATAAATCAGTGAAATAATGTCTTTAAACTTTTCTCTCATTGAGATGGAACAGTAATTCTAGCTGTCTCAGTTACAGCTTGTGAGGCTGAAACTGTACGTATATGAAAATGTACGTATTCCGTATGGGGGTGGTACTAGTTCAGGAATGATGTATTTTGGGATCTTTAGACAGAAGTATGTTCTGAAGTTTTTCTTGGTTGTTTAAAGTAACAGTACAATTGCTTCTTGTGCTGATAATAAGCTAATTTATGGTCACAGTAGTACAAAACTTTTAAGATTTCCCAGTGCAGCAGGTTTATGCCTTCAGAATGCAAAGCATAGACATTTTATTTGTAAATCACTGTCTAATACGTATATAGAGACAACCTACCAAGACATCTCCATAGAATCTACTGTGTGGTTTTGCAGTAAAATGCAGAAAAGTGCTGACAGCTTAAAAATCCAGTTATTGATTGTTATGACACAATGTTGTGTAGACTGTCAGTCTGTTAAATTTACAATATTTTGACAAGACAAATTTGAAGTTCAAGAGGTGATCCTGAACATGGATTCACCAACATAATGGATCAGACAGAAATTTATTCCTTCACTTATATTATACCACCTTTGGTTGGGTTTCAGCTTCTTAGAAGCCAGCACCCATACCAGTTTTATTTAGGTCATACCAGTTTTGGGGTCCCAAGACAGAAAGACACCGATAAACTTGAGCAGTTGAGTGGAGGGTCCCCAAGGTGTTTAGGGCTGGAGCACTTGCCCTCTGAGGAGAGGCTGAGGAAGCTGGACTTTTTCAACTTGGAGAAGAGATGGCTTCAGTGGGGACTCACAGCAGCCCCCAACACCTATGGCAAAGTGACAGGAGTTGCAGCCAGGGTCTTCACAGCACTGAATGGTGGGAGGAAATGATACTATGGGCAGAAGCTGAAAGAAGAGAGGTACAGATTGGAGATAAGGAGATCCTTTCCCCTAGGGACAGTTTGGCAGGGTTCCAGGTTGCCCAAGGAAGAGGAGTTGGCTCCATCCTTGGAGGTTTCCAAGTCTGGACAGGGCATAGCCCTGAGCAGTCTGATCTGAGCTCACAGCTGGTCCTGCCTGAGTGGGACACCACGCTTAAGACCTCCTGACCTCCTTTCCCATCTGGGTTATCCTGTGTTGGCAACTGTCAGGAGTCTGCCTACCCATATAGGCATGCATGGCCTAAAGTGTGTGGTTGCCAGACAGTGAATACAACTGATCTAATTTTACCTGTTGACACACAGTGACACATGATTTTGTGTCCATAAAGAACTCCAGTTAAGTGCTTATGCAGAATAAATTGACAGCTTCTTGCATTTCTATAGGCATGTAATACATATATATGAGACCTGGATGTGTGTCTGAGGTTTCCTCTGCTTCTCACTTAAAGAATGCACAATGTATTTGAGATCTAAATGCTGACATTGCCTAAACTATTTATTGCTTTAGAACACTAGATAAAATAATTCTATGTTTGTCATCCTGCTCAGTCCCTGATATGTACTGATATATACCAGACTCAGTCACTCCCTACTCTTCTGTGCTCAGTCTCTCAGAACTTGACTTTTTTTCCGGGAAGGCTAATGAAAATGTAAAGGTATTGGATCAACGAAACACAAGGAAAATTGCTGTAAACATGTTGAGAATGGTAAGTCTGCCTATTAGCATTTTAGCCTTTGGGGAATTGCTCTGGGTAAGAGCTCCTTTCTTAAGATTCCCACCTCAGCTGGATCAGTTTCCTTATTTGCCCAATTAAAGGAGCACGTCTTTTGCTACCCTTTTTTAATTACACTATTTGATTTAAACATTTTTGCATCAGAATGACTGACCTACAAATTTGACCTTCAATAAAAAAATCTGTTGCAGTGATGAAACATTTACTACTTGTCATTGTGTTACAAACCACTTATACAAAGAACTCCAACAAATTTTACATTGTCTAGGCAAAAATCTATGGCCTGATGAGAGCCTGAGAGTACATAGTTAAGAGAATCATATTTTACTTATAGTAAAAATTCTTAATTTTTGAAAGTCTGAGAAGAACTCTCTTTTGTATCATCTTAGATGCACAACTTTATTTAACTTTAGATGTAATGAGAGGTTTCAGTATCAAAATTGTCTTTTAAGTACATAAATCTTCATTTTGAATGGCAGTGATAAACACAAATTTAAAATATACCACATTCTAGTTAAAAAAACCCCCAAAACAACAACAAACAAAAATCCAAGCAGAAATATCTACTTTTCAAGATGTCTCCATAATTAAAGTTAATTTTACTTTCTGGTCTCTGTATTACTATAACTGGATCTTTAGTCCCACAGCCCTATTTATAGATCTTGTTTGCCCTTTGTTCTGCCAACAGTTTTGGGGTTTTTTTTAGGAAAATTACAGGACTGGAGTGCTTATACTTCCTCATGAATAAAGACCAGTTCCTGCCTAGAAAGATACATCCGGCTAAACAGCTATCGAGTGGCGAGGATTTGGTGTGTTTCATCTGCTCTGTTGGCTCAGATCTACTTTCTCTGCTATCCATAGGGCACTCCCATAACAAGGCAAGAAGAGGAGAATATATTTACAGCTCTTTCATTTCTCCAAAGAAAGGTCACCAAGATGCTACCAGAGGTTAAAGATAAATGAAAATGTATAGTCATTTCCAAAAACATACAATTAATATGATTTTAAACATCACAATATATGGACTTTCTCATTGCAGTAGTGTTTCTCCTATATGCAGGTGCAGGATATCAGTATTTGAATCCTCTCCTGTGCTTCTTTTCAAGGATTGAAGGAGTGCCAGACAAGACATCCAATGGGACTTGAATTCGGGCCCTAGTGCTGGGGAGTAATTGGAATGGTGACCCTATTACCACTGCAGCCCAAAAGCTGGCACCCACCTAGCGTTTTATCTTCTTTCCTTACAAATTACAATGGTGTATTCCTTCTGAGAGTCTGTGGCATCCTGTTCTTTAATAATGCAGTCCAAGTTTGTATGTGGAGAGACAGGTCAAAATCAATGCTGCACAACTTTCCAGGGAGTCCCAGCTGGGATACTGAAAGGGATGAGGAGCCTGGATGGGCTAAATGAAAGAGGCCAGGGATAGTCCTCAGTCCTGTGTCTATCCAGTGTGCACAGCCCCGCCGCGGCATAGGGCCAAGAAGGTTTCTGTAATCATCTGTCTTTATGCAGCTTGTGGATGGGCGTACATTTGAGCCTGAGAAATGTAAACTTTGTCATCATAATGATTAAGCGAAGAGGAAGCTTTCCCTGGCGAATGTGTGCCTCAGATAAACAGAAACCACTTGCATGCGTGCATTGCCTTGGCTGCTGGAACAGGTTGCTAGATGGCACAATTGCCAAATAAAAATTTGCAGAAAAATTTGTAAAATATTTTTATGCTGTGTCTTTTAGCAGTAAAGCTTTATTTTGTGTGTGTGTGTTTGTTTGTTTTTCTTTAAAATTGCAGTCCGCAGAGACTCATGGTTGTATTCCTCAGGCCACAATTTCATTCCTTTTTTTCCATTAAAAAATCTGCAGGTATCTTCCTTTACATGTGTCAGGGTATATTTTCAACTGAAACACATTTTGTTCTGAAAGATAGGACAGGTCACTCAAGGTAACATCACAGGGTAGCCGTACCAGGGGGAAAAACACCTTGCCTGATATTTAGAGACTTCTATTCCTCTGTGAGCTATGGTAGAGATGTGGCTGGTACAGTGATTTCATACTTTTTCAGGTCAGGAGGATTAGATTATTACTGAGATCTAAAGTAATGAAGTAAACATTTATGAATTCCTACTTTGCTGAAGTTTAATTTGAGCAGGAAGACGGTGTGTATACCCAGAACATGTGTTGCTCAACATGCTCTGCCTTTAGTGCTCACCTGTAAGACCCATAAATCACAGGCAGTTGCAAAAACTGTCTCAGGGAAGAAGTTAACTTTAAATAGTCTCCTTTTTAAGGGCTTTACTGAACTGCAGTCAAGAGGAATAGCTGCAGGATATTAATAGGAAGCAAAAGACATATGTATTAATACGTTAGAATAAGTATCTCTTTTTCTGTGCTATGTGACTTCATGAGGCATTTGTCATCAAAATTAAATTGGTCATGGGAAAGGACAGTGCTGAATTTGGGCCTGTAAATGTCATTTATTACCACACTGATGAGGGAAAAGGCAAACAACTGAGTTTCTTCTCCTAGTGACTGTTGAAAAAGGTCATCTTCATGATTTTATTAGCTATTTTTAATGGTACAGCGATGCTGCTTCTTAGTGAGACCCACACAAGTTTTTATAGGTGCTAATCTAACACTGTGGCACAAAGCCAAGTGACAGCTTTATATCCCTGCAACTTCCATTTGCAAAACCAATTGATAAAGTATCTCAAAACCAATTAACAGTGAACTCATAGTTGTGTCAGCAAGAAAGGAGCAAAGAAAGTTCCATGGAAAGACTTGGGGGACTCTGTAGTTTCAAACAACAAATTTTCTGCCACAGCTCACAAGAAGATGAGCAAGAAGCCAGGCAACCTGCAGCACTTTGGATTCAGCAGTGTCTGGTTTTGGTTGCAAAAGGAAGATCTTTCCTCCTACATTTTATATGTAGAAATATATACATGTATTTTCTCTCCTAAAGATAAAATTCTTCTAGCAGATTCAAAGAGATTGTAGTCTTTTGCATCGTGGAAAAGAGGCAAGGAGATCGGAGAACATTTTGTACATCCAAAAGTATCCAGATTGTCACAGAAATTAAGCTTTGCATCAGGTAATGTGCACAGAAGCTGCCTTCTGGTACCACCATCCCTTGGGGCACCCTGTGCATTCAAAGCACTGGCCAGGATGTTAGTACTGGCTTCCCAGTTACCACCATTTATGTGCATCTTTGTCTTCATTGCCCTCTCCCTTGGGTTCCAGAGAGACCAGAGCTACAGCCAGCAAGATCCTGCTGGCAGAGGTTGGAGGCATGGCAGTTCCCTGATGGAGGAAAATAAGAAATGTGATGGTTTTTGTGTTAAACTTCCAGTCAGTAAGAAGAGAGTTATCATTATTGGTAGAAACCATGAGTAGAAAGAAAAAATAAAGGGTCCACTTTGCTTTATGAGCAAAGGAGAAACACTCAAGTTTCTGAGTCACCACTTCAGTGAAGTGATGGTTCACATAAGTGAACCACTTATGTGGTTCCATACACATCAACTGCTTTATAGACTTGTATATGACCTACTGTGAAGGAATCGGAGAAGATCATGGGATTGTTCTAACACAATATCCACAAGTCCAGGAGTACATCTGCATGTGTACAGGAGACCTGAGATAAGGCTGGGCAGTGGATAACATCAGAGGACAATAAGGAGCAATAAATTACCTGGACTTGCTTTCAGACAGAGTTCTCTGGATGAGGTCTGTGGGTATAATTGTCAAGCACCAAGAGCTGCTGTGCTGTCCTAGGTGCAAATTGTAGCTGCTTTTTAACCTAAAAACTAAATTAATCTTCAGTGTGGAGCATTGTGTTATCTTTTAACTATAATGAGTTTAGGTACCTCACGTGTGAACAGCAATATGTAGTTGTTTTGGTCTCAAATGGAACCCTGTCCCTCTAATTCTCAGAATACATGCCAGAAGAAATTCAAAACTCCTAAAATTACAACACAAAATCCCACAGACATGTGAACAAGATTAATACTGGTTTACCCCTAAACAGGATTATGAAGAGAATTCAGAGCACAGCAAGTAAAATTAGTGACCTTCTAAAGAGTATAAGGAACCAAAGTAACCTTGTTTAGAGTAAGTTGCACTCAAATAGTTCACTAAGGCCAGGGTCCGTGCCTGGCTGTTCATTTTATATACACCGACATTGCTCTAAGACAATTTGCAAACAGTGTGACAGAACAGAGGATTGCCTGCTCTCGAAGTGCTCCATTATTAATGGACCCACAGCAGTTCTGTACTGTATTTCAGGATAGGAAAAGAGGAATACCACATGCAAGTGAAACTGTAGGCTTGTTTAAGTAAGCAGCATGTAATTATCCAGACTGGAAGGTGGCCAGGGCACTGAAGCTGACAGTCTAACACCAACCTTGCAGCATTCAGCACGCAGCATATTTGCAAACTGTTTGCTGCAGTTCATTTTCCAAGGTTCAGCATTAGCCAAGAATGTATTCTCTATTATATTCTGGTGGCAGCACATCCTCCTCCTGATTATAGTCCCACAATCAACTTTTGCTGCCTAGCTTTAATTCTGATACCTTTAATTTTTCTCTATTAGGGAAGTGGAAGAATGAGAACAATAGCTTATTCCTTCCTTTCCAACAGCCTGGACGCATTTAAGTGGCCATGGAAAATTACTCCCCAGAGTCTTCTCTCAGGTCCAGACAACAGAAGTCCTAAAATGGTGAAAGTCATGCACGTCAGGATGAAGGTCATGTACAACAGAATGAGCGTCATGCACATCATGAGCACTTCACAAAGAAAGACGCTCTCTACTGTGTCCCAGGCAGTATGCGATATCTTTGAAATCACAGCCATCAGCAAACCTGCCAGACTTTGCTTATTTTTAATTTATCTGGTAATCTGCTGTCAAAACCAGTGTTCTCTCTTTCCTCATTCCTTAGACAATATTGAATTACCAAAGAAGGAGCCTCAACAAGTCACTACAAGGAATAGCTGGGAGGGAGAGGTCGTTCAGTTTATGCTGGGGTGGGAGCAGGAGCCAGTTCAGCTGTGGGGTTTGTTTTGGAATGATGCAAAATAGGTGAGAGGTGGAGAGATTTGTTGAGACAAAGGTTGGTACCTGCAAGAAGAGGCTATATAGGCTTCTTGGCAGAACTCAGTTTGTAGAAACAAAATATTTTATGAAGCATGGCTTACGAACTCTGCCACCTGGGATTCAGGCAGGGATGCCTACTTCAATGGAAATATCATGCTTCCAGATATTGCATCAGCTTTTAGAACTGGAACTGAACAAGGGGTCTTTTAATAATTGAAATATTTCTGTTGTGAGCTGCTTAGTTGCTCAGCTTTGCATTTTCCCATAATGGCAAGACTTCAGTCCCTGATGATCACATTTTCCAGAGGGAGAGAACAAATTTCACTCAGTTTTTAATCTTATATATGTAGGAGAGGGGAGTGAGCCTATTGCTGGCTGACTCTGAGCCAGAGGAGCCAGCACCTAAATAGAAAGCAAAATTGCAGAAAACCACCTCTAACAATGAAGAGGAACATGGACCCCATTGTTCTTCCGAGCACGTTTCTACAGCAGGTAGAACACAGTATTGCCTCATGATTTAAATCCGTGGCATGGAATGACTGTTCGTTTTGCTGTTTGTATTTACCTATGATTTTCTGTCAGGCAAAGTCTAATGCTTCATTGTTTTTTGTAGAACTGACTCCTCAGAACAGTAATTTTTTTGCATTAAGACTTTTCCTGGGCATTTTCGGAAAATTGTGTTTTGGACACTTTTTTTCATGCTCCATTGAAATTGCTGACATTGCTGAGCTTAGCTAAACAACAGAATAATTTTGTATTTCATAAATACTAGTGAGGAGGCGCACTAGACAGTTCCAGAATATTTTTGAAGACTAGCTGTCCCAGAGCTGTCTGCAGATATTTATTTAACTAACTACTCAATCACTGAGATTTTGTCTTGCCTTATTTAATAGTGTCAGCGTTGACTTCAAGACAAATATACTGAACAACAAAACTTTTTATTACCATTACTTCTACTGCAGGATGTTCTAAGCATTCATATTCCAGTGCTTCTACTGCCAAAGCGTTTTTGTACTATCTCCTTCTGCTTCAGAGACCTTTGTGAAAAAACCTTGAATTAAATGTTCCACTCACATTCTTGGTGACAGCAAGTGCTCACATTTTCTGCATCTCCACACTCTTTAAATTTCCTCAGCGTGCTTTGTTCACCTCTATGTTGTTTATCTATTAAACCAACTGTTCAGAAAGCTGTAACAGAAGGAAGTGCTGGGTGATCTTCTGTAGCAGTAATTTGACCTACATGGCTAGAAATTTCCACTTAAAAGCATAATTGCAATAGTGTAACAATGAGAATATAAGTGAATAGAGCTGCTTAGCATTAGCTAATATAGTAGCTTGTTAGTTCACTGATCCAAGCTATCTTAAAACTAGAATTTATCAGTTTTTTTTCTTTCTAAGATTCAATCTTACACATGATGTTTCTACTGTTAACTTTATGAGATTCTCTATAGCTATATAAACACCCTCATAGTATATTACTGACATTTGAAGTCTCTGTCAGAAACTACCTTTTGAGGTGAACCGTTTAAATGTCCTAAAATGTCCATAGGTTTGAAAGCTTGTTGTTTTAGAAAAACACTGCCTTATCCACCCTCAAAAAGCACTCATAAATTCTAATATAACTCCTCAGAATTCAATTGCATATTAATACATTATGCATTGCACAAAATATTTTAGTACATTTATATCCTGATCTAAGTGGACACTATACAAATAACATTTGAGACATTAGTTCAAATGGCCGCAAGAGAACCATAAAATAAAACAAATGGCAAGGGCTAAATGAAATGAATGGCAATCAAAATGGTATTAAGTACTTTGCAAACAGGACAATAGCTTTGATTAACATGAGCAGGAATTACAGAGATAATGGGAAGATCTACAGAGCTCTGAAATGGTTTTTGGTGCTCCAGTGTGAAATAATCTGCTGTGACAGAAACAGATCTCACATCTTTTAGTCAGATCAGCTTTCTACATTGACTTCAGCTAGCATGTTTTCCTCTACGGAGAGCACAGGTCATGATGAAAAATAGAATATGAAATTTCAAGGCTTAATGAAAATTACTTTTCTCTATTTCCTTTTTATTGGTTATGGCAGTGACAGTTAATAACAACGGTGTAATATAGGAGATGTACTTGCTTAGCAACAAGCAAGTATCTTTGAAAAGAGATAAAAGGATTTTGTTGCAAAGAAAAGTAAAGGTTAAAAGGGGCTAATTTGGTGATAATACACCAAACATTACAAAGCATATGAATGTTGATGTAGTATATAATTTTATTTTATAAAATTGAGCTTTTCTTCATGTAACCCAGCATCTGTTTATTAAAGCTACTCAAATTCAATTTCTAATAGACCTTTAAAATTTCCTATAAAGTAGGGTGACCTCCTTAGCAGTAAGGACCATATGGGCAGCATGATAGTTCCTCAAACGTCAGAACAGGATTTGCTTACCAGGGTGGATCTCAGTTATGCTTGGGTATGAAATGGAACAATTACATACTGGGAACATACTGTAGAGGCAGATTTACTAATTCAGTCATCAAATACATGAGCAAAATATTTACAGTTAATTTAAGGTCAAAAGTGTGAAACAAATTAACCCCTGCTGAATTAATTTCCAGAAGTACAGAGTAGGATAACAGTGTTTGAGTTCTCAAGGTCAAAATATGAGACTTATATCTGAAATGTTGTGCCTTTCTCTTGTTTACCTCATAATAAAAAATGAACTACAACCTCTCCCTTTTATGCTTTTACCTCCTTCCCTTTACACAAGGGCAACGGGAATTACAATCCTAAGAAAAGTACATAAAGAAAATAGAGTAGGGTAAACTTTATCCTTTAGCTACAGCTGTTGAACTCATTAGTTTCATGGGGCTAGCGAGATTCAGCAGAACAAAGAATTTGTCTCAGGGGATTTAACTGAAGAGTCTGACAAGGTCTGATCTGGCTCTCAGGGAAATCAATGTGAACTTTTCCAGTTATTTCAGAGAAAACTGGATCAGATAAAACAGAGAATTCTGAGTTAAAGCTGAAATGTATCCCATTTAGTCTTATGTGCTATTTCAGCTCCCTTTCCAGTTAAAAACTGCCAGAGTAAATGAGAAATTACAGAACAAACCTTGGTTGAATATTACTTGATCTGTGTTTTCCCTCAGCTACTCTTGCATACACTATTATCCCGAAGACACAAAATGAAAGAAAAAAAATGCATAAAGTTCACTGTACACACAGTTGTTTATTATAAATGCAAGCCAGTTCCTAATGGGGACAATACAGATAAGGGGAAATTCACCTGTGTTTTAAAATTTCATTTTAATATGCAAATAATTTTACTGAAAATAATTATTATTGTGAGTTGAAATAAAAATTGTCAAAAAATTCATTCCCTGACTTTCATGGATGTTGATTTTAAGGGAACTAGTTGGGAAGCAGTGTTTTCTAAAAGCAACAATCTGGCAAAGGCCTTTAGTTTGTTTTTAGTTACCTAAATTCAGTTACTTCGAATGAAGAAAGCTGATGGAATATAAAAGCTATACCAATAAACTTCATATATTGCAGCATTAGTTCTACACTGTGGGTATGCAATTCTTCTCCCTCAACCCTACAGACATTGTCCTTCACATTTTCTGCTCTAACAGTACATATGACCTGTCCTTCAAATATCTTTTTAAAAGAAATATTAGTACTGGCAGCCACTATGTTGTAGATGGACGTCTGCAGAACAGAAGTATCTTGCTTAAAAAAGTACCTGCCCTGGAGCATTTAACAAGAATGCCAAACCCTAAACTAGGTCAGCTTTGTAATTCTGAGCAGTCTTCTCGTGACAAGAGCAATGTAAACAACGTGCTAAGTTTTTCTGTGCAGTTATCACCCTCATGTTTGCCATATGTCTCTTGGCCTGTTTTTAGAATTTCTTTGTTGATATTGTTTGGTACCCAGAGCTTTTAATCTTGGATACTGAAAAGTTAGAAGGATCTCAGAGCTGGCAGATGTGTCCACTCTAGCCGCAACAGGGAAGAGGTACAGGAGGGATGTTCTCTGGGTCACAGCCGGCAAAGTTCATCATCGTCCAAAAAGTCCTATCACTTGCATTCCTGGAAGAACTTAATCCCAAACCTCAGGATTCCTTACAGGTTTCCTTCCTTTATTGCAAATGTTATTGACTTTAAAACAGCCCAGAGGAATGTGAATCCTTTAACAGGCTTAGCACACTCTCCGGTGGAGGAAGTGTCTGTTGGTGGACAGCAGCCAGAAGCCTGGTGAATGGCTGAGCCCAACACAAGAAGCAAATGATGGGACGGGAATGGGGACTGAGAGATGGCATGTTTCCTTCTCTTTCCCTCCATGGGATATTTCCATTCTGGAAAATGGAAGATGTCCATTTTCTTGGGACAAAGTCACTAAGGAACAATTACAAATGTTCCAATTCTATCAGGATATATACGGACATCTTGTCCAGATAGAATCACAGAGTAGTTTGAGTTGGAAGAGACCTATAAAGGTCATGTAGTCCAACCCCCCTGCAAGGAGCAGGGATTTCTCTAACCTGGCCTTGACTGTTTCTAGGGATGGGGCACCCACCACCTCTCTGGGCAACCTGTTCCAGTGTTTCACCACTCTCAACGTAAAAAATGTCTTCCTTAATAAGAATCTTCCTTAAGAATCTGAATCTACCTCCTTCTATTTTTAAAACCATTACCCCTTGTCCTATCACAATAAGCCCTGCTAAATAGTTTCTCCCCATCTTTCCTGTAGGCCCCCTTTAGGTACTGGAAGGCTGCAATAAGGTCTCCCCAGTGACTTCTCTTCTCCAGGCTGAACAGCCCCAACTCTCTCAGCCTGTTTAAACAGTGCTCAGATTCAGCATTTATATCCTGAATGGATATAAAAAGCAAGAAAGTTAGAAATAAGGAAGAATATTTTATGTTAAGGAAGATCGTAGGAAAACAATTTCTTTTAGAGTAGCAAGTATTTTTATTTCAAGTATGTATGTCTCAAATCAACAGTTCGTTGTCAGATGCCACAATCTGTACTTTAAAATAGTTCTTATGATCAAGTGTACTACACTTTAACATATATTTGGGGATGTTTCTTTGGTCTTTTCATCCATACAACTGGCATTTATTCAAAACAGACTCACAGGACAATTAATACGAAATAGATTCCGGCAGTCTATTCAAATATATTTGTACTAAAAATATTTTAGAGAGAAAAATATTCATTTACTCTGATCACAGCTGATTTCAACAAATGTCAACCAAATTAGTTTAAGAAGGTAATGTCTAGATGTAACCAACCTTTTGCTGTCCACTGGAACATTACACTCTGTAATTCTGCTGTCCTGAGTGTATTTTCATCTGCTATCAATAATTGACATTTTGTCTATAAAACAGAGTACCCCATCACAGCACACCTGTTAATGACATCAATTAAAAAAAAAAACAAACTGGCAATAAACTTGAAAGTAAACACAGTTATTATTTAACAAGCAACCTCCCATTACTCCCATTACTAACCTCCTTAGTACTTAGTTTAATTATGTCACTGGAATGTATGCTTAACATTACCCATAACAGTTAATGAGCTGATTCTTCCAAAGTCACCTGCTCCTATTAACCAGTAATGTAATCAAGGTAACCTCTATATGTTAGGGAACAATCAATAAAGAAAGCAGCAGGTAGTCGTGAACTCTGCAGCCCTGTTTCAACACTGATTAATATCAGATTTGTGAATTAGCAGACCACTTACCAGCAAAAATTTATTCTAGATCAGGCATAAATCCATAGTCACATTTCTGTCAAAATAACCAGAGCACAATATGGTGTTTTGTCACCTTTTTGTTGGCTGCATAGCCAACATAAATATTACTATTCAGATATAAAGTCTGATAAAATGAAATTAAGCTTTTACTTTTTTGTGTGTCATTATTTTAAGTCACAGTTGAACCAGGAGAATAAGTTCATTCCAGTTCAATTCTTCATGTGGTTGGCCATCCTGTTTTTCACCCCACAGACCACCAAAGTAACTGTTGGCCCAGAAAGTATGAGATTAAATTGTCTAGGTTTAGTTAGTAAGGACAGAGAAAAAAACTGGGAGGAACATTTAGTGCCTCAAAATGTTGCTGCACATGACAAAATGAGCAGATGTCAAAATAATTCAAGTGGAAACCCAAAACCAGTGTAGTGAATTCTGCCCAGCAAGCCTAGCCAGTGCACTTCTCTGGCGTGTGCGTGGTGGCAAGGCAACAAACAGTGTCTGTAGCAGCTTAGCAGTCTGAGAGTGTGATCACTACATGTGACGTTTTGATTTCTGTGATGGCAAGTTGCAGTGCCTCAAGGATTCCATCAGAAAACAGAACTGATGGCCAGGAAAGCACATCCAAATTGTAATGCAGAGAAGCTGGCTGCCCTCTCTTGTGAATAGTTCTTACACAGATATTCCTCAGTCATTTTCATTTGGTTCAATCACATTTGAATGATCACTTATTTCAATGTGAACTCAGCCACTACACAGGTAGGCAGGGTGTACAATTTCATATTCAGTAACTGCACAGATTGGGAAGGCAGATATATTTAAATTTGTAATTGTAGATTTCCCTTTACAAAAAAACAGGCAGAGAATGACCCAAAACCTGCAAGCTGTGCATTGCTAGATTTTTTTTAAGTCACTGGAATTAGAGGCAAAGTTTACAAGACAAAATAAGCAGTCAAACCTGTTGTTAGAAAGAACAGCGTTTCCTCATTTTTTTTTCTTTCTTTGTGCAGTTCCCTAGAAAGTTGTCTGTAATGGATGTACAGTACGCGTCAAACAGCTTTCAGAAGGCAGATTGCTCTCAGCTATTTTACGGTAACTTCTTTGTATATATATATTGATATATTTTTACCAGTAAGCTGGGGTTCATCATTTTAGCTATTGCTCTAATTGTAGTTTAGTCCTGACAACATATTGCAGCTTGCACTGGTTTATTCCCTGATGTGACATTCCTGTCACTTAATGACTGTCCAGGAGAAACACAATATACTGAAGTGGAAACAGGGACTGGAAATGAAGCTGAGTGCTAGAGAAACAGAAAAGCATAGATGATGAAAGTGATTTTCGTTGCAATCTTCCACCAAGCTGTGTATTTTTTAGAGATTTGGATTTTTATTTTAAAATGTGACTGGCAATGAAAGATTCTTCATTTAAAAGAAAAGATAATCAGATCTTCTTTATTGTAAGATTGCTTTTATACCAAAAGAAATATCTCATTACCATTACAAAATATGCCACCACCTATTTTCTCCTTGTACAAAGGGAGAAACACAAATTTAGATAATCTGCTAATAAAACACAAACCTTGTGACCCTGCTTTTAATCTCGGACTTATGCTACTGTTTCTGATACGAATATAATGGATGTGCTTTAGGTTAAAATTATCTTTAAAGTATTTCTCTTGTCATATTTTAATGTGAAGCAAAGCTGGCGTCTCAGGAGATTATAAAAAGGAGTACAAAGTAATCTAAAGATGCAAATAATTAGAATTCACCTTGTTAAGGTAATATTACAGAAAGGACAAGAACAGGTGCAAAAATGAGCTTATAGATAGAAAAATTACCAACCTTGTCATTTGGACTCATTATATTTTGAACAAGGACTTACTTTTTTCAAATTTCAGATTTACAGAGAGAGAGTTAGCTTCTGTACCTATGCAGCTAAGATAAATTCTGGAGATGGTAATGGCATGTCATAATGTGTTATTAATAGAGTAATCGTTACAAAATATTTATAATGAATTTCTAGTCTTCAGAAAAATTTATCAAATTGGAAATGCGTTCTGTGCTTTATCTGTCTAACAGACAGATAAAGCAGTCTGTTAGACAGTTATTTGTCTGTTAGACAAATAACCAGTCCCTTGCCTGACCACATAATATGGTCCACTAACTAAGAAAAATCACGAACTGAAAGGCAGGGCTAAATGCAGGCTCTGAAGGCTATGCTTGTCTTGCTCAGGGGACAAAGGAGCACCAAAGTGCTGTCTGTCCATCCCTTTGTGTTGCATCAACTAGATCTCTCCAAGACAGATTTATTAGAGAAAGGGCTAGGCCAAAGAAGGGTGGAATTCATCACTTAGTTCTGTCGGGAACCAGACATCAGCCTCTCACCTATTTAGATTAGCAGTGCAGATGCAGGTGGTTCCACTCCTAAGATGTCAGGTCCAATATACTTAAATTATCACAGACAGATATTTATCCTGGCTTTTCCTTAAAGCTTCCATTTAGAGGATTCCAGTTCCAGCACTTCAAAGTTCTCATATTTAATCATTCAGATTAAAAAAAATATTCAAACTGCTACTGGAAAATAGATTATTTCATTAATTTCTTCATCAGCCAACATTTGGAACTCTTGATCCCATCCATTCTATAAACAACCCTTTACATATGTAAAAGACCTCTCCCACCCCATACTTTTTCTTTTCTAGGCTAAGCAAGTCTGTTTTTCAACTTTTCTTCACATTTTATGTTTTCAGAACCTTTTTCCTCTGGACTTTTTTCAATTTATTCCTCTCACACATTTTAAAATTGTGGGAGATGAAAGTCAATGCGATTTTCAAGCGAAGAACTAGGCCTCACCAATGTCAAGCAGACTGCAGTAATTTTCCCCCAGATATAATCCACGACACTTTTTAATTAACTAAGAGCTAAAATTAGCCTTTGTTGTTGGTTTGTCTTGAAAATCTTAATATTGTTGGCTCAAGTTCAATTAGAGGAAGACAAAGGATTAGTTTGATACATTTTATTCTTGACATCCATAGTGCTTGCTGCTTAGCATTATACCAACCCCTGAGAGCCTGCAAGTTTACAATTTAGTAATTTTTTACAGATTCTTCCCTGGAGTACCTTTTGTTTTCTTTTAAAAAATAGGTAATAGACTTGTCCTTCATGTACCCTGTGATGCTATCCTTCATCGTTAGTGATACAGGCACTATGGTTCCTGAAGTACTTTAACATGAAGTTCACTAGTTTCTACTGAGTTTTGTATGTCTTGCTATTAAATAAATACTTTTTAGTAAGTCAGCTTGGGCCAAAACCAAGGAAACATGATAACCATTATTTAGAACTTACTCTTTTTGATTCCAAAGTGATAGAAACAGCTTTAGCCATTTTATGAACAACATTGGGCAACACCTTCAGCATTTTCAAAAGTATCTGCTGAATTTAGGGGCTTATTGTGTGGCAGTCAAGCAAGGTCCATCACAAGGAGTGTAAACACCATGTAAAGAGAGAGAGTGTTTACAAAAATCGCAAGTAGGGAATTACGTAAATCAAAATTTTAATCATCTTAAGCTATATCTGTAGAAGTAAATTAAGCTTTGGGGGGAACAAATCTGGGCACTTGATTTGGTGTACTGTATTTGGGTATGTTTTAGTAATCCTAGTTTATACTCTTCCAGAGCAATTCTGTTGATAGTTCAGGGATTAGCATAAGCCAAAAGTATTCTTGGTTGGTGCTTGACATGGAGCTACATTACTTATTAGCTAAGAGGACAGCTGTAGCTGTTCTACGACAGCAGCAGTAAAGAATAATCAAATGCATCCTTAGTTTATATTAATAATGTACCTATGTTATACCAGGAAGTTAAGATGTAGATTGAAACTTCTCCAAAGTTCTCTTTAGATTTGGGAGTTTTGCTGCATTTTAATTTATCAATATACCCGAGGACACACTGTCCAATCAGTTAGCTAAACCCACATCAAAGACCCACTGAGCCTCCAAAGTTTGTGTATATACATAAAATGCAAATATGCACAGAGAGACACATATGCACATAGAAAGTACAAATAAAACTTGTTTAATGCAAAACATTCAAGGTGTGGTTTTTGGAGAGCATGCTACGTGTGTCTGGCAATATTTTTCACCAAGGATTACTTTTGTTACTTGGCTGGGAAAGGAAATATAATGAAACTTTGATAGAATCTGGACCAACATAGCAACACAGAAAATCCTTTATGATTTTGATGACAGTAGGAGAGAACAAGGACACTGAAACGACAAGTAAGTTTGACAGATTTGTCTTCTGTAGTGGGGTTTTCTAGCACAAAAACATAGCAAATGTTGAAGGAAAGTGCAAGCAAAAATGATGTTGTGACCAAGCTCAATTCTAAAATAATTATTATTATTTTTTAAAAAAAAATAAATTACATGTTTAATATCTGAAGATAACGTCATTAGCTTGAGAAAAAAATTCACTGTTCTCAGATAGGAAGTTCTCCCTGAGGAAAGGATGCAGGAAGGAGGTTATGTCCCTGTGATTTCTTTATTCTTATTAGACAAGGCTATTATCTATCGGAAGAGTTACGTGCACACGTATACAAATAGACACATAGAATCTAAGTCTCTAGGATTCCTACAATAGAAGTTTGAAAGTCCACTTAAATAAACTGTAAGTTCTCTCACAGACTCTTCTCTACACGTGCTTAGGCAAACAGAGGACGCTGGTAGATTGCTCTGAAAGGAACTGCACCCGAGTTATGCTGGACCAGTGATAAGACTTCTGTAGAGTATGTATCCCTCACTCACTGACCTCTGCTGTGAGCTCCTTCCAGGAGCTGCATATGTGGGATATGAAAAGAAGACAGACCTTCAAAATAGTAAAATACCAATTCTTTCAGGGCTTCATAAACCAAACTCTTAGAATCCACAAGGAAATCTCAGGTTCTCGTTACAAACCATGAAGGACTGGCAATAAGGATAAGATAAGGTGATGAATCTGTGATTTCTTTCACAGAGAGGATGCATCTGAAAGTCATAGGGACTTCAATGTACAGGTAAATACAAGGTCAAAATACTGGAAGATGGTGCTGGGTTGTAAATCTAACAGCAGAGTCAAAACAATGAAAATTAAACAGTGAAACAACTAAACACATAAAGAATGTGGTTGATTCTCAGTCTGTGTCATTTAAAAATCTAATTTAACAGATTTTAAGATACGCTCTAGCTCAAACAGGAATTAGCTCAAGAAATTCCTGTGCCTACAAGGTCAGACACAGATGATCAGAAAAGTCCTTTCAGTTCCTATAGTATCTGAATCTGTATTTCTTCATAAAGTAGTATTACTTAATTCATGTCATCTAATTTAACCACGTAAAACAGAAACATCAAGTCTTTACTGATCATTGTGAATCCCTCTATAATCTCTGAAGGGAGACAAGAGGCCGTGGAGGGCAGTTTAGCCTGTCTCTTTCCATAGACATTGAGAAGATGAAACTCATCTTTCATGATGGCATTTTTGAAGTGTACGTTAGGAAACAACTTTTTCATCTAGAAATTGAGGTGTTTTTTTTTTTCCTTTTGAAAAACAAAAGGCTCTTTGATACAGCAGACATATTATAAGAAAAATCACACAGAGTTTGTAAACCTTCTTCCAAAACTCAAAATCCACATCCTCTCAGATTTTACAGTCCCTTAACTTTCTTTTTCAGGCAGTTACTTCATTAGTAAAAATTGAAAGCAGAAGTACCAAAACTCTGGGATGGCAACATTTGCAGCACATTGCAAGTCAGAATGTCCCAGAACTTGCACCAGATACGTTTCTCAGTCAAAAACTTATCAAACATATTCCAATATTTTCCTGTTAAATATCTGAGTGACTACATACTGTTTCAAATCATGGGAGCTTAGATGATTGCCTCCACTGACAGTTCTTTCTGCTAATACATTAATTTTTTAAAAAAATGTACTATTTTTTTTTTCTCAGTATGGATAATTACTACTGAAATTATATTTTTTAAATGTATTTTAAACTTGCCCAGTTTGCCATCCCCATACACATCAGAGGTGTTTTCGAGCATCTCTGGTGTCCTAGGGTTCTGTGCACTGTGTATAACCCCAGTGAATACTCACTTTAGGAGCTGCAGACGCCAACTTCCTGACTAGTAGGTAAGCGGACAGATATCCTACACCCACAAAAGAAAACAACCAGCACTGAGACAGCAGGGAGGCCTCGAACACTTGATCTCAAACAATTAGAGGAAAACAGTAGCTGAAAGCATAGAATTAGGCTCTTTGAATTGAAGGATAGAATTTCTAGTAAGAGATACAATTCCAGCTTTAGATTGGTTAGATGTTATTTTTGTTTCAAAACAGAGCAGAATTTAATTAAAGTATATGGGACTCCATGTTGGTTAAACAGTCAGACCGTACTAATCTGATTCCAGGATCAATGGTATAGCTTGCATGGGTCTCTGAAATCCAAGAAAAATTTACAGTAAGTTATTGAATCAGCAAAGCATTTGTGTCAAACAAAAACCTTCATTGACTAGACAAACTAAGTTGTCTAAGTAGTTGGCCTGTTTGAACAATTTCCCATCTGCTCTTTCTGTCTATGTTACCATTGGCCTAATGTAAGCTTTGATGTAGAACAGTACTGAAAGAACTTTTTTTTGGTGCACGTAGGCATCTTACTTCAATTATTGCTGGGGACTATCCACAATTCCTCTTCATTCCAAAGCACAAAGGGAAGTCAGATCTAGGAAATTTCTAACAAAAAATTCTAAAAAAGATATTTACCATAACATTCTTCAGAGTATCTGAGATCTTCAGAAGGAAAATAACTGATATTCCATGAGATTCTAATGATCAGTCCCCTATTTCACAGTCAAAATCAACATCTCTGCAAGGAAATCTTCTTGTAGCTACACTTACAGGGAGAGAATGCAATGGGAACTGGTTTGTTTGCTCTTATATTGTCTACATTTTAGCAATAAAACTAGTAGAAATGCTTATGTCAGAATGTTTAATATACTGGTAGCTGCTGCTCAAAACGGAAAATTACAGATGGTAAAATTAATCATCATTGTGCTGCCAGAAAGTGAAGAGTTACTTAACTCTGCTAAAATGCCCTGAAATAGGGAACTCATAGACAGTCTAAATCATAAGTATTCCCAAAGCGAAGATTTAAAAAAAAAAAAAAGCAATATAAAGGTCTGTAAAATTAGGTCTACTTTGCCTATATAATAAACACTCTGAAAGCAAGTTGAAAAAAATATAATGTGGCCACCAAAAGCAGAAGAATGATCTACTAGGCTATAATAATACATGAACTGTTGTATTATTCTGTCAAAATGTTTTCAGCAAACGCAGTAGCAGAACTAGCATCTCCTTTATTATTTATATGGATTTTTGTTAATCTGTAATGAGTTCTTAAAATCCAAGACACAGTGGAATTAATAGCGACAATACCAATAGTGCTTAGTTGCAATGTGATTTATCCAGAACAAATTTCCTGGTATTTAGTCGAAGTAACCACCATGGTAAGTGGGCTCAGTAGAACTAATCTTATAGTAAAATCTTAATCTGATGTAGATTACCTTCAAATTAAATCATGACTAGCAATCTTTAGAAAACAGAAAATTAATTGTATTAATTCTTTCAACTGAGTTTTAATTCTTCAAATGTGTGAGGCAAGAGGTACAGAAATAGCTTTATTAATCAATAAGCAGTGTTTCAAGGGCAGTTCCAAAACCTAATAACTGATTGTCCCAAATTGTACTGCTATTCTTCCTCTGTGGAAAGCAATGTAACTGCTCTGGATCTATACTCTGTGAGTGCAAAAAAGTGTCTGTCCCACCAGGCCAAGTGCAAGGTCCTGCACCTGGGTCGTGGCAATCCCAGGCACAGATACAGGCTGGGCGGAGAATGGATTGACAGCAGCCCTGAGGAGAAAGACTTGGGAGTGCTGGTGGACGAGAGGCTCAACATGAGCCAGCAATGCGGCCTTGCGGCTCAGAAGGCCAACCGCATCCTGGGCTGCATCAAGAGGAGCGTGGCCAGCAGGTCGAGGAAGGTGATTCTGCCCCTCTACGCTGCCCTGGTGAGACCCCACCTGGAGTACTGCGTCCAGTTCTGGAGTCCCCAATATAAGAAGGACATGGACCAGTTGGAGAGGGTCCAGAGGAGGGTCACAAAGATGATCAGAGGGCTGGAGCACCTCTCCTATGAGGACAGGCTGAGAGAGTTGGGACTGTTCAGCCTGGAGAAGAGAAGGCTCTGGGGAGACCTGATAGCGGTCTTCCAGTGCCTCAAGGGGGCCTACAGGAAAGATGGGGAGAGGCTGTTCAGTAGGGCCTGTTGTGATAGGACAAGGGGTAATGGGTTTAAATTAGAAGGAGGTAGGTTTAGATTAGATATTAGGAAAAAATTTTTTACAATGCGAGTTGTAGAGCATTGGAACAGGTTGCCCAGAGAGGTGGTGGATGCCCCATCCCTGGAAACGTTCAAGGCCAGGCTGGATGAGGCTCTGAGCAACCTGTTCTAGTCAGGGATGTCCCTGCTCCTTGCAGGGGGGTTGGACTAGATGACCTTTGAAGGTCCCTTCCAACCCTAACCATTCTATGATTCTATGATTCTATGATCTCACCACGCATCACATTTTACTTCCAAAGAAACGCAGACAACAGGCTAAGAACAATAAAAAAGACTGGGAAATAATTATGGCTGGGGTAGTTTATGCCACAGAAGGACTTACTTATATATCTGTCACTGTTTCTAGTCAATCTTTGGGCCACATATTCATTCAGAAAGAAACAAAGGGCAGCATTTGGTCATCTGGGCTTCTTTCAGATGCATTACTCAGATTATCAACTACACCACTGGGCATCATAATTCCTGATGAGCAGAACTGGCATCCAAACAAGTCCCCAAGATAGACCATACTATTTCTTTTTAGTTTGTTTTATGATAAGATGTAAGTTTCTTAAGTTCTACTGTAGCTGTAATAACTAGTCCTGATACATTAACAATCTCAAAGCACATTTCTTATTATCTTCATTTCTTTATAGGATTAGGGAGGTGAAACAATGGTCTTCCATGGACTAGCTAGAGCCAGACTGCAAAGTATCCAGAAGATCAGCTATTGCTCTATCTACTCAGTTGACACATTTTCCACTGCCTATAGAAATTGTTATATTTAATTTGTATTCGTGTGAGAGACCTGTATTACTTTTGCGTGCATAAAAATGTGTTTTAGCTAGCATAATGTATTTTCTAATTGCTTGTTTGAACAGTTCCCAAGCAACAAGACATGTTTTTAAATAAGAAAACCTTATCTATCTTATTTATAATTAATATCTGATGGCAAATATTTAGTTACTTAATGTCAAAACAAAAATCCCTCTGCTTATTTTAAACGTGAGGTAATTCTACTTCCTGTATGCAGAATGTAAGTGAAAAAAAACTGAGTCTCTGGAAACTATTAAGACCAAGTTAAATGTCAGCAGTAGTTACCCTGGGAATGGGTTCCTCAGGTGCATGGAACAAAGCCTGGGCAGAAGGCACATGTTACAAATCAGATCATCCTAGTCCACAAATAAAAATCTGAAGGATATTAACAAAACTTACTCTGCTACCTCTTGTTGTTGGCCATGTCCAGTAACCACTTGCATGGCTAACAAGTGTCTTTTATTAGCAATGCATCACAAAATTACTATTATTTGCCATTCATTGTAACAATAAAATACAAATTTTTGAGACTCCAGCTATAATTCAAAACTAATTGTCACAACTGTCTCCTTCAACAATCCTTATATCTACTGCTTTATCGAAATGAACATTTGCTAATCAAGTCAACAAAGACTGGATAATTTCATATATTCAATAACAGATATTATTAGTAACGAAACTCTGAGCATTGAAAGATTTTGATATATTTCAGAAAATTCAGTGATGTTTTATGGATTGAGAATGATGACACAGTCAAACAAAGAAGTGTCTTTGAAACTTGTGCAGATATAGAATCATAGAATGGTTAGGGTTGGAAGGGACCTTCAAAAGTCATGTAGTCCAACCCCCTTGCAAGGAGCAGGGACATCTCCAACCAGATCAGGTTGCTCAGAGCCCCATCCAACCTCGCCTTGAGTGTTTTCAGGAATGGGGCATCTACCACCTCTCTGGGCAACCTGTTACGGTGTAAAAGTCCTTTGTCATTAAAGAGTCCCAGGGTTTCTCACTTGGTCTTCAGCTGTTGTTCCAGAAGGGCATATGTCTTCTCAAGACCCTGTGTGACACAACTACTACTGTTGGTGTCTCAGGTGCCCTAAGTCATCTCGGCTGGCACAGGAATAATCAGTCTTCAGCTATTGCTAGAAAATCCATTATTGATCATCTGTCAAAATATGAGACACCACTGATCAATCTGTAGGTAAACAGCCTTCCATAAGTCATCCAAGGGCAAAGGATTTTATGAACAGCTGGTCCTCCTGTGAGGATTATGTCAAGCCCTCCTTTATAGTCTTAAACTTGTGAGGCTTTTCCTTCATTTTTCTGCATTTGCCTAAAATAAACCTTGCCATCTATTGCTTACTGCTAAAATCAGTTAACTGCAGTGCAAAGGTTCTGCATAGCTGCATTTCACTCCAACACAAGTGACATATGTTGTGTGTGTTACACCATGATCCAGAAATTGTGATTTAGCTTGACAAAGCTGGAATATCTGCCTGTGGATATGTTTTTTTTTTCTATTGGGGGGGGGGATAGCATTTAAAGTCAGCTAGTAATCTATAATTTCCATGTCATTGACAGAAATTTTCCATAAATAACAGAGAGGTAAGGCACTTAACATAAGTACTGCAGTAAAAGTGCCTGGAAATGACAATGTAACAAAGAAATCAATTCTCCGAACCAAACAAAAACCCACAAAACATTCAGAGTGGTTTTTAATTATGTCTTGTTCTCATAACCATGTTGAATTGACATATTTCTAATATGGATTCTTACCTTACTACTAAGCCCCTAGATTCTCATTTTAACAGCAATTTTTAGTAGTTAAATAAAATCTTAAGTGTTTCACTGCCTAAATTAGGCACTTGCATGTGAATGCTGGAGTCTAGGCTTTGCTATCTTTTACATTAATTTGTAATGCTTAACATTTTCATTTTAAAATAATCACAAAGGAAAAAAAAACATCCCACCGTCCACTCCTGCACTGATAACTACCTCTGCAGCAGCTGGCTCTCTCGTTGAGCGAGCCCCATGGACTCCCCAGTGCCTTGGGAGAATGCATTTGGTTATGGTGCAGGCAACCTCTTTAACATCCAGTCCAAAGAGACAGTGTTTATGCGCTCTGCGCTAACTCCTACAACCATCAGTCCAGGGGCTGTGGAAAACTCAGTTAATCCATTTGTGCCATTTACAGTTCAAATCAATGAGCCAGTGCTGAATTTCTTTCTGCAGTTTCCCATCCCACTCAGTACACTGTCTCCTTCTCAGTTCCTCCCCACGAGTTGCTCCGGGGTTTTACTCTCAACAGCAAGTGACACACAGCTGATAGCAATGCTTTCACTCAGCTTTTCTGCTCCCAGCCGTTTCAGCTCCTCAGCACATTTCTAAGCCAGCCTCTGAGCTCTCAGGAGACATGTTTGGCCTCATTGTCTACCCTTGGCTTTCTGTAGACCTCAGCCTTTTCTTCTGGATGTCCAAATACTTTTCATGGGAGAGTACTCCTTGGCATCTGACAGCTCTATTCTTCTCACAACCTGTTCTTGCATGATTTAGAGCTATAATCCCACTCCAATAAGCTAAATGGACATTATTTATTGTTGCCAGCACTGCAACAGCTGTAGCACAGAAAAGAACCTGATGGGAATTACTATGAACCTCCCAGCTAAACATGACTACTTCCTTACCTGCGGTTTACTTGCCTTCTTGTCAGGAGTCTGAGCTTTCAAACATGGGAGAACAGGGAAAGACTTCAGACGAAAATCCACAGCACTCCTATGTGCAGCAAGCTGACAACTCTTCTACTTGTCTTTTGTCCATAATTTGTCTCTTTGCAAGGCAAATTCTTTGTGATAAAGAAGGAGTTTCTATATGAGCTTGTAAGGAGTCATTCAACATAGAAAGTATTCTGAACAATACAGAAAACAGATTCAAACTGAAAATCACTGCTCTCCAGATTATAAGGAGCTTGGTTGTAATCACACCTTCCTAGCGGTGTTGGTGTAGAACTTGGCTAGGCAGGAGAAGAGTCTCCAGATATAAAAGAGATTGAGAACCTTTGCTCCAAACAAAACAAATCTATCTATAGCCAGCACATCACCACTTCCTCAGAGCAAGTCAAAGAACTTACAAAGAACTAAAAACTTATAATCTCGTTTTTCATTATCTCTGCACTTATTTCTCTGCCTTTCACAGCTATTTGAAGATCATAGCTGGATTTAAAAATACGTATATACATAAAAGTCTTTTTTTCTCAACTGACCTAGACCAGCCCTTTCAAGCACAGTACCTGGGTGTTAGCTTTGGAGGCGAGTCTTTGCTCCAGGAAGAATGGCCTAGTGGACCTGCTGAAAAAGCAGAGTGGGTTGTAGAAATTTCAAACTCGTACAAAAGGACTGGGTTTGAGAGAGGATCACAGGACTTATCTTCCTTTGCTCCTAGGACTTTGCTTTGAGCTTTTTTCAGGTCATTGGCAATAGAAAGTTGCTCACTTCTCATGGCTCTGTGGTGACTCACATGGTGGTCTGTTTGTTCCACTTATCATGGGCTGATAACCATATTGCAAATTCATAATTAGCAGTAATTAGATTAAAGTCTCAGATGTCATACTTAAGGCTGAAATGTCTGGTGAGTGAGCTTTCTGTACATTACCCTGCTATGTCAAGGTTACACCGTGCTGTTGTCCCTGCTGCACAGACAGAACTCACTAGGACTGGTAATCAATACATTTCACAGGCCCTATCTGCGCACACAATTTCTCTTTAATCCCTTATTGCAGGACTGACAGACTTAATAGTTGCTTTTAAAAATGGAGAGAACATGTAGAAAGACCTATTTTCTAGCATGCATTATATAGAAAAATATCTGTGTCAGCTGGCAGGCAAGCTTTCCTTTCAAAAATACAGCTTTGCAAGCTAAAACCCAACTGGGATGAAAGGCAACTTTACATAAAGGCAGCACTGCTCTGCCTGTCATTCTCTCCACTCAATGCAGCGAAGTGTTGCTCACCACCTCATATAGACCTGCCAGAAAGAAAGTAAGAAAGAGAGAAGGAAAGAGAAGTTGTTCACAAGCATTACCTGGTGCCAAAGAAAGTTGCTCAGGAAAATACCTGTGCTTTGAGTCATAAGAATGACAATCTGCAAGATTTGTAACTGTTGTGGGGTTTAGTGGGTGGTGCATCCCATTGAGGGCTCTGGAAGAACAGGTCCTGCAGAGGTTATGTGCATGGCTGCTCAGACGTCAAAACGTGGGCACTCCTGATGCTCCATTGTTTGACAACTTGCAAAAGTGTGTTTGGGCTCTATCAGCTCTTTGGCCTCTGGATAGGTTTGCAGCATCCAAGCTCAGCTCAAATATGAAAAAGGTCCTCTTACTTGCAAATTTTAATTTTCTTTTTGTTTCTTTCTTTCTCAGCAGCCCAGCTGCTGGAATTCATTTATTTGATAATTATTTTATATGATGTGTTAAACAATTTAAGGAATTAATTTAAGTTGCTCTCCATCATTTAAATTTAAATTAAAAAATCTTATGGTCAGTTTAGTCCAGAAGGACTGTTACTCTATCTACTCCTTGCCAAGTATATATTTTCATTGTTTTCTCATTTAGAGTCCTCCATTTGAAGTGTTTGATCTCTGTTTTTTTTCAAGTAAAGGCTTGAATTTTCACCATGGAGGATTTGTCCTAGTTTGTTTAAGACTGGGAAATTTAACATGGAGGCATCCATTATCAGAAGCTATTTGATGAATAAAAACCTGTATATTTAAGTCAATAATCAGGTTTAAATCAAGCTCCAGTCAGTGAGAGGAGAACAATGTTCTATCAGTAAATGTGGCACAGAGGGGTTTGCTGTTCTGTTTTTTTCCTAAATATTTTCAGCTCCAAGGTAAAGCTTTATATAAACCTTGTGAGGAAAATACCTCTGAAAGATCTGAATTTCTATCCTGTTAAGCACAGAAAGCTCTAATGAGTCACTGCAAAGCTTTTCCAAACTTATCTGAACATGTCTGATGTGGGATTTGGGTTAGGACTGCATAGGCACAAGTGCATTGCAAGCATATCCTAGAGTTTCTGTCTGCAATGTAGTTGGAAGGATCTTAGAGCAACTTTCCTTGAGGCTGCCTAAGGTTCCATCAGGCAGAATCAAGCATGTAGATTTGCACACATTACAAAACAAAAAAAAAAATTAAAAAAATGAAACCAAAAGCCAAACCACTTCAAACACTTAGTGGTTTGGGATTTGGCTCATTTGTATTTCTAGTGAAGAATTGTAAAAATATCAGAGCATGCAGCTTCCAGCTCAGTTGCAAAACCTGCCCATGATGCAGTGGCAAGGAGGTTGGAGGGTTTTGGCCCCGCTTGTTGACACTTTGGCTGCTCCCCCTGGGGAAGTGAAGTTTCAGTGCCGCCTCGTGGCTTCCTCCTCCTCAGAGAGGGGTCATTCCAGCAAGACACAGTGCCACTGCTACCTTGTGATTGCTCTGCTGTAGTGAACAACTGTTCTGTTTTGTTTGGGTTTTTTTTTTAATATCATAAACCAAGAGCTCAGGAAATGAGTTTGTAAGTAGAGAGAATGCTAGGATCTGATGAACAGCTATGGCACAGTCAATCTGCAGGTCACTGCAGTGCACCTTGTGCCCCTGGATGGGTTTAGGCAGCTGTCCCTGGGAGACTGGCTTTGAGACAGCCAGGGGAAGTGCAAGCGTTTGTCCTCAGCCTTCCTTTCTGGTCTCCAGGTACAGCCCCTTCCCTCGGGCTGCCAGCAGGCCCCTCCATTCAACCAGGACTGATCTTTCTGCCAAGAACAGGCACCTGCAAAGGCCACGGGAGGAGGGGGAGGCACAGCCAGCCACCTTTTGCACTAAAATGTAGGAGATTGTCTTGCACAATCACACTGAAGTGTCCTAATGCAACCACAGTCCTAGTGATGAATGGGGACAGGCAGCCAGAGCATCCACCCACTGCACACTTCTGAGATGTAGTCAAAATTACGGAGCCATACTTGGCTTTCCAGAGTCTCCTCTCAGACCCCGTTAATCTTCCCTGTTTAGCTGAAAGTACAGTGGCTCACACCACCTCCCACAGGCCCTGCGAGCCTGGGATCGCCTAGGGTAGGAGAGCTCCACCTTAGCACGCTCAGCTGGGAATGGGGAGGAAGAGGGAGATAGGCGTTGAATTTTAATCTTTGAGGAGTAGCATGTGTAAACCAGATTAAAGATCTGCTTTAGTCCTCTAAACCTTTCATTTCCTAAATTGGACCTGAACAAGGACTTCTGACTGTTTAAAACTGTGTGAGGCTTCGGCCTACTTGGTTTCTACTTCTCTGTAGTACCTGCTCCAGGTACCGGAGGCAACACAAACTACTCAGACTCCCAGTACAAATCTAGGAAATATTGAATACTTCAGAAAAAAAGCCAGACATGATGTTATTCAGGCTAAACTGAACTTGCTAAGTGTTGAACTATTTGTGTCTGCGGTGTCATTATGTGTATTATAAACTGCCTTTTAAAAATGAACATGAAACGCCGTCACTCTTTGGCAATGTCTGCTGGGAATACGAGTTTGAGAAAATCTGCTGCCACAAACATTTTTAGGAATTTAATTGCCTGCTGTGGCAGCCAATCCAAAGTCTTGATTTAATTTCTTGTATTTTCTTAAAGTTATAATTAGCTTTAAATTTGTAATGAAGACCTGCAAAGCTGAAGTAAGCAAGTCGTTTGCACCCAGGACCAGAGTTTTGCTAGGTATCCCATCCCAAATCCTCCCCAGGACCTTGCCTATACTGTGACTTACTGTAATTTTTCCTGTGATAAAAATTTTTGAAATGTATTTCAAAATTAATAAATTACTCGCTAAAACATCTAGGTTTTCCTTTCCCATTTGCTATTTAACAAAGCCCTTCTAACATCCAATGCAGATACAGGTTGATTTTAGATCCCAGGTTGTTAAAATCTGTCCTTCATTTCCCTTCCTAATCATCAGCATCTGTAACATGCCCACCTGCCCCCAAACCCTGCACATACACTGTGTTTTGGAGCTGTGAGTTTCTATACAACTAATTTCCTGCAAACTCAGTCATACTCTAGGACATGAAACTTGTTTAAAAAAGAAGTGGATATGTTTTATGTCAATATGTTTACACATCAAACAAAACTGAAATGTCACCTTACCTGGGAAAATATATTCCAACTCAATTTACCAAGGAAACGTCATAGGTAAATATCACAGCACAGCCTCTACACAAATGTACCTTTTTCTTTCAGTGACATGTTTGAGATTGAGCGTTCTATTGGGAAATGGTATTTCTGGACATGCATGGCATCTAGAAATGATGTCTCTTGCCAAAGAGTAATAATTTATTTCTGCTATTCAGCTATGCATTTCTTTTGCAATGCGAGGCACAATAGAATGGTCTTCTCTGTGGTACCATCAGAGAAAATAAATCAGTTTGCACAGTTTACCATGACTGTTAAAAAAGTACATGATAAGTATAACAAAGAGCCATGTAATGATATTAACAACACAATATGCAACAGAAGAGATTAAAAAAAAAAAGGCAATTTTTTTCTGCTTTTTTTTTTTCTGGTTTTGGTGTCTTTTTGTTGTTTGGTTGCTTTGCCAACATTTTAAAATGCCACCTTTATCAGAGATCTTTCTCCAGGTAAGATTAAGGAACCCTTTCTGTCACCCTAATCACAGTAATTTCTGTCCCTGTAGGCATCGTGAAACCATGTGGTACAATTATTCATGGAGTTCCAGGGTGAAAAATAGGAATAAAAAAATCAAAACTCTTCTGACTTCTTTTTGTGTTAACCCTGCTGCTTCTAAATGCTGTGAGTGAGGAATCTTGTTTTATATCATATCTTGGCATTGTGAAAGAGAGGAGGCTGAGAAGAACAATGTCTTGGGACTTACTTTCTTCTGTCAGTTCATGTCACAACATTACATTTATTTTAATGAGGGGGTGTTTCATTTCATGTCTGCCTATGATAACTCGATTAAAACAAATGGAAAAAAGACATGAAAGCCAGCGAATTCGAAAGCATTAGACATTTTTATAGCTAATGAGACCACTTTATTAAATTAGAAAATATATTCTATTAAATTAGAAAAGATAAGCACAGATGCTTTTTAAAATATAAAATAAAATTTAAAAAAACCCTTCATTAATCAGTTATAAACCAAGCCATGCTGGTTAAAGGTAAATAGGTACGTTCATTTCTCCTTAAAACTTCCCTGAAGAATTTCCTCTGAAGTTTCTGTTGCTGGTTTCTAGCAACACATAAACTTGAACAGGTCAATAACATGCTCTAGGATGGTAGCTTCAGTGTTTCCTTGTGAGAATGGCATGAAGACATTTCAATACACAAGCTATATTGTGAAGGAAAAATATACTTTTAGCTGTTGAACAATACAGTCCTGTAGTTTACCCTCTCATCCAAGCAATGTGGACAGCTGCTGTTTGAGCAGGGAGTACTGTCTGATGCTGTGCAGTGGGTGTTATATTCTATCACGTCCCTACAGTGTTCACAGTTCTTGACTTAAAATGTTTTCTTCCATCCTCCTGTAGCAGGAGCTGAAGGGAAAGATAGTTGCCCGTCATTTTAACCCCAAAAAACTAAAAGAGGTCACAGAAATGCCTTTGCTTCCATGTGACAGAAGGGAAAGAGCCATCTGTTTCCTTGGGACTGTATTTATTTCCAGATAAGAACTATCAAAGAAAAGCTTTTTTTTCTTTTGTTAGACTATATAACAAGGTGAAAAAAAGAACAAAAGCATAAGGAATAGGACATTGCTCCATGTTAGCCTTTGTACTGAATTTAGATGATAAAAAAATTAACTCACAATTTGCTGTGGGACAAACTAATGCTACATAACTATTTTAAACTAAATACCATCCCAGCCATCATTCTTATGGCTTGATGTGATATATTGCAAACAACAGCTGGTTGTACCATTGAAAAAAAGATACTGCTTTGAATTCAGATAAAGGATGGAGAAAAATAATTTCCACTCAATTTTCTATCAGCTTTTGCTTCATTCTATATTTCATAATTCATTTTCCCCTCAGCAATATTATTTTCTTCATAGGCAAGGCAATTCACTCTTCACCTGGGTAAATAAAATTGCATGCATATGTATTCACTCATGAGATTTTTATATCACTAAATGAGATATTCAACACATTTCAAACAATGCAATTAACATCCTTTCATTATTAAAACTAATTTAAATTTAAATTTGCTTTATATGTCTGCCACCTGTATGCCATTTGTTCACAGAAAAACTGTGAGGGGTTTCAGTATAAACAAGACATGTGACTCTAGTATTTCATTCTTCATTTTCATCTCTCTCCTTGATAATTTTGCATCAAAGAGCTAATAGCATTTTTCTGTTCTTCATCACAAATTCAAATACCACATAATTATCTTTCCATGTAATCACATTGTTTATTCTTTTTTGAATGAATATTTACATTATATGTCTTTTAATCTGTCAAATCATTCTTCTGTTCTACTGCTAACTTCTGTAAACTGTCAGCTGTATGTATTTCTAGAAGAGTATGGACCATCGTGTGACAGCTATCTATCTCTAGCTATCTCTTTTATAACCACCTGAAGAGAACTAGATGCATAGGTGTATCATAGGCAGAGATACACATGCTGCCCAGCTCTGTTGTTAAGACAGTTAACACTGTCATCTGCATTTGTCCTCTAGTTAATCTCCGTAACTCTTGTTCCAAGTCTCAAACCAGATCCAAAGACTTTACATTAAGCTAAGAAAAAAAAAAAACAATCTTTTCTTCCAGGCACAGAGTTTCCACTCAACACAGCACTGCCCACATGGTCTTAGTATAATGTCTGGAATAGGTACAATTCACTCACAGAGAACAATTTTCTACGTATAAGAAAGTCATGACTACAGTCTGAGATTGTCTGTTCTTGGAAATCTAGAAAGAGGTCAGTGGCCTAGAGTCCACTCCACTTAATTCAAAGTCATTTGTACAGTAGGTCCTGCCAAAGGTTTTTTCGAGCTGCGTCATGATTTCATAAATTCTTCTATATTTCCTATTTTCTAAAAAAAAAAAAGATAGTAAGAATCTTGGCATAACTAATAGCCATGGTATAGCTGAATAAGGCAGGAGGGACATCCTGGTCTTTGCCACTTATCCAGCAATAAAACTGAGCAGTGTGAGGAGATCATGGTTCACATGGCCACAGTGTACTCTCTCCTCTGCATAAACTTCCAAGAGCCTTGATTTCTCCAGCAGTAAACATGGGAACAGAAAGAGTCACCAGTTGTTTCAGAGTGTGAAGCAATTATCAGGTGTTCATGCTCGAGTGCAACACTGACTGCACGATTTACCTCTGTGTTACTCTGCAGTACAGCAGGGTCAACAAATCACCCTCCCTCAATCTATTTCATTGATTCTAGCTGCCCACACTCCATTTTGATAGGTACATCACAGCTTGAGATAGAGAACTCTACAGCGCTGCTTGCTGCAAAGCATGGGACAAATAGAGGTTGGTGCTGTCAGGGAATGAATATTTTATTTTTATTTCAGAATAGCTAATGCACTCTCTCAAGGAAACTTCCAGCTGCTTCATTCATGCTGTTTTACTCTTAGAAAGAATTCAGCTGCAACTCGAATGTTAAAATTGCACAGATGCATTTAGGTTCAGTTCATTGACAAAATAAATCTCTGGTGGGAGCATGTTCTTTGAAGTTTCCTTTGATTTCTACATTTGAGTTTCCAGTAACTGTGCAGACTCTGTCAAGATATACATTTTAGTAAAAAATATCCAAACTAATAACTGTGTCATGTTTTGTACTTGCTACGTGACCTCTATGGCTCTCACAGGCACATTAGTTCATCTAAATTTTATTTAGAGGAAGTAAAAATAGATCTAGTCTTTCATCAGACTTCCTAGGCATGAGTCAGTGCAGGACCTCCTCCAAAGTCTAGTAAGGATGACATACAAGATCCACGGTGTATGTCACCGCAGTCTGCGGAGACACAGAAATAATAGCTTTGGTAGAAAGCCAAGACAGCTACTCACAAATCAAAACCTGCTTATTTTATAATTTCATTCTTTTCTTACATATTTTATTCAATCTCCATTCACCATGTCTTGTGATTCCCAAACCTATTAACTGCTTAGATTGGGTATCACTACTTTTCAACTACATTTGTACAATGGATTCTTCTGTAAAATAAAGCGTTTGGAGTGTTTTAGTCTTTTCTAACAAGGAAGCACAGGAACAAGAGGTACAATAACTGTCTGAGTCACCAGACAGTACAAATGCTGCCTCCACAAAGCACAACTGCTTTATCATCCAGACAGCACCTGTGATTTAGGACACCACACAACTTAGGGACAATTTTCTCGAGGTAACATCCAAGTCACTTAGATTTCAAATAAGAAATACGTTGCTTGCATATTCGTTTCCTTCCTAGCAGACCACCATTAGGAGATGTCTTTTCCATGTATTGCTCTGAAGGTTTGGCTTCAGTGTGCTCTGTCCCTTGTAAGTGAACTGACATGAGTATTCACATCTCTTAATGGATACAAGCTACATCGTCAATCTTTCAAAATACGTTTCTAAGATTGGCTCTTGGGAGTAGAGCTTTGTGGAGTGGTAGAGGCCAAGACACAACATGGCACTCGGTGTCTGGGAGAACTGCTTAGTTCCCTGCTATCGCCCATCTCCAGTCATCCATTTATCAGCAGCACTGGCAGGGGTTTGCCTGTTCTCTGCTTGGAAATAACACACAGCTCTGGGCAACATCTGCTGGCAGCCGTGCCCTCCTCACCCAAGCACTCACAGAACAAGGCAGTGAGGAGAGCTGGCTGGGGAAGAGACCACTCTCCTTCAAATAGCAGATAAAGAAGTCCCTGGGCATTACACTGAATGGTGGGAGTTTTTTTTTTTTCTCTTTTGTTGTTTCTTTTTTAATTTGATAAAGAATAGTTAACAAGTGTAAATCAACTGTGTAGCTCAGGCATGCATGGAGCATTATGGAGAGTTCAGACGCAGAAAAATCAGAAGGAGAAATGAGTAATTTACTAGGACCATTTTTAAGATGGCAGAAATACTTACTTACACTATGTAGAATGTAATCAATGGTTTAATCAGTCACAGATTTTTTGATGGGAGTTGACCTTTGTTCTTTCCCTGCTTTTAATTTTACATCATTCAGCTCTTTGTGAAGCAAGATGTCTTCTGTCATGTGTCAAAGTAAGTTTTTTTCTCTGCATCATTGCTTCCCTTAATATTTACCTGCTTAACACATCATGAAAACTTTAGATCACTGTCTTCTGTTGTCTAAGTCTTTTTACCTCTGCCTGTTGCCTTCCAAGGGACCCATCAAGTAGTGTAGAGTTACCAATTGCCCCTAGAAATGGTGTGTATTTTACAATCATCTTGGTTTTTTTTTTTTAACACGACTAATCATAGAATCATAGAATAGTTTGGATTGGAAGGGACCTTTAAAGGTCATCTAGACCAATCTACCTGCAAGGAACATGGACATCGGGTTATTCAGGGCCCCATCCAATCTGGCCTTGAATGTTTCTGGGGATGGGGCATCTACCATGTGGAAAACCTTCGGAAAACCTCTTAATTTTTAATTCACTGTACGTTACCTAGCACAGGATTTTGCTGTTTCTTTTTTTTTTTTTGACACATTTTCTCTGCAGCTGAGGTTTGCTTTGGCTAATTTCACACAGTTACAGGTACAACCGTATGTAAGTGTAGTTATTCTAGTATCTGTGATATTGCCAACAGAACGCGCCATGACACATTCACTTTTGATTCTTGCATCAACTAAAATGCATTTTTTTACTTCTGTATGAAATTATTACATTATTATCTACTCTTTTATATGTCTTATAGGTATCCTTTTGAGAATGTTACTAACCCATCCATTACAATCACTGATACCAGGAGAGGGCCTGGCATGCTTTGGGGTGGTTGGGGTTCCTTACTCCTGACCCTCTCACAGTAATTCATTTCCCTAGGTCAGGCAAGGCTCTGCTCTTTTATCACTGCTATTTGCAGACAAACTTATAATGGTACACTATAACAAATTTCAGGTTACCTAAGGAAGCAAAACTTTAAGTTTTGATGGCTAAATTATTTGCATGGGCAGCTGAGCCATCCATGCAGAAGGGATAAAAAACTGCAAGAACGGGATGGGCAGAGAGTTGTGGGAAGGGAGTACCGCTGTAGCTACTTTATAAGCCATCCTTGCTTGGGAATATGAGGCTTAATTCTTCTCCTATTTTGATTCTGGAGACCACAGCTGTGCTTTTTTGTTATATCTTCATTTACTGTTGCCCTTCCTAGTCTTGGCCCTGCAGTCATCTACTACCAAACTGATGTCCTATTTTGTAGTGCTTCAGTAAAAGTTTGTAGGAGATTGTGGAACTGACTTTGACAATGATCTGTTAAATGTTTGGCAGCCCATAAGTGATTGTTCTGCTTTGGAAGGCATAATTAATACTGCTCCAAATGTGTGGGAGCTGTCTTACCTCCCTGAATACATTATGATATTGTATTTTCATGTTCAAACTTTCATTTTCTGCCTATCAGTGTTGTTTCCATTAAGCATTTTCCACCAGATCACAAGCAAAATAAGTCATTACCTTTTTCTGTTACTCCCAGTGTCCTTTCTAATTCTTCTCCTTCAAAATCCCTCTTTTCACCACAGTTTACAATCTTTTCACTGTTTTTTTTCCATCACATGAGAATCTTCCAATGAAGCTCTGAAGTTAGGCTACATAATATAAACAGGTAATTCAATACAGAGTTTGTTTCGTAATATCTATAAGAGTATAAATCCATACCAATCTCTGTTTACAGAGTTTTACTCTGCTTCATATTTACATTTTCACTTATTTGCCTTGCTTAGGCTTTCAGGGTCCCAGTTCTGATCTGGAAGAACACATATTATCTGTGTCAAATCAGTGAAGTCTCATCCTTACTTTAATTATGCATACAGATATTTATGGATTTTGTGCCATTGAAGAGCATGTTTTGGGTTTCGATTTTTTTTTTTTTCCAAAGAGCTATGAAAACATATTGAATTGTGTAACCACAAATAAATAAATACATAAATAGATGGACAAAACCTCTGGCAGTATAAAGCTCATATCTCCAGAGAAAGCATCTTATATGCTTTTCTTTGGTCATGGGAAATTAGAAATGGAAGATCTCGGCAACTACAAACCAACTTGCTAATATTTCTGCTGAGAATCTGGTCTAGAAATTTTATCTTTCCCCATTAGGTAATATAAAATTATGTCTTTAGATAGGAAATATCCATTGGTACTTCAGAATATATTAGGCTTAATTCTGTTCTGAAATAAGTGTAACTCCGTAATTTGAGAAGTCAGAATCAAGCTCAGTATACTTTATTCAGTGTATCAAATGATTTAGAGTGTTTTTCTGACTTGCATAGAGAGGACTTCTAACATTCATGTATACTTCAGCCCTTTGGCTTGAACGACAGTTTTCAAAGACTAAATTCAACAGAACATCACACTTCTATTATACGTATTTTACAGGATTAGATGTTTCCCAAGAGCAAAACAAAACCACACAAATATCCCCAAATCCCTCAGAGTGACATTTTCGTTAGACATATTTTTCTGCTTAACATGTATACTTTCAATAAGATTTTGCTTCAGCCATGAAAGAAGTGTGGTCTCCTAAAAAGTTAAGCTACCGAACTTTTATATCAATAAAATGTTTTCTTTTCTTTTAAATAACATAAGATCACTCATTTACTACACAGAAAAAGATTTCTTTTAATTTGCATGCATGGTAACCAGAGCTGCTGCTGCTTTATTTATTTTTAGTTTATTTATTGTTGCAGCTTTTTAAAAATTAAAAAATAAAAGACAAAAATTATTCAAACAAATCTGACAAGGACTGTATGGTATGTGCAACAGAATAGATAAAAGTATTGGTCTCTGGTCAAAAATATATTTCATTAAATTTGAAATCTTAGAATTTCACAGAGTTCAAACCATTCTGTATTTTTGAAGTATTATAATTTGGTTTTTTTTCAAATGTTAGGATTTTTTTCCAACTGTGTGTATACAAGCAATTTTGACACAAAGTTTCACACATATACAAACACATGAGGAGGCTGAATTTGGTCATCCTGCTCTAGTAGAAAGCTACAAGAACACATGACTAGGAGTGATTGGGCCAGATTACCTTACTCTTTTGTATAAAGATTATTTGTGTTGGACAGACACAGATTCTTTATGCAACATTTCATCTCCATAATGCACACAATGACAGTGGTAATCATTATGAAATGAATGTTCGGTCTGTCAGGAAGTCAGCTGTTCTGACTGATAGTCTCTCAGGCTGTAATACTAAGGCGTACTAAGTCTGGTACAATTATCCTGAAATATTCTAAAGCTTCTCAGTGTAACAGTAGTTGCTCCCATGCCAGCCCTGAATTTTGGAAAGAAGAGAATATAAAGGCTCCAAGGTCCAGACAGAGGACTGCATCAAAGTCACTCAGTGATGCTCGAGTAGCCAAACACTGAGATCAGTGAATTTTGCAGCTGGTCATCTCCTGGAAGCAGAGTTCCAGAGCAGATAATTGCTGAGATTAGCGTTCTTCAGAATAAGTCCTCCCTGTTGATATTCCTGTTGGCATTCTGTAACAACTAGGTTTCCTCAGCTCATTTAGTTATTCATATCCCCCAAGTCTAAGAAAATATTACAGAATTGTACATATAAGGTATTTTAAATGTAAGGTACTTCACTGTTTGCTGACAGAGCTGCTATTTCACATCTTGGATGTATGACTGGTTCTCTAGTCACATACGGTTGGTGCCTGCTTTTCAAGGCAACAGAAATTTCAGCAGCCTGCAAATGTTTCTTCACCGGGATGCATGCAGGGACAAGTTCTTCAGATATGTAAGCACCTAACTTGGGTTTTAGCCACAGAAATCACGATGTCTAAGGTAGCTCTAGATATTCTAGGTCGAGGCAGAGTGCTTAGCATCTAGAGATAACAACACTGTCAATTCCTGCAAGTTTTTCTTAAGTTCTTTTTTATGTGTATATTTCCCATTGTGTTCTCTCTCCTTTCCTCTGTTAGGGATGTGATTCATTGCCCATTTGAGAGAAATCATATCGTGACTTTCACGTCTGCAGTTACTGGCAGAAGGTATGAAGGGCACCCACACAGCAGCCTGGTCAGCAGAGGCATTGGCTGTATACTACACACACACCCCAGTGAACTAAAGAGGAGCCTCCATTCATGGTCGTTGGTTCTGGGAAAGGAACACAGTATGGCTCATATCTATGTAGCTAAACCTTCATCCTCCTCAAAACATGCTGGTCTCATCCATACATCTGCTCTGTGTGATCCCTGCCTTGCAGTAACTCCCCAGTTATACCTCGGCCTTTTCTGGGACAGCACTAGTTATAAAGAGCTTAAAATACATTTTCAGTAATCAGTGAATTGATTAAAGCTTAGACTGCCCTGATACTACTGCCTTGGAAAAGTTTCACGGAAATCTCGTGGCTCTGATTGATTCTTTTTATTAAAAAAAAAAAAAAAAAGTAATTTTGTACTCTTGAGGAGCTCAATTTAAGCATCCAAATTCATTTCAGGGGCAATCAAAACACTTATTTGCTTTCCCTCCTCCCCTCTCATCTGAATATTTAAAAGACATAATCTTACACGCTTGTCCCTACCATAAAGTTTGGGAAATGAATAAGAAATGACAGGTAGCTGAATGGCATTTTAGAAAACCCCACTTTACTTTGAAGAATGTGTTAATCTTAAAGTTTCACAAAGCTACTTAGAATTCCAGTTATTACCTTGCTTCCCTCTCAGATACAATTAATTACTAATGATAGAGCTTTATACAGAGAGCTTTCCCTCCAAGGTTGTAACCTGCAATCATGGATGAATGTCTGCACCACCACTCTTGTACTGGAGATTATTCACTTCACTTCTTCAGTCTGCTTTCTACCATTTCTACCTCTGCATCTCTGTTTTTAAAGAAGAAAAGGAGTGAGGTACAGAGTAACAGAGTAATTTACAATAGAGTAGGAAGCACGTGGCAGTGCTGAAAATATAGTCTCAATAGAAAGATAAGGATGAAAAGCTCATACAGTGCAATAAAGGCAAAGGATGACGTTTGGTCTTCAATATGACATAAGGTTTTCAAGAATGATGAAATATGTGAGAGTAACAACCAAGTACTCATTTCATAATATCCAAAGTTCTTTGCCTTTTTAAGGGAAGCAAATGACATTTTCCAGAAGACCTTATCCTAACAGATTGCAAGTAAAACGCAAAGACTTAAAACATTTTACAGAGTGTGATGTTTTCCTGAATCTTTTACATCCCCATTGGCAGTTTTAAATCTATAAATTCTTATGTGAAAATGTCATGCCTTGCATTTTTGTAGTAACAAGAGCCTTAATTCATGAATCTTCCTGAAGCACTGTACTAGAAAAAAGAGTGCAGGAGAGCTCCAAGGCTTGTACAAGTTCAGCAAAGTGAGTGGAGATCACAGAAGAATGTATAAGTCAGCGTACTGTGTCAGAGTGAATGTGGTAACTTGGCTTTGGGTCCCATGCTCATTCTTTTTCTGTTTCTGCTTGTCTGTGTCCACTCAGGTCACTCCAGGTCTATCCCTGTTCCCAAACCCAGGCTCATGACAACTGAGATCTGATCATTGTCTCTTCCCTATCAGTCAAAGCTATCCTTAGTTTTGCCCTTATCCTAAAGATAACAGGTCTGCTGAACTCTACTGCTGTCTGCTACCACCCCATACCTACCCTGCCATCTGCTTTATACTAATCTAGTTTAACCCTCAAAAAAACCCCCAAAAACAAAACCTCTTGGAAATTCCTGTTCTGTTGCTCATGTGATTGCTAATCCAAAATCCAAGAATGTTTCTGCTGTCAGTCAAACCCCCGTTCTGTGTGAAGGGGCTTCTGTTCTGACCTGCCAGCAAGGCTAGTCCTGGCTAGGGATAGCTAAAAGTATGTGTTAAAAAGGAACTAGCTCTCTGGCAAATGGTGGTTATATGATAATGGGACTTGAGTAAAGCTATTGTGGGAAGGGGAGACTTTCCTGTGGAGAAGTTCCAAAGAAATGTAAATTAACTTTAGGCTGTCTGCTTCTGCAGAAAGATTGAGCATTGCTTTTTAGACATGTGTGAAATGAAAGCACAAATACTCTGTATTGTTAGAACTTACTGAAGTAAGTTGGGTGTGATTAGTGAACACTTCTCTCTCACCACTGTGTTTCGAGGCCTTCCTGAGCTCCCTTGTAAAAGTAGAAAGCTGTCTCTTAGAGCTCATTGAAACTACTCTGATCAAAAACTCTACTTCTGCAACAAGGTCAGAATTCAGCTCCCTCCATAGCAATGTGACAGTTATAGTGACAAACATTTTTTAATGGCATCTAGTCTCCCCTCACCCTCCATGACACTATCCTTCCTTCTACTACCAAAAAAACCTTCCACCACCTCTGCCCCTCTTTGAAGGGACTTCCATCTTAATCACCTTTTTGTCTCCACCTTATCTCTGTTCATCTCATTCAAACAGCTTTGTTCAAGTGTTATCTCTATGCTACTTACACTGAGATTGACTTATTTACTCCAGATTTGTCCCCTCATATGCCAAGTAAAAATATTATCTTTCTGACATCTTCTAATTTTGAAAGGAATTCAGGAGGGAGCAAGAATAGAATAGAATAAAATAGAATAGAATAGAATAGAATAGAATAGAATAGAATAGAATAGAATAGAATAGAATAGAATAGAATAATTTCAATTGGAAGAGACCTACAACAATCATCTAGATCAACTGCCTGAACGATTCAGGGCTGACCAACTTAAAGTGTGTTATTAAGGGCATTGTCCAAATGCCTCTTAAACACTGACAGGCCTTGATCACCTCTCTAGGGAGCTTGTTCCAGTTTTTGACCACACTCTTAGTAAAGAAATGTTTCCTAATGTCTAGTCTGAGCCTCCCCTGGTGCAGCTTTGAACAATTCCATGCATCACTGGATACCAGGGAGGAGATATCAGCACCTCCCTCTCCACTTCCCTTCTCAGGAAGCTGTAGAAAGCAAAGAGGTTTCCCCTCAGCCTCCTTTTCTCCAAATTAAACTCGAAGTCCTCAGCCACTCCTCATAGGACATGCCTTTCAGCCCCTTCATCAGCTTTGTTGCCTTTCTCTGGAAGCATTCAAGAATCTCCTCACCCTTAAATTGTGGGGCCCAGAACTACACACAGTACTCAAGGTGAGGTTGCACCAACACTGAGTACAGTGGGACAGTCACCTCTTTGACTGTTTGGTTATACAGTTTTTGATGCACTCTGGAAAAGAAAAGATGCAAATTCATTGCATTTGGTTCCTGATTATAGAAGTCTATGGGTCTTTTCCTTGTGTGACCAAGGATTGTGCATTTGGTCCATCATGTCATCACACTGTGGCCCCAATTTCAGCCTTGGCACAGTTCCAGAATTGCTCCGGTACCTTTAAGTGCTGGAGGAAGCTGAGGAGAGCAGGCAGCAGGCAAGAGTGTTGATTAGATAAAATCAGTGCACTGTACCTGAACTGGACGCCTTCTTTAAATATATCACACAATAGAGCAGTCATTCCTTCCTAAATACAAACTCATCTTCAACCTGGATAAATTTGCATGAGATATAAACTATCCTTTAATTTTACTGAAGAATAATGTAGCTGATTATGTATTTAAGTTTAAATAATAAAATATATTCTGCATTTTCTAGTGTGTTATGTTTTACAGTTTAAAATAACTGGTGATTAGTTATTTTAAACTATAGAGTTTAAACAGAGTTGCAGGAGCTAGTGATCTTCTCTGCAACAAATGCAAGTTACAGACTTGCTCTGGCTTGCTGGCTTGCATTTAAAATGCTGCATTTATGGTTTTCTCTGTATTATGCTTACCTCTATTAATATTGAGTTAATAATCTTTGTTAACAGCAATATATGTCGACACACAAATATTTTTCTCTATTATTAATATGCTCTTCCCTTTGCTAAAAAATGTAACTTGTTCAATGATTTCTACAGAAAATGAGCTTTTTGTCAGGTAATAAATTCATGAGGCTAGTTATCCTCAGTATATTTTTAAAAAAAAAGTAATATTGAAGCAAAACTGGCTGAGGATGAAGACCAGGAAAGACCCTTTTTAATACAGCTTTGTGTTGTTCATGTTGAAGAGCGTGAGTATAATTCCTCTTTTTCCAGCTAGATGTTTGCAATTACTGACCACGCATTTCTTAGCACATTCAAACCCCACAATGTGACTGCCTGCCTTATCGCGTCAGCACCAACTCCTTCCTGCTGCACCACTGCGCTGAACCCTGACCTGCAGAGACTAGCTCAGCCGAAAGAAAGGAGTGATTTAGTTTCCCAGCCCTTTTGATCAAGTATGTTCTTCTCTGACTTTCAGGGAGATTACCAGAAAGTGCAAAGTCTGCTAGTACTTTGGTGATTTTCCTGTATTTTCTACTTGCACTTTCCTCCAACAAAGTAGCATTTAAATTATGCCTTCTGGAAAGTGAAACAGTATTATCGGATTGTAACTAATGATACCGTACTAGAAGATAATCAGCTGTTGTTGAGGTTAAAATAAGTGTTAACCTGATGGCAAAACTACAAGGGCATTAGTGTAGATTCTGAACATACATAGTCAAAAGACGACAGCATGACTGAGGATTTCAAAGCAAACGTGAAATCAAGTAATAACGCAACAAAACTGCTTGAAAAGAATCGTGCAGATCAATAAAAGACCTTTGATTTCTCTGCCTTATAGCTAATATTGCCATCCATTCAGACAGCAGTTATTCCCTTCTAGCTACAACGGCACACACTTTGAAGTTCACTTGCAGTGAAAGAAAGGATCATATTTATCACACCAGTGGCAATTACTTTGATGTAACACTTTTGCCCAAAATTACACAAAACCATAACAGAATAGCACAAAAATAAATTAATTATAGAACAATAAGATCTGACACTCTTTGGATTCCAGCTGTATAGAAGAGAGATAAATTAGACTTTGCAGTTCTGAATACCTCTTAAATAAAAATAGTGGATCCTACCTATACGCACTTACATCAGTGCGGATATACTTCCTTGATTTCAAGAGAAATAAACTGAATCCTGACTGATGGAGCATAAGCACAAGTATACGTAGTTTTCTCACTTCCCTGGATCACTCAAATTTTTCCAGGTTCTGTTCACCAAAAGGGCAGGTTTACTCTCCCAAGCTCATTTGTATTGTAATGCCTACCTATCTCTTTTAGAGATGCTCAATTGGATGTATCCTCCTCCTAAACTTGACAGAATATTATTCAGAGCTCTTCTACCGCAATACCTGCACACATATTTCACCTTTGCACCAACTTGTGTTCAACCATTCTCATCCAATTCTTCACTCAGTTCCGTTGGCTGGAACTCTGAACAAGTTTGAAAGTTACAAAGCACCAAATACACACTTTGGGCCACTTGCCCTTTCAAAATCCAAGTTGTAAATCGATTATCTCAGTCTGACCTTGAAAAAATCCATGCAGCTTTGAGCCACGACACCAGCTAATGGAGGTGGATAACTCCCAATTGCTCAGGTGACTTCTCACATGTCACAAATAGACGACGCTGTTTATCACGTATATTAACCTACACTGCATTTTATCTAGCAGTTTAATTGTGAACCAGCAAAACACACATTTCTAGGAGGTGTTTGGGCCTTTAAGTATTTGCTAGTTAATTACAATCTGCATGTGCCATATTGTCCTCTGAATTCAAGCACCTGCTCTGTGTTCTAGATATTCCGGGAATCGTATGTTTTTAGTTTGCGTTTTCACCTACATAAGCAAAAGTAATGCCATGCCAGGACTCACATGCTTCCCAGACTCTGGCATTCAGCTTGCTGTCAGGACAAACATGCATACGTCCTCAGCATCTACGTGTGGGAGCCGAGCTTTTTGTCAGACACTAACTTTCTTTCAATGAGACTCTGAACCAGCTGACTTGACAAAGCTAATTGTTAAGTTTCCTCTCCACAAATAAAAGATTTTGCATTTTACCTTAGCTACAGTATTGTCCAGTGACTAGATGTGAATAGTTGTTATAATAAGCCTCTTTGAAGTTTATCTTGTGCAGAACACCAGATCAGAGGGCTGCATGTCCTTTGTTTTACTGAAGCTTTTAAGTTGCTCAGTGAACTGTGATCTTTAAAGAAGCTCGACTTTGATAGCTTTATGTCCCATTGGATTTTCATCAAAACCAGTGCTAAGCAAGGGTCTCATTACTGTTCAAATAGCTGTGTTAATGAATTATAAGCAGTATAAGATGACATGGCTGTGTCCCGCCATTTTTTCCCTCCCTTCTTCAAAGTTCAGTCTTCACTCCTTCTCCTGAAGCCCATCTGCAACTCCAAAGCCTTTGGTTAGGGAAGGGAACTCCAAAAGGATACCCCAATGTCACCCTCCCTCAGGTCCATTCAGTGATGCCAGTTTGTGCTTGCATTCACAAAACTTTCTATTGTAGTTTTTTTTTGCAAGCTGTGAATTTCTTAAACGCAACTGGACTTTCAGTGTGCTAAATTTGCTAGAAGGCAGCAGAATGAGGTGGATTCTGGACGTGCCTTGGTGTCTGACTGGGCTTGCAGTGGCCTTTCATTCATTTGTCTATAAAGGTCTATAAAGGTTAGAAATTAGTGCCATGAAATACCAGGGACAGGGGTGTGTATGTGAAGGGGAGGGAGAAGGATATAAATCTCCATAAAATGTATTTGATATGCAGAGTTAAGAACAAAAACCATGAACAGTTAAAGACAGAAGGATGTGTCTAAATATGAAAAAAAGATAATTTCAAAAAAATCCACAAAAAATAATGTGTGTCATTTAGGGCATAGAAGGAAACTTGCAAAGATCATAGCACTTATTGCAGCAAGTTCTCTGACAAATGTCCATGACTTTGTGAAACAGGAAATTTTTCAACTGATGGAAATTTACTGTTCTGATTCATCGTCATGTGAAGGGCTCCATTCTGTTTAAATACATTTATTATCAAAAGTACAGTCCTAAGACGGAGTTCTGTAGTCCCTAGAAGCTGGCACTGCAGGGTCCAGGCACAGCTTTCCTCTCTTCCCAATTGCCAAAGGTAGCAGGAAACCAGATGCTGGAACATGGATACTCTAGTGTTCAGCAAAAGGAAAATTAGCACATCCGGCCATAAATGATGCATTTTCTTTGTCATTCTAGAAAGTAGCTTTGCATTTTTAGCTCTGAGTTTGGTGATCTTCAGTATCAGACAGGACTTCCAACCTAGGATTCCCTCCAAGAAGCCTGTTCTCGAAAAGCTTTAGTGAGCAGAACAATACTGAAACGGTATTTTTAAAATACTGAGCTCAGAGACTCCTTTCTAGAATAGTGTATTAGAGATTTTCCAACAGTCATATCCTTGTTGTCCAGCTCAGCTGCAAATTTCAGTATCCTATAGTGCTGCCGTAGACTAAGTTATCAATTAACCTACTCATTCCTTGCTCTGTCACTCTTTTCACTAAACTGAATTTACTTTGGATACATTTATTAAACAAAATCATCTCAGGTGCAAACATTCTAACCTTAAGAGAGAATTGAACACACCATTGTTAGTCAGGGAGAAGAAAGAGATTTAAGAGTGTGTGATAAAGAGTGAAAAGTTAGTCAGAACAAAGGTCTAGATTAAAACACAAGCCCAAAGCCAAATGACAAATTCAGCAGAACAAAAATAACTAGTTTGACTGCATTACTGCAAGTGCAGGTTACCTTCTAATCTTTCTATCACTTGGCTAAACTGTGTGGCTTTCTCCCTAATGGAATATTAATCTGGTTTAGTTGTAATTAGCAAAAGCAGTCAGCACTTAAATAACAAACATGTAAGATAACTCTCAAAGAGGTTTGCATTTGGCCTTCTAATTATGGCAATGAACTTGCACAGCTCTCCTTAATGGCGGCTGTAACTATTATTCAACAAGGTTTTAAAGAAAATATTAACAGGCAACACATGCACGCTGTCAGCCTTGCGCACTCTCACAGGTACAGCCTGAAGGTCACTCGGAACATCAGGTTTGTTTTTTTAATCCATATCTCAAAGGGCTTGTAATTCGTTGGCTGCCCTAGCAGCAGAGCTAGCTGGGGCGATGCTTTGCTCCCATGTTCCCCAGTACGCCTCACGGTGAAAGCAGGCAGCATTGCCCAGCCAAATGCAGTGACGACTGCACACCAAACATATATTCAGGTGATTTTCTAAGTTGCAAGAGTCCAGCACAGGCTCTCTGCTCTCACCCCCTCCCCCCCACCTTTTTTTTAAAAAAAAAAAAAAAATTTTCTTTATCCCTAGCAAAAGCATACCAAATGCTCTCTTAGCAATGATGAGATTTTTATGGCTTAAAATAATTATGCAGTAGACTCTGGAGCTTAATATATATTATTTAATAGTACCTTCCTCCTTGCCTTCTGGCCACAATTTGCCTAGAGTGACCCCTTATCAAATGGCAGCATGCTGGAGACATTAATTTTAACAGCAAAACTCTTGCACATTACGTAACCTACATTATTCTTAGCAGTGTCCCATGTAATTACCTGCCTGGATAACTGTGATATTGCACAGAGTCATTAAAGTTCAGTTTAAGTCAGTCCACACACACTTTCATTGGGAGAAATGGAATTTCAGTCCAAGACCTGAAGTCTCTGAAGAAATGGTCAGCCTGGTGTCCAGGAAAAATTAATTTTGTCAGTTTGAACACTAATACTCACCAATAGCCTTGGAAGATTAAAATACACATTGCCTGCCATGCTCCAGATATATTCCTGCAGACACACTTCTCAATACTGCAGTACAGAAAGTACTAAGCAGTATCTTACCATACTTTATGTATCTTCATGTATCTAGATACCAGATACAAGCAAAGGTGACAACTTACTGAATGTCCAGAGCTCCAATCCCACTACTTTTTGTCAAATGTATTAAAAATTTGGAAGGAGCTACAGCTCATTGCCAGGTGACTGCTGCTTAAAATAAAGATCAATGGCAAGAATCATAGGGAGGAAGAGAGGAAGGAACGAAGGACTGTACAGTGGATCAGAATAGAATAATTTTTTATTTATCCTTCCTATTGGTAAGTGACTATAGGTAAGTAGAAATATTTCCAGAAATGAAAATGTCATTAAAAATGTCCCCACTTCAAGCATGAGTGACTTCGCTCATATGTATTCACTAGCTCATAGGTGACGGATTTTAATAATGGAAAAAAGGAAATATACTCTTTTGGCATATGCGCCTTTTAATCATATGAAATCGAAAATATTTGAATCCACCAGTTGAAGCACAGCTCATGGCACACACGTGTGTTTAGTGAGGGAGGCTCAGTTCTTGTTCCAAAGTCCATGGCTTCGGCCCATGTATGCTGAAGGTGTAAGGGTGCGGTAAAAGCAAAAGTACAAACAAAATTCCCGTAAAAGTTTATTGAACACCTTGTTTTGGCTACAGTGAACAAAGGGTGACAGTAATAATCTGTTCCATGGGCCACATTATACTTATACATTTGCTCACTTTTCCCTGCTCCCTCTCTGGAAATGCTCTGACAAGTGTAATGAAAGATGCTCAGCAGTCTTAAAAAGCAATGAGTTACTCTTACGTGCTGCGAAGACACAAAGGATTAACCAAGGATACTTTCTCAGTTATGAAGACAGAAAAGCTGAAGCATAGAAGATGGTGGTAAATACAAAACATTCATCCAGTGCTATAAATTGGCACAATGCATTTTGCAGAGCGATGCCATACCACAACTTTGCAGTGGGATGAGGAAGGGCTGGGGTGGGCCGCAGCACAGTGCAGCTGGGAGCCAGCACTGACTGAGAAAACTCAGGCTGACAAACAATAGGACCTCTCATATCAAACTGAAAAAGGCTTCAAGAGTGCAGTGAGCTCCAGTCTCCTGCCCTGTAGTCCTTTTCAAAATTTCTCCTCACAGCAGGAAGAACTGTAGCTAGATCTGCAGAAGAGAACAGATAAATTCTATTTTGTACTCGGTGTTCCTAAGAATAGGCCAAAATCCCATAAAACGCAAGTTCATTCATCTTTGAGAAAACCAAACTTAACCTAGATGTTGTCTAGGTTTAAGGGAGGATGCTGCTGACATCTGATTCTAGGTAAGTAAAACTTACACAGAGAAATTAGCTCAGATCCAGTTTACTGGGGCAGACAACGACTATTTCTGTGATGTATTTAGGTTTGGCCACATCTACAGAACCGGAAGAAGATCTGCCATTTAATCAGCTCAAAGTCACATAGTTTTACAGTTTTCATTGAAACTGCACAGAAACAATTTTTCTCAAAGAAATTTTGTTCATAATGCTCTTTAAATAATGTATGGTAACACAGAGTAAACCCTCAAGAATAAAAGAAGGTATAGTGTTAATGCAGATTGGTATAATAGAATAACACTACCGTTTTTTGTTATTCTATTAGAAGATCACAAATTGTTGTGACTACATTAGCAAAGCATGGCTTGAAGGGAGATATCTTTCTTTTAATCAATTGATGTAACTGGGAGAAAAATCCAACCAACCAAACGGGTACTCTTAGAGAAAAACTGTAACCTTCAGTTTAGCAAAGATTGAAAAAAAACCTGTGCTGAATTTAACTAGGTTGTGTTAATGAGCTAGACAATATGAAATAGAAGATTCTGATGTCTGTAGAGGACAGGGGTGTTTAAGAAGAGATCAGAGAGAGAAGGAAAAAGAGAGAAAAATCATCATCTTCAGTGGAACCTTGAAGTGTTTGCAGGCAGGCAGGGGAAGCTAACATGAAAAACATAAAAACAACAGCCCTCTTCTGTGATTTTGAATCCTGTCAGAATAATGATTTTTTTATTCCTAGATTCATCCCTGAAAGATGCTTCATGCCTCCCTTCAGGACTAGAAACAATTCAGAGATGCTGTGTTTTGTCTGGGAAAAATGCCAAACTTTATGTCACAGTATTTATTGAGCATTAGTCATTCCAACTTTTTGCACTGGACAAATGCCTGATCAAATCAAATCAAATTCACTGATAAAAGAATACTGAACTGAGTCAAATATGAAAGGCAACCTGAAACCAGGTGATCCTGAGGATTCATGTATTAATGCAAATGATTTACTGTGTTACAGCTGGAAGGTTACTTCACAATATCTCAGAGATATGATATCTCAGTCCCCATGATACTCGCTATTGGGTAAATACTTGTACAGAATTCATCATGAGTACCCAACACAGTCAGTTAAAACCTAGCCTGGGCATGGCAGTGCCAGGCTGAAGTCACCACAGTTAGCTTACCCTTACTCACATTCCAGCAAAATCTGTGAAGCACTGCTTAGCCTAACGCACTTTTGTTACAAGTTTTTTATTCCGTCTTGAAGCAATGTTAATATAGAACACGATTTCCAAAAGTACCTTGTGAGAGACAGTCCTACATGACCCTAGGACAAAAGGCTAGGAGCTGCATTTAGCTACCAGTTCTTGAGTCATACGGAAGTCACCGCAGAAGTGTTAACAGCGATAACAATTTGACCACGAAGGGAAGGATGGAGTGGTACCTCTCCCCATGGTTTTGCAAGTTCAGTTCAGGAAATCCCTACTCTCTGAGATGAAACATAATCACTTGCTGAACTACAAAGTTATTTTTCCAATATAGTGCCGGATATCCTAACATGAAGATATCCTGTAGAAGCAGGATGAGTCTGGAAGACACAGGGTGAAGAGTAAGTCTGTTTGACTTCACCTTGGAGTCACCCCTTACAAAATACTGCAACTCAGAGAATGTTTCTACTGGGCTACATGGGAACCATCAGTACTGCACAGCATAGCATTTAGGGAATGATCTAATTAACCTGCATGTAACAGAGAATATTTCTTCCAGTATAACAGTAAGGATTGAGAAACGAATGCTACTTACAATTACCTTCACAAGAAGTATATTTTTAACAAGCATTTAAACCCGCATACACACAAGTAAATTAGAACATGTTTAGGTGCAAGACACTCACTTTCAACAATAGAATTAATCAGAAAATATGTTATTCCTGACTTCCTAAAAATAAAAACTGACATTTAACTCCCTTCTCACTCCACTTTTTATTTCCCCAGGAGTTTCTTACAGACTCAACATCTCCACACACTGGTAATTAGAACTAGGAAAAAAAAATGTACTTTTCTTTTCCTTTTCCACATCACACTAAACTGTTTTCAAATAAGTAATAACATGTCAGTATTATTCTTTACCTTGCATAAATACTTGTTTTGCTGTCCCGTATTTTAAAGTGATTTTCCAAGTGACAACATCGGTAGCAAATGAACATCTGCAGGTTTCCTGTACGGAATTGCAGTCATACACCAAATAGAATAAAATTTATGAGGTTTAAATAATTATACGACTTGTTTAATGAAAGGAGATGAATTAAATGTTTTCTTCGTGTCTTGGAGGGCTTTTTTTTTAATTTCCATTTCAGCAGATTTTTTTTCTTGTGAGTAAAAATAATCCTGAAATAAAGGTTTTATCTTCTCTCCAGACCTCAGTCTCCCATTGACGGTGCCAATCTGAAAGTAAAGTACAGAATAATTTTTTTTCTAAATCCTCTGTTTTTCAAGAATTTTAATAGATATGTCAGCATTTGTTTTCTATAAGCAACGCATTTTTTCTTACATCGTTTCTGCGCTGGGAAGGAGCCAAGTAAAGTGGCTGAAAAGTGCCATCTACTGCCTCCGGGAGGAATAGAGCCAGGCAATAGAACTGGAAAAGCAAAAGGGTTTCTGGCATGGTCCTTCTCAGGCCACCGCAGGAAATATTAGGAACTTGGGAGGAGAAAACACCACTTTCTCCCTTAATTTTTGTGCTATATCAGACACACAGGTTTTTATCTGTAGCAGCAATAAGATGTTTTCCACTTGGAGAAATGCACTTCAGCAGCACTGGTCTTTTTCATAGAGCACGTTACCTGGTACATCATGACTATGGCTTTAAAAACAACTAATGCATATAGTCATCTCTATTTCATATGCACATAGATATCTGTGTATTGGTATACATACAAAGAGCATCCACTATGTTGCTTTTTTGGCCTTGACATACTGGAAATAATTTCACACGCATTTCCTTAGCAGCAAAGTTGGATTCAAGTCAGTCGTTAGATCTGAAAATCATGGACAAAATGTCAGTTGCTACACCTATATTTGAATTTCTTTTGCTCTAAATCTCCTTACCTCTAATGACTTTCAGACCTCCTTTCTACACAGCAGACAAAAAAACCTCAGCTTGTATACCTGTGAACTTCAGAGGAGTTATCCTGGTATGGCCGTTCCAGATCACTCCGAGAGTATCTCTGTCTGCGGTTGCTATTGTTGCTCTTTTCCTGCTACTGTACTGACATCCTAAATCTGCAAAAACTCACTTTTCCTTCTTATTCCAGGAAGAACTAAAATAGAAGATGTTTTGCATGCATGTTTTGTGAAAGCTGGGTGTCAGTGTGCTAAACCACTGCAGTTATAATAGTCTTTCCTAGCTCCTTGAAAGCTGGAGCACTTTCCAGTTCCTAACGAAGGAAGCTGAAGACACCAAATTAGATATGAAAGTGTTGAAACAGATGTAAATCCACCAAATTTGTGTACTTGTGTTTTGTCAATGGCTTATTTTTATCCACTTTAAACATATATTAAATCTCAGAGAGATATGGTTGACAGTTAATTGCTAAAAGGAGCATATATATCATAGGACATAAAGAAAAGAGTCTGAAGATAACTGACTATATGAAACAACTTAATGAGAAATTTGGGCTCTTATATGTAGGGAATTATCAACTACTGCTTAGATCTTGCTCCAAAATTTGGTGACATTCAATACTGGATTACTTTTCTTACAAGAGCATATGTATATTCAGATGGAAGGAGCATGGGAGGCCCACATAATAAAACTTGAAAGTCTTGAATATGTTGGGCAGACAGTTCCAAAAAAATACAACACTTTTTCACTTCACCCCACCGTATGCTATTTTATATACTTCACACACTCCATACTTTCTTAAAAATGTGCCAAATACAGGAAATAAAATAATGATATTTTCCAAATTTTGTGTTTGATTTGTGCACCACAACTGAATTCAATCGAGAGTTCACATCCTGTAAAAGATAAAGCTACTTATGCTGCATATGATATGACAAATACTTCTTGTCATGGTAGAGGGACTTGAGACATCACTGTCAGTCAGTTCAGCTTCTTTTTCCCACTGTAGTTGAAGTGAACCTGACCTACCTAATTTTGGAAGGTGCTCAGTCATTTACTGCCTTTTGGTTGAGCTTCACTATTTGCTCTCTGAAGGAGCAGCAGCTTCCATCTGAGGATACAATAACACTTTAAGTCAATTTGTCTTGCTTATCTTATAATCACACTTTCAACTAAATGGAACAGCACACACAAAAATAGATAAGTCCTGTGAGAGAAAAGTTTTGATGTTTAGATGATAGCTACATTCACATTAGAGAATTACAGCATTATCTGTCTGATTCCTCTTTCTGATGGAGATTTTATGGTATATGAAAGGATAAAATCAAATCTGTGACCTCTTTCAAAGCTGAACTTTGTTTATTTCCCCCCACCAGTACTCTGTTTTCTTATATGTTTTTAGGTACTCAGTATTTCTCTCAATAGGCTAGTCTGAAAAGTAGCTTCAATGTGATTAAAATTTACAACAGGGAATAAAAGGAAAAAAAAACACCATTAAAATTTATACATACACAGTTTAATCTGAAAACGAGTTGGAGATGTTTTTTTCTTGGCTCAAGGTACTAAACTCAGAATGAGCTCAACTGACAGATTATTTTTGTTTGCTTTGTGGCAAAAGAAAAAAACTTTTAAAACTGATAGAAAATTTCGACATGAACTACGAACATCAATGAAGTGTCAATCCATTTTTTAATCTTATTTATCTGCAGGATGTTTGTTACAGCCATAAAACACTTAGTAGCTCTTGATATATGAAGAACTTTCCCCTATTACCTGATAAGCCAAATTACTTATCTCCACAGTTCTTTGCATAAAAGTTCCTGATATGCTGATGGGTATAGGAAATGGTTCATACTCAGTCATGACAGTCTCTATTTACTCAAGCCCAAAGACATAGACTTTTCATATATTCTTGCTTTCTACCTTATACATTACTGAGGTACACAACTACATTAGTCTTTTTGTATTGTTCTTCGCTCTGCTTCCCTCGGGAATTGGGGGTACAACCATGTTGTAAGTGAAAGACTATTTCAGTGACTGGGAAAAATTAGTATGACATTACTGTAGAAGTGGTCTCATAGAAAACAAGATGTTCTCCCAAAAACTCTGATGAAAAAGGAGAGGCAAAACTGTCTTCATCATGTTTCTAAAAAGCTGCTGAATAGTTCTGCACCACATGTTCCTCTTTAGTAGTAAAAAAAGTGTCTTCCAGGCTCTTCTAACACATAACTATCTACCCCCAGAGAAATCTGTTTCTGCTTTCCAAAAAACGTAAGAACTAAATTGAAATGTCACAAAGAAAAGTTACTAAGAACTATTTTAAACATCCCAGCCTGAAAAGCAGTGCAGCATTTATTGGGTCCATGTTCAATATAAAATGAAATCTGTGGAAAGTATATTTCAGTGGTCACACAAAAAGCTCCAGCACTTCCTCCTCAGAAGGCAGAAAAATAAGTGGAAAGTTTTCAAGAATTTGTGGTAGGTGCATTTTTAAAGAAGAATGTTACCATTGGCTCTCATGGTCCCAAGACTGGAAGAGCAATAAGACCACTTAGGGGTCCACTCTGGAACTCTAGCAACCAAAAGGGCTGTGCAACAACACTTTTCTATCAAGAAGCAGTTGTTAATCTGAACACTGACTCTTGTTTCAGTGGCCAAAAAAGGCATCAGAAATGCAATATCCTGAGAAATTCAACAATAGCATACTGAAAGCAGGAAAGCCTCAGATAGCCTTGCCAGTCTGCAAGGGAAAAGGGACCAAGAACTGAAGATTAGAGCATGGCAGGGAACAACTATGAGAAGAAAAAAAAAATTCTGAAAGAAAGAACAGATCAAAACTAACAATGTGATTAGCCCTACTCTTTCCTATCCACGTCTGAATCTAACACATCTTGTTTTCATCCCTATTTCCTTTTATAGACACATACATCAAGTTGTAGATTATATCCCATGGCAGGCGATGCACCACAAATCTGTCCAGTTTCAGACCAGCTTCACCTCTGAGATTCTGTTTGTCCCCTGGCTTTGGTGATGCATCATAGTAACCTTGGCTAAAGGGCTGCTATTGATTCAAAATACAAATACAGCGTGAGAGAATTTCACTGCACAATAGGGTTATTGTGACTGATCTGAACAGCCCCTGCTTCAGCAGCAAATGCCGAACCCATGTATCTGATCACCTTGGTAGATGTTTTGTACTGCAGTCTGATTTCTTCCACATCCTGGGCTGCATCAAGAGGAGTGTGGCCAGCAGGTCGAGGGAGGTGATTCTCCCCCTCTACTCTGCCCTCGTGAAACCCCACCTGGAGTACTGTGTCCAGTTCTGGAGTCCCCAACATAAGAAGGACATGGACCAGTTGGAGAAGGTCCAGAGGAGGGCCACAAAGATGATCAGAGGGCTGGAGCACCTCTCCTATGAGGACAGGCTGAGAGAGTTGGGGCTGTTCAGCCTGGAGAAGAGGAGGCTCCGGGGAGACCTGATAGCGTTCTTCCAGTACCTTAAGGGGGCCTACAAGAAAGATGGGGAGATACTGTTCAGTAGGGCCTGTTGCAACAGGACGACAGATAATGGTTTTAAAGTAGAGGGAGGTAGATTTAGATTACATATTAAGAAAAAAATTTTTATACTGATGGTGGTAGAACACTGGCACAGGTTGCCCAGAGAAGTGGTGGATGCCCCATCCATGGAAACATTCAAGGCCAGGTTGGATGGGGCTCTGAGCAACCTGATCTAGTCAGGAATGTCCCTGCTCCTTGCAGGGGGTTTGGACTAGATGACCTTTAAAGGTCCCTTTCAACGCTAACCATTCTATGATTCTATGATTTGTCCATGAACTAACAACTAAGATATAAAAACCAGAATGCATATGCAACATATTCTATTAGTGTGGCACAAACATAGTGCTACAAAAGTTTACCACCAGAAGGATGTCTTTTTCCATTGCCAAAGAAAAAAGAATGATATAAAAATCACAAGACATAGAAAACAAAAAAAAAAATTGCCTCCAATGCCACCACTGCTGCTGTTGTCCAACATGGACAGAACTTCCAAGCATCATCCATGTTCTACAACTTAGCTGATCCCTCCATAACTGAATCTGAGGTAATTTTCTTCAAGATTTTTATTACTTCATTTTAACTTCATTGTAGTAATAGCTCTCACTGCTAGTGAGACTGTGTGCTGCTCATTAAAGACAGAGCTCTCAGTTTAAAATCTGGTTTCAATTAATTAATTTTTTTGAACAAAATATCACCTGGACACAAAGCTATTTTGCAGCATGCCTAGAATTTAAAAAAAAAATAGTATTCAATAGTGCTCTTTAATTATGTTTCAACACTTTTTCACTAGCATGGCTTGTGGAGTAGTCTATTCATTGCAAGCTGCATGTAGAAATAACCTTTTTTTTTACAGCTGAGTGATACTATATAGTCCTTCGTACTAAAATAGAGTGGAGGTAGGATGCAAAATCATTTTCAATCAAAGCAAAAGCATTCTACCTAATTTGAACAACGAGCAAAGATGCAGAGCAGCAGTGAGTCCTGCCCATGGGTGCCTGCGTCTCCCCCTGCCCCTAGTCCATTCCAGACATGAGCAGCTTTCCCCTGTGTGCTTCTCGTAGTCCTCTCTGTCTGGCTCCTTAAAAACACAGACACAGGCTGGCTGGAAAGGCAGCCAGCCACTTGTGGCAGCAGAAACGCCAGTAGAAGTGGAGCAGCATGCAGAAGGATTTGTGCATATGTACCCTTATGCAATGTCTTCCTCCTTAAGCAATACTCAGGTTGCACTTCTTGGATCAACAAGAGTTGCTACTGAGGGGAGCTGAATTTTCATTAATTTTCTGTTCATGGTGTAGCACTCATTCATGGTTGGGGCACAGTTTTTCAAAAAATTATACAGATGAAAGGATAGTCACTGATATAACATATCAAAGCAATCACAATATTATATTAAAAAAGTCATACTCTTCTTCACAATTCATTCCCCGTATTCTTATCTCCAAAAGAAGTTTAAAAGCTGACATGAATCCTTTCAAATGTCTGTAAACTCTTCCAAAATTAATTCAGTCATTTCTTACTTGGAGATCAATTCTGAATTGAACCATGCTCTTGCGGTGGACTTTAAAAACATATGCTCAAAGGTTTTTTTTACAGAAGTGAGAAAGGTAAAAATAGCTATTTATCAAAGAACAAACCCAAATGCTGGTTACTTCTCAGCCAAGTGACTGCTCTATTGATCAGGGTATAGAGTCAGCCTTTGTCACCAATTGCAAAAAACACTTTTTATCAGAGCCCGAGGAATAAAACTCTCATCTGACAAATCCTGAGCACAGGGCTGGGGAGGTAAAGTCTTAAATGGGCAGAGCTCTTTAATAGTCAGGTCCTCCAAACCAGGAGCAATTAATACTTTAGGAATAGTAAATCTCAGTCAGGAATTTCACATCCGTCAAAAAGGCTACCTATATTTCTGAGAGAGTCCTGGTCTTAAAGAGTGAATTCTTTGAAATATTATTGCAATAATTTTCTCTTTTATTAAAAAATAATTTATTGTGGTAAGTGATTGTATTAGTAACTACGAATGAAAAAAATGCTGTAAATTTATGTTATTGTGAAATTTTAATGATTGTATATGACATCTTGTACATCCCTGTGATATTAAAGAAGGTGCTGCTTTTCTGCTGTTGAAAAAATGAGGACACAGACTCCAAGTTCTCATTTGCATGGTAAGGACTTCGTATTATGTATGTAAAATAACTTCCACAGACATGCCTGTCTAATTTTTTACGTTAGTAAGTACATTACAATTAATGGAAATTACACATTAAAATATTAGTGCAACATGTTAAAACTTCAATGATTTTCTTGTAAATCACCTTTTCTTTTTTAATACAATGAAACATAAAACCACAGGATAAACTTACATTCCCACTTCTTACCATTTTACTAGGTCCCTTCAACGTGCTGCTTTGCTTAAGAGTGTGAAGTCAAAACTGATAGATGTATTTTTATACAATAAATTTTGCTTGCAGCAGATACATTAGCAAGTCTTGGAATGCATTACATTTAAATGCATAACACTTCCAATAAAAAAAAAAGAGATGTGGCACTGCGCACTCCAGGATTTCACACTAACCACAAGCATCTGGCTGGACTTCTGTAGGAAAGGAGGTTCACACCTGCAAATTCTCAGCTCTTTTCTTCAGATATTTTATGTTTTAGATTCACTAAATGAATTTGATTTGAATGTACTCCAAGAATCATCTTAGTGCCCTTCCCACAGCAGCAAATCTTTGTGCTAACTTTGTACCAAGAAGTATGATCACATTTTCTAGGCCAGGTAAGAGGAGAAAAGCAGAGGAGAGGAATCTAGAATTCCTAATATCAAATAAAACCACAGATACAACCCGACTGGTACTTTGGAAATCCTTAGTCAGTTTGGGTCTGAAGAGAGAAAGGTAAATGAGTTTAGGCTTAAAAAAATACTTTGACTGCTAGCTCATGTTCCATCAGTTAACCCAGTTATTCAGATTTTAAAAAAGTGTTCAGACATTATAGCTGAGGTTTTAAAATGTTTTCAGGAGTGGCCTTATTTTATTTCATTTTGAATTCATGTTTCATTGACTTATTTCACTGTGAAAAGGACACGAAGTGAAATGCTGAGCATGTATGAACGTATAATATTTTAATAGGAAATACAATTTTAATATAATGAAAAGAATGAAATTTAAATTTAATTTAAATTTCTTTTAAATGAAAAGAAATTTAAATAAAAATATTACAAACACACAGAATAACCCTTACTGTAAATATCTACTTTTCTTGCTACAGGAAAAATAATGTTTCCTGTCAATGAAAGGCCACCGAGTATGCCTTATACTTTTATACAAACTTACTGAAGTACCACGAAGTATTTTCTGAGGAAAAATTGGAAGTTGCAGTAATGTTTCCATGATGGAAAAATATAGTCTCCTGTGTTAGGAGCAGTACGGGAAATACCAGCAGCAAGAAACAGGAGCTGGGATTACGCCAAATTATTTGGCTGCAGTAACATGAGCATGCCCTAAAGTCTACTCTGGGAATGAAGGACGTTTACTGTACTTATGTAAATATTACGTAGGAGGTAAAGGAATTTTGATAAAACTATTTTTACCAAAACAATTTGGACATGGATCTTGATTTCCATGTAGATTTGGGAACTGACAACGTCCAGGTGCAGACTTCAGTGGCTCTGCACATCTGTGCCCTCTGCTTTGAGTCATAAATTTAAACATTGGGTCTTCAGGTACAATTACTGAACCTACTGCCTACATTGAGGGCCTTATTCTAATGAAAGTGATCTGTTCATACTTTGAACTGCATGATCAGGCAAGCAATGACATACAACTGTCTTAACAGAAAACCATTTCAGGAGATATGAATTAACTTGCAGCATTAAATGATAAAGAAAGAAGCCTGATAGATAACAGAATATATTCAAAAGAATTCAAATATTCAAAATTCAGGCAAGAATTTTATTGGTCATCACAGATTCAAAGGTGTTTACTCTAGACTACATTAATAATGAAAATTAACAAATATTAAATATATGCTCTGTCTATGTATAGGCATCACTTTGCAAAGCCAAACACTCACAGAACAGCATGAGCTGCAACATCATGGTGTAGACAGGAAAATCCTGCAAACAGCTTGGTGAGGAGCTCGTATTCTGCAATGCACCTGGGCTTCCATTCTAAAACCTATTTATAAGCTCTACTTCTGATTCAAGTAACGAGGTTGTTTCCAAAATGGGATATAGAGAGTGGAGTGTGAGAACTCTCTCTGAGGACTTCTCATACTCTCTGAGTAATTGTCATACTTAAAAACCTTTTCAAAACACACTGCAAATACATTTATATTTTGAACTTTTCTCCATCTCAAAGTAATACTCTGCCTTGCCTATTCCATACTTGTCTCAGGTGCAGTTTTAAACACTTGCAAGTAGGATTTTTTTCAAATATTCAAAATATCTGAAGTACTTTGTTTTTATACAGACTTGAGATCACTGGTATGCTGAAGAGTAGCATGTTTAGTAGCTTTTATCCCACTTTTGATGGAAGAACCAATAACATTTTTATGCAATGTAGTTTGTACACCACTATTTTGAAGTACCAGACAGTTACTGGAATCAGTGCATCATGAATCCTAAATAGTTTGTAAGTTCACTAGATGGACTAGAGATAATATAATTATTTTATTATCATGCCTATTTTCTCTTAACAGGTTTGTAATGAAGCAGTTATTAAAATAAGTTATTAATATTCTTAAAGGAATCTATTAAAATATTAATAATTAATGTTTGTGTGTATTCTCATATCCTTAATACCATTTTTATGTATTGTGCTTGTAAAAGTGGTATCAGTTGTGAATTGTGGTATTGACCCTTGTGAATTCACATGCAAGTAAGTGATTTTGAAAAATTACTAAAAAGTTGTACCGTCATTGTGTCCTTCATATTAAAGTCATCACAATGAAAACCATATATTCCATATACCCATGCATCAGTAACAGTTGAACAGATGTAAAATGGCTTACTATGCAATAAAGAAAAGCAATACTTCATAATATTTAGCAAAGTTGATTGCAAATCTTTGCTAATTAAATTTTGCAAACTGCTATGTCCACTAATGAGCCCACAAGCTGATTTAGTAGAATTAGTCCTTTGTATTCTGTAGAGTAATATATCCCTCTTTGTATTGCGGGGACAAAAGAGAAGTGTCATCAGGGAGCTGCCTGCCTGCACACACAAACACACTCTATAGAAATTGCCATGCTATTGGAAGCATGGAGGAATGTCACTAGGAAAACACAGGAAAGCCAAGCCAAGATTTGACATAGCTAAATTCAATTATCAGACATTTTCATTCAGATTTGAGATTGGTATTTCAAAAGCCACTGTTTTGTTACTGTCTGTTAAAAGCCCCTATGGCATTCTTTATGATTATTAGTGAAACAGAAATGAAATGGCAACTGACCCGTACAGTGTTCACTGGAGTCACATGTCTCGGAGACCTAGATACTGCATCTGCATCACTGTGTGATGAGCAGCACGTACATTCCCAATTAGATTCCGCTTTGGAATGCCAGTAGAGATGAATGAAGGAGATTTGATGAAACTTCTTAAACTGATGCCACACTAAGAATGAATGTTCTTGTTTCCTGTTTTAAAGTGTGTATGATTGGTTTGTAAGCTTCTCTTCAATAAATAACAAAGGGTGATGTCTCAGTGATGTTTAATAGAAAGAAATTAATTAATATAATACCCTGAAAGAATCAAAATATCTCTTAAAAGAAGAACTAGGAAATATAATGTTGCCGTTAGGTGGGTGTACTTTCACTATCTCAAATACTGAAAAAACATAGCCATGCACTTTTTAACACGCAAAAGGAACAGCAACATCCTAATGTCAGACAACATAAATCTGCTAACAGCATTACGCAGGAAAAGCATTGTTTCTCAGGCAGAGTATTTTGAATTACTCTGTCAAAAAATACTTCGGTGCCACCCATAGCTTTTAATACAAGGTCAAACCGAAGGCAAATTATCAATAACATCAACCACTTCCACTATCTTCAGCAATAACCCATCACTGCTAGCACTGATTTCCTACTGTTCCAGTTCAGGCAGCAATCTGCCTTTTTGCAGCAATCTGGAAGAACAGAAAAAGAAATCTGCTCTTTGAAGATGCTCACAAATTGAATTATTAGATGTAATCCTTTCTTATACATTTATTTGGTTGAGTATGTTTAACTGGTTCAGTGTGTTAAAGACAGACAAAGGTTATTGCTATTCCACATATTATTTCTGCCTAACTATATGCTGCCATGGAATGTATGTCGTAAGCATTAATTTAATCCAAGCTTTCCGAATTATCTTTTTTGTATAAGACATGAAAAGTAGGTTATAATTTCCTCATTTCTTAACGCTCTTTAATAAATCACATTTGAAAACGTTCTGTGACAAGCATTTGAGGAGCACTTGGTATCTTTTCTTCCTCTCCTTTAATAGACAAATGGTTCCCACCACACACAAACCAAGCACACACAGAGCGGATCTGGGAAGAATTAGTCTGCAGCTACTAGTTTCTAGCTGTAACAGTAGCTCAAAACTTTGCATGGTTGTTTTTTATAACTGTAGAGAAGTCATGTTTCCTAATAAGCTCCTGTGCAGCTTGCAGAACTGGTGCCTGCACAGCTGCAGTCTCAACTACTTTTTCCTAATACTGTCCCTTTGCAGGGCCATGTTTATCACCAGTGGAGAAACATTCGCTACTGCTTCTGAACATGCAACCTAGTGAATTCTTTTGGAAAGCCCTCCTCTGCTTCCAGAGATGTTGTTTTCTGCAATGCTGAGTTCTGCACTCACCTCTGCAGAACCAGCCAGAGACCAAGCCTTTCCTAAAGATTTCCTTGTGAAAATAGAAAAGGAACACTCAGGAACCAAAATCAGATGTATGCTAGCGAAGGGCCTGCCAGCAGCTTGCAAAGCAGTTGAACACCGGTCAGGCATAAGGTATTTCCATTAAAACTTTGTGAAGACCCTATTTAAAGTCTCTCTGCAAGGAAGCCCAAAATTGCCATTGTTCAGCAGGATTTAACATTTTTTTTTCTGTTAGCCTAGACAAGGGAGGTGGAAGCTGGACCTCCCTAGACCAGACAAGGTCCAGCAAAGGCTGTCTTCCTTTGTTACCATCAAACTTCCCAAAATGAAGTGAACCTAAAATATAACAGCATCTTTAGGCAGACAAATGAGAGTCTGGCCATTGAGCTTTCATTCATAGAGGCTTGACCAAATAATAACCCTCTGTCTGCAGTCATTTTCTTATGAACAACATAATTTAAGATGATTTCAGGAGCAGAAAATTAAATCATTCACAGTGGATAGATCTAATAACAAGACACTTTTATCTCACAGGCAGTAGTGTTGTCAGTACTTGGGCATAATTAGGACTAGAAATTGGTAATTTTGCTGTAAAGCAGCTGACTGAACAATAGAAACTATTTAAAATATACTTCAGTTAAAATCTTTAATATTGACTCAGATTGTTTACTTGAAAATTTCCACACAGCTATGTGACATTTTGCTTTGTGAAGTATTAACATGCACAGAGTCTAAGGTAAGTCCCGTTTTCTAACCAGTCACTTCCCCTTTGGACTCTGGATCATAGTTATTCATATCCCCTTAGCTGACTGGTGGTGGAAGCAAATTTATCTTCTGGGATTTTGGAAAATGTAATCACCTACTGGAATCTTTAATGCAGACGACAATCGAATCTTGACCTAAATTGTAGTGGGGGTAGTGTGGGAAGCTAGCTTTTTTAGTAAAATAACTGAGTACCATAAAAAGCCCATAGGAATGTGAAAGAAACATAAGAAGTAAAATATATTAATTGATATGAAAGTCGAAGTTAGGATTAACATTTGACAGTAAAAAACTTCAAAGAAACACTAAGTTAGCATTTCCCTCTACAATGTATGTCTTCTATCCTCTTTCTTTTAAACATGAAGGAATATGTACATAATCTACCATACAACTGTATACTGCATTTGCTGTGAAATTTTTACATTTCTATTACCAATCACGATGCTTTATCATCACACAAGCCTTTCACTTCATTTCATAAAAAACTTCATTCACATCAAGACTCGTAAGTTACAAATCACCTTGAAATTGCTTTTAAATCCCTTCCCTCGTCACGGTTTCATTAAAGGCATTGCACAGTGTCCCACAAGCTTATCTTGTAACCTTGTCTCTATTTAGAAATATTCTTACATCAGACACTGGTATATGACTTTTTTTTTTTTTTTTTGCACACGATGTCACTGCAGGAGATACAATGTGGCAGTTACTAAAAAAATGTCCCAGGTCACTCACAGTCTCTTGAGACCAAGGAAATTATGATACTAAAAGAACATAGGGTCACTGTTGTCTTAAACCCTGATCTGCATAGATGGTTTTTCACATCCTTTTTTATTGTCCTTCATGCAAGTTTCTCAACATTGGCTCCTGAGGAGTTTCCTGATCTCCTCACACAGAGAGAGACTAGTCTAACTAACAATAAAATTATATCATCCATATTACTCCTGTTTCCTAGTTTTTGTGTCTTGCTTTATCTTCTGATCAGCTATGACCAAAAAAGAACAGTAATCACCTATTTTTTCCTTTCCTAGTTCTTCTTCCTTGCCAAATGTTTACTGTCCTCTAACTCACTATTGTATATAAATAAAACAAAAAGGCCACTTGTTATGTGCCACAAAATTACTGAAAATCTGAGATGAACAGCCATTCGTAAACCTGTGTTGACACTGCGTCCCATGCTCAGATTTCTCAGGACTCACTGAGCATTTGTCACATTCGGCACTAAGTCCGACACACATAGAATATATCAGATTCTCCCTGCATTTTAAGTGCAGTTTGTCTGACATATGCAGGACATAAATGTGTACCTATATTTCCATCCAACATCTTGTGAAAGAATCCAGAGTGGATCACTAGAAACATATTAAAGCAGAAGAAACTTCAAGAGGTTCCTGTGTGCAAAAACTCACGTAAGGCACTGAAACTTTTGCCTTTAAAAGAGGCAAAGGTAATATGGAAAAATATTAACAGCACTGTGTTTTCTTGAAAAGCACTGTTTAAATACTGATCTCCGATCCTTCTTTAAATCACACATATTAGCCTGGGAGAGGAATTTACTAACATTTCTTTTGTGATTCCTACTTATCTACTAGCCTGGGACCTGAAGGTATGCAAAAAATATTTTGTGGAAGGTTAAACTGATTTAATATGAATTACATTAATTTTAGTATTTCATTATCTTCCTCAGTGAATGACTTCTCAACACTTACAGACACTAGTAATTCATTTGTATTTTTAACCATGCACATCATAGAATATGATGGTCACAGAATGTGACGGTTCATAGTCATCATGTACCTGTATATTATGGGATTTTGATATTTGTAAATTGCAGTTTCTTTTGCTGCAATAACAAGTAAAGACAAATATTTTAAGAAGTCATGAAATACCAACATCTTGAAGTTTCAGCTGTAAGTTGTAGTCATGACATCACAGAATCCCTTAGGTTGGAATTGACTTCTGGAGACTATCTATTCTGAAACCCTGCTTAAAGCAGAGCCAATCCTGACATTAGATCAAGTTGCATCAGCTGAATTTTTAAAATCCCCAAGGATGGTGATACAGGGGAATTGGATAGGGTAAGCACAAAACCAGGGCCTTACATACAGCCTTTAGGCCTTACATACAGCCTTAGGCTGTTCAGTAGGGCCTGTTGTGATAGGACAAGGGGTAATGGGTTTAAATTAGAGGGAGGTAGATTTAGATTGGATATTAGGAAAAAAATTTTTACAATGAGAGTTGTAGAGCACTGGAACAGGTTGCCCAGAGAGGTGGTGGATGCCCCATCCCTGGAAACATTCAAGGCCAGGCTGGATGAGGCTCTGAGCAACATGATCTAGTCTGGAATGTCCCTGCTCCTTGCAGGGGGCTTGGACTAGATGACCTTCCAACTCTAGCCATTCTGTGATTCTATGAGTCTATATAATCTGTAAGTTATTAACTTTCCTGTTAACAGGATAGATGTAGTAGCTGAGCAATGACTTCTGTTCCAAGATTTCTATTATGCTGCATGTACTAATATCACACACTTGCAAATTGGATCCCAGCTTCTCTGGGCCAGTGAGTATAGACACGAACCTGGAGGAACAGGCACTCACGCGACCACTCAGCGTGTTCAGTCCTGGCTGGCAGCTTGGTCCTAACACACAACTGTTCCACCTCAGGCTCTGACTTTTACATGTCCGGACATTCTTTCACAGCGTTTCCCTTTCTTCCCAGCCACTAGGGACTATTGTTTTAATTATTTATTGCTTTCTAAATTAGATTACAAACATAGACTGTCTATGGCCTCGCTAATCACACAGCCCCAGGCCAGTCTCTGACTTTGTCCTTATCTAAGATCAATTACTGATTGTCCCTGGGGATTCTGTTACCCTCTGGTCTCCTGCCCTCAAAATATTACAAAAAGTGTGAAGCAGTTGCATAACAAGGTTCATCTGTACTTCTTTGTTTTCCATCTCATATTGAATTAACCTAGTCAGAGCTGGGCACACTCAATCAAGGTCTCATTTACTTTTGCAGTACTTTTGGTCGTAATTGTAAATTGTTTTGGTTTTTTTTTTTTTCTCTTTATATCCAGGCAGAATTTCTCTTGCTGTAATTTGTAGCTCTTCCTCTTGCGTTTTGTTGTGCACCTGTGAGAAGGGTTTTGTTTTGTCTTCTCAATAAATTCCCATGAGACAGTTGAGGACAGCACATGGCTTCTCCTTACCATGTTGGCCTTCTCTGCTGACTCATGTACAGTTTGCTTGAAAAGAAAAGAAAGTAAAAGAAAATAATCTAAGAGGTTACAAAAAAAATATTCTGCATTCTCCAGAGATAAAATGGCAATTTGTGTACATAGCAAAACTTGATCTTAAAAAAATACATGAAAAATAAAACTTTAACCTAGGGTTTAAGTTTCTTTTAACTTCTTTGTTGTTCATCGTATATGTAATTGCTTTGGAGGTCCATGAGAACGTCAAATTCTCATAAGTCCATGGGAGGCATTTAAGAAACCTTTCAAGAATGAGAAAAGCATGGATATTCCCAAAAGTATGAATTCCATTGAACCCATCTAAAATAATGCAGTACATGAGAAGAGACATATACAGCCTTTCTACAAGCATTTCCATTAAAGATCGAGTAAGAGGCAATTTCATTTTAGCAGCTGCTGCAGTGCTAAGAGCTGAAATTTCAGTGAAACGCATTATTAACCCAGAGACATCTGCCTGAAACAGTCAATTAGAGCCAGTAATGTAGAATACTGCAACCCTCACGGTTTTCAGATGTGTTCAAATTTACTGTTTAATGGAACCTACTTAGCTTGCTAAGGCTTATCATCAATGATGATGCTAAATTGGTTACAGGTGGGAAGCCGTAACACCTAATAGGCTAACTGTTCCCATGTGACCTCATCAAGTTCTTCAGCTTTCTACAAGGATTTTCTCTCACTGTAAAAAAGGGTTGCTAATAGTTACGTACTTTACTGTGGCACCGTGAAAAATAAATAATTAAGGTGCATTTACTAGTTTTGAAAATACAAGTCACCACTTAAGAGCTAAGTATATAATCATTTTCAGCCCCTTTGCACTGAAGTCTATCTTTGTATAAATTTATAGGCAAAATACCCTAATATTCCCCTATCTCTGTCATTAAACTATAAGGTTGACAGCTAGAAATAATAAAATTTCTTTCTGCTTGAGTTAATGAAGCCAAGTTTGTGTGCCAAGTTAACCTGGAAAGACAGTTCTGAAGGCAAGTCTTAACAAGCCACAGGATTTCCATACGAAGATCATGGAAAAAGACACTTCACTAGAGGAGTTTTACATTGGATCAAAAGTGTTATACATAAGCTGTTATGTCTTGGATCAATATGTTTGGTAGCTGCAATAAATTAAATCAATAAAATTCTATATTTTAATGAATTTATGCTGTAATATATGATTGAGTGTGTGGACAATGATTAAGACCATAATTATCTGTAGATAATTAAGAAAAGAAACTAATCTGAAATATATTTAAATTAATCTGAAATATCGTCTATTCAACTTTTGGAAATAGAAAGATGACATTTCAGAGAATTATTTTTATCTCTCCAGGAATATGGCAACCAAATGAGCTCTACGGCCTGTCTAGTTCTCCAGCAGTGCCAGAATCTGACTATGCAAAACATTTTGATGTCACCTGTCCACAGGGGATAATGCCAGACTGTTTGTCTGTAACTTGTAATCTGAAACAAGGCATACGGATTTAGATTCAATTTATAGTTTATAGATGAAATCATTATGAATTCTAATAATAGTTATTTTTTTCTTTTATTTCAGGCGGTAAGGATCCTAAAATGGGAATAATCAAAACTAATTCGGTGTGTATGCTGTTTGTCTAAATGACAGAGAATAGATACCTCAAAGAACAATCTACATTTGGAAGATAGACAAAAGATTTAAGGTTCTCATTGAAATTCACTTTAAATAGACATAATTTAGTGTAAAAGGTGAAGTAATCATTGCTTGCTGAAAAAAAAGAAATCATACTGCACATGCAAGATCACAAAAATACTTGTACAGATTTCTACATGCTTCTCACCTCTGATTACAACTGAATATATTAAAAAAATCCCTTATGTCCAAATAATGTAAAAATTTTACAAAGTCAATTGGAGAGTCCTATCCTGCTGAAATGGATATCTTCTTAGTTTATTATGCCTTGGAACTTGACATTAAAGCATATCCAAAATGCAATACAAGGAGGACGAACAACTATTTAGATCCAATACCAAAGGCAAAGCAGCTTGGACAACATGGAGTTTTCTTGCAGCTGAAGCTCATGCTGCTTGTGGTCTACATAAGGTATATGGTAGCTAAGCCAGCTTACATATCTCTACATGAACTGTAGTAGCATTCTGGAATGGAGAAGCAGAGATAGATAACTTTAATTTATCTTGTGAATATTGTAATTGGCCTAGGGTCAATTTTTGGAGCCTGAATATTCACCAAAGACTTGAGACAATAAATGCCTTGAGACTACAAGAGTGTACAATAGCATCATAAAAACAGTCTTATCAAAAGGTTATCATTTATAAAATCCAGAACTTCACCTTGGAGCACACTGAATCATATCTTAATCCATCCTAGCTCAGACACAGGCAAAGCATTTACTTAAGTTCTGCTGCACTTCAAGAGAAATATGAAGCTACTGGGGAGAACCCAAAGAAGAGCAGAGAGATCTAAAAAACATTTATTGTAAGAATATATAAATAATTACACAACAATAACAGTAATATTTATTCTACATATCTATACTGGATAAGATAAACAAGCTATACATTCAAATTTCAGTAAGGAAAGCTCATATGGGATATTGGATATTAAGAGAAGATTCCTATGGACAGTTCCAGACAAATATCTGTCAGAGACGACAAGCAGCTGATCCTACCACAGACAGGGAGGCGTCCAGATGATCTTTCCAGGTTCCTTCCAGCTCTGCTGTACTATTATAGAAGGGAATTTTGCAAGGATGCAGTTACATGTTCTTGTGTTTTCTGGAATAAAATGAAAATACCAACTGGGGCTTGACTAAACCAAAAATGGCCATTCAGTTTCAAATGCTTCTTATAGGATTAGATTATAGATCTCTAATGTTTTAATTAAAGATAATTATTTGCATTTTCAGAGGAAGGAATGACGTGTGCAAGGGATATTATGATGGTATAGATTTATCTAATACTCTCTCTTACAATTTTTAAGCACCCTGTAAACATTTTATAGATTTTATGAAAAAGTGAAATATTATATTTTATCCCATTTATTTCAGATATTTTTTTATGACACTGCTCAAGCTAGAGTGTTTCAGAATGTTTTCTGTTAATTCAGCATGTTTTACATGTGGTGCAACTGGATAAAGTATGCACAATGAAATTGAAGCCTTAGGTCTCTGCCCTAGTAACTAAGCATAATTTTGGCCTAAAAGATTGATCAACATAAGAGTCTAATATACAGAAAAACAGACAAGGGGAGAACAGGCAAGGAAAGCAATTCCAGAGCCAGAGTTTCAGTTGCATCCACTAAAGCCATTAGTTTAAGTCGTAGAGCTCAGAGAGCAATTAAACTTGCTCTCCTTCCTTGTCTAGATACTTAAATATTTAGGCCATTCTTTAAAAGCTGCATTTCTAAAAGATATGAATGCTTTATTTTGTATTACTTTAAGAAAAAATAATCTGTGGAAAACCAGCATTAATTAGGCAAACTGGAAACTAAAAACACTCCTAGATACCAAAAGTGCTTAAAAGAGAACTCTTCATTTTTTTCAGATATTCTTTTAGCAATCAGAGCACAGAACAAAACCAGGCTGGTTTTAAGATCTGAACACGTTTCATTTCATGCAAAGGCCACTTTGCCTCAATTTTATCTATTGAAAAAGCTTATACATAAGTCCACTCATCATCTACAAATATACCATCAATAAGCCATACTCTGCCAAAAGAAAACGTTGACTTGATAATCAGGATGCTAAAAGGCAAACAAGTAGATAAGCTGATTTGCAAATGACAGCCAAGGTTAGGTATACCTGAGCTTAGGTGCTGTGCTTATCCTCTTTGAAAATGTAACTTTCCCATTAAAAAAAGCTAAAATATTAAAAAAGAAATCAAAACTGGTTTTATAATAACAATTAAAGATCTTACATAAGAAACTTTCTGGCATTTTTGCTCACTGAAGTCAACATTTTTCTACCTCTTAATAGGAAGGGGGGAAATGTGATGTCATCTCCAGAGCTAGAAGAATAAGAACAGAAAGAGATCTCTAGAAATAAACCATTCTTTCCTGTGTGCTAGTCCTGCAGGACTTGTATATATATCCCCTCCACAGAAGTACTTTATGTATGTATTTGTGTGTGTGTGTGTGTGTGTGTTTGTATACAGGTATTATTAGCTCATGGAAGGTGTGCTTGACCTCCGTACAATGAGTGCTGCTATTATAACAGGAATCGTCTTTTCAGGAGACAATTCAGCTAATTCTCAAACCTACAGAATTCATATTAAAACCAACATTCCTTCTCATCTAATTATTTGATTTTTATCCTTCGTGGCACTTCTGGCAATACTACTTGCAGTGACTTAAGTGATACGAAATGCTGTCCATTGAATATCGTCTTTCTATGTTTTACTCAGTAGTTTGTATTTTGACTTGATTGGTGAGGCAGATATAGCCTTAAAATCATACAAAATATTTCCAGAAAAGGCCACTAATTTGAGGTTACTCTGGGCCAGACACCCTGAGGCACATTTTCCAGAGACAAATAGAAATTAGGACACCAGTCTCACCAATGTCATTTGGCAGTCAGTTGCATTACAACCTCTTTTAGATTTTCAAAGATGCTTAGCATTTATAGTTCTCAATACCTACAGACAAACTAGGTTTTTGAAATGGAAAAATAACTAATAATTTTGGAAAATTTGGGTTATATACACTAAAGTTGTAAAGTACTTAATGGATTATCCAGTTTATCTTCCCCAAAGTTTTGATTCTCTATCTTTCACTGGGGTCTTCTTTATTTCTATAGTTATACAGTCTATGGTTTATTTATTATAACAAGTTAGAAAGGAATGTGTTTTTCCCCCTAAAATTGCTACAAGCCCCTTCAATTTGCAATTTTAAATCCTCACCTTTACATTCAATTTTTAATTGTTTAACAAAAAAAAATTTATATTCAACCCTTAAAGTCTAAAATAGTTATTTTAGTGACTAAATAATGAGGTTCAAATAATTGACTGCTAACATACAGTGAACAGTCTTACTGACTTCAGAGGGATTCCTTAAAATGTTTATTTGTATCTTTAATGTAAATAAGTTCTTTGTCTTAATTGCAAAACAAAATTATGAAATTATGAAGTAAGTCATTCAAAATATATAGTTATGCTAAAGCTTCCTTTATGAAAAGGTGTGGTTTTATTCTAATTAATATCATGCTGGCCTGAACAATTTTAATTGTACATTCCTTGGCAGTTGTCATTCATAAAAATTTGTAAGAGGAAAAAGTTAGCTTTTAAAGAGCCTGCAGCTTGTGAATCTGATCTAAAATCTCAACCCTGTAGCAAAATCTCCCCAGAATTTTAGTACAAGCACAAAGAAATATTTTTATCGTTAAGGATATTTTGTCAACTTGCCTTTTGAGTTACAGTTAACATTGGGACTTTCAAAGTGAATCTGAGTTAAGAAGTCAAAGAACTGGTAGGAAGGCCAATCTGAATGGTTATGTCCATGGAGACAAAAAAAAATAAACTTAAAAATGAACAGAACCGATGTCTTTGGCAGCTGTGAGCAAACACCACACAAGCCAGACAAAGTGAGACAAATTCTCTTCTGTTTAAGAACCTTTAAAAATGAAAACAATTACAGACTTGCTCAGATGTGATGTAATCATTGCAGGAATTGAAAGATAGCTCTGCAGAATCCTTGCAGGCATTATTGCACAGCATCATGAATGAGAAGAAAATCAGCTAACAGAAGCCTGCCAGAAAATATGGACTGAGTGAAGTACTGAAGGAACATGTGTTTATGATTCATTTGCTCTGCAGGACAAGGGAAGGAAAAGGAAGGAAAACATGAATCTTTTATAAAAACAAAGCAAAAATGACAATTATATGAAAACTAATCGTGGTAATTTCTGGCGTGGTGTCTTGTTTTATAGTAATGAGTATTTAAAAGTCATTGAGAAGAATAAGCTTTTCACTTGGAAAGTCTCTGGATTAAATTAAATTCCTTGGATCAAAAATCTAGTATCAAAATTAGTACCTTACTAATATATCACTTAGTAAATGATGCTGAAAAAAAAATCCATAGTTTTTATTAACTTAATTTTAAATTAATAGATGATAATCAGCTGCAGTTTCATATTTCCATATTTGTGCACTCCACATGACTTGATGGGAACTAGTAGATAAAACTGAAATTGCAGTAGCAGAAGATGTAGAGAAGTATAAGTTAAAGCAATTTTTACTGTAAGAAGTCCAGCCTAACTTTTTTTTCTGGTAAATTATCTTCTCTATAATCGAATTTCTTTCCGTATCTAATCATTTGTTCACACATGCACCAAATGAAGTGAAAAGACTGTATGTACAGTACCAGCTTAAACCTTCACTGTACTTTGCTTTTGTTCATAATATCAAAGGCAAGGAACCTTAAAGGTAGTTTGCTCAAGATAACACACAGAGCACACGGAGACTAGGGAGTTAACCAGCCATTTCACAGTATTATTTTTAAAGAAGTTATTTACCTGTTCTTGGTATTTGAGCCACAGAAATCCAAGTTTGTACTTTTTAATGCTAAATCAGATCCTAACTGCCCACGTAGTGGAGTAAAAAAAAATTTGCTATCTTTCCCATCTATCCCATGGATCCCTCTATATGTGGTAATCAGATCCTGGCACTGAAGAAGGTTTAGCATGTGTTTTTCAGTAAAGGAGACAGCTCCAGAGTACTTACTGCACTTGCATTACATTGTATTCCATTACTATTAAATAATTTTTGCATTTTTTGACTAAGTATAAGACTTTCTACTGGAAAAGATAAAAATTAAATCATTGTCCTAAAATCACCTCTCCCATGATTCATGTGTTCATTTGGGTTTGTAGGAAAATGCAGTATTAAGAACTTTTGTCCTGCACAGTCCTTGCATTTCTTCTAGAGCTTGAGTCCCTGTGGTGGTGTGTTCTGGCAGCTCAGTCACTCACTGTGCTGCAGAGTGCTTAACCAGGAATGAACAAAGGGGCTCAAAGAACTCTACTTCCAGATGTCAAAAATACAGAGTAATTGTTTAAAACCAGCTGTGCCATTTTACTGAACACTGAGATGAATTTATGAATGAGATTCCTCTGTGCCAGAGAGAGAGTAATCTAGCAACAAAAGAGTTTACACAGTTAGTAAGGCACTTAGTAAAATATAACAGAATACGATTTCTATGTGCATTCTTTCCAAATTTAGGATTTATTTTACGAGCCTTTCCAGCAGCAGTCCTCAGCTGTCTTTATTATACCTGATGATAATTTATTTTCTAATCCTTTTCTGTAATTAAACAAACACCATTTTAATTCTGCTATGTATGAAGGAAATGAAGTAAACATATTATCAGACTAAATTTCCTCCTCAGTGCAAATCAGTATCTCATATATTGATTTCATTTTATAAAATAATTCTGGCCATTAGTGTAATCAACTGCTCTTTCAAAAAACATCCGACACAAACAAATGCAAGATTGAAAAATAACTGTAATTTCATAAATCATTAGAATAACACACGTTCAGGTATTACTTTCTAGGCCTGAAGCCAAAGAACTGGGATAACATAATAGGAGCAAATCAAGCTATGAAACGAAATGTGTGGATTAACACATAAAATTAAAAAAATAAATTAATCATTGAATAAAAATTAAAAAAAAACTATCACCTTGATGTTTTCTTGTAAAATCTTATTGTCTTCTTCTGAAAATACAGTCCCATAGAAAAAGTTCATTAATATTTGATAAAGAATCATTGTTCATGCACGTATCAGGAGAAGGATCTTTTTGCCATAAATGTCATATCTTGAAAAATTCTAAACCTTACCACCAATATTTCTTGAATCAAAAATCTTGAAAAGATAGATGGCGATTGAAAGGCTTCTTAATTTATTTTTAAATTTAATTATCATTATCTTTTAAAGTAATCTACCCTGAAAAGATATTTTGAACAAAATATAAAGAAAAGTTTACAAAAATTTGCATTCATTTAAAATTATATTTTGAATAATTGTAACTACACAAATATCTATGCAACAAATGAGACAGAATTTTTCTTTCTTATTACATGTGTTAAACAAAAAAGATATAAGTACTAAGTTGTTATCTGAACTGTTTTCTATGTATGTTATTTTTTTCCATCAGTTATATACCATGCATGAAGATGAGGATAAAACGTAACTAATGTTAATAATATTTTAATAATTTTAATAATTCTTAACAGGTATCCATGCTAGCAAAATGCTTATCAGAAATTGAAAATAAATATTCAAAGTGAGCAAAAATCAATTTCCAAGTTTAAATGCCCTATTTACAATATACACTGATGAGACTCAGAATGTTCTTGCAAGTTTAAAGTTCCTGGCACAGCTCTTCAGTGAGCTGCTAGCATTTTAAGAAGGATACCATTGCTCCATCTAGTGAAAAATTTGTAACACATCAGGCTTCAAGTCTGAAGCTGGACTATATACTTTTTGGTTCTACCTAATTCAGGTCGCCAAAAAATTTGTATTAATCAATGAGCTAAATCCTATTCACCCCTCTGTTGAAATAGAGTTCTGATTTTGCAATGCATCACGTTTAAGACTTTATTCATAACCTTTTCAGATAGAAGCCATAAATAGAAAGTCAAACTGTAAGAACGATTACAAAAAATAGGATGTAGGAGATGTTCTCTGTCCCAAACTACTGAAGTCATCCCAGCATTCATCCCATTCCTGGCTGCTTCCTCATCCAACAAAATCCTCTGTGATCCCTACTGTTCATCTAGTTTTTCTATCTTATTTTTGCAGCTGTTCTTGAGAATTTTTAGTGAAATTTCCATTCTTTGGTATGACCCTTCTTCCTTTTCAGACTCTACTCAAGTTATCCTCACAATTTTCAATAACAGCCATCTTGCTCAGTGTCCTCTTCCCCATATTAATTTCTTTAAACTGTGCTTTTTCATTTTGATATGCACATTCATATAATCTTCATTCACTAAGCAGTGGGTAAGTCAACAGAGCTAGTAATACTAGAAAAACCATGCCCTCCAGAAAGATGGGTTTTTTTCTTCCTCAGTTTTTCCATTTCCAGTCAGGTTGGGAAGTGGAAACAGTACCTCCAGAGCTGGTTGATTTTCAAATTAATTTTTATGTTGTTTGTTCTACATTGAATACTGCAACGAAAAAGACCCAACATGTTAATTCTGGACCCTTTCTGGTATCTCCTATTAATGGAAGGGGTTTTTGTCTTTCACATGCTAATACACAGCCCTTGTTAGCCCATGTGAAGAGACTCATCTTGCATTTGTGCACATTATTATTTCTACATGATGTATTGTACATTGCCCATTTGTACATAATGTTTGCAGAATGTAATATAAGTTACATAAATTGTAGAAGTAATATAAAATGCTCTGAAAACTGGTGCAACAGCCTAGGTTTCATAAGGGAAGGCAAGAAATAATAGGAAGTCTCTTTTCATTGTCTGGAATATATAATTGCTCTTTCCCATTTAATAATTATTTAATAGAGACTCAATGTAGTTAGGAACATGTTACAAACCAGCAGTTTGGAGATCAAGTTTAAAGCAACAGCATAATATGAAGATAGTCAAAAGTAATGATTTAATGCTTCTAATGTTATTCTCTTTCATTCTGAATCTGAATATTTAACAGGCTTCACACTTGCAGCTTTTCTCTCAAGTCACAATCAAATTAAATCCATACTATAATTTGCATTTTTATCCTGTTTTCTGGAATCCATTTTCAAGAATAAGAATCTAGATAGGTGGTGGTGGCAGCTAACAAAAGGAAAACAACAAATCATAATAACAACAAGAATGTTCTGCATTTATTAAATTACTTATATCAATGTTTAAAACTGAAGATGATAAACACCAAAGACCATTATGTCACTAAAAGTGATTATCCATATTTTTCAATGCTTAAAGTTGAATTTTGACTTTATCTGCTACTACTTTACCTGAAACAAGATTTTTTTTTTATATAATGTATTAAATGACATCCAAAACTTAATATTTTACAACTCTGTCCTTCAAGGTACTACTGTTTCAAAGCACAAAAAAAAATATTCCATTTTTGTCTTCTTATGAGGTTTACAATTATCTGCCACAAAAAGACAGCTAGTATACATCTTGTAAAATACATGGGGTAACACCACTGCACTCAAAGTCATGTTCATTGCTTCAGAGTGCTTAACTGCTATGCTTATAGAACAAGAAATAAAGGATCCTTCTGTAATCTATAATCAACCCAATGCTACCTTAACACGATATATTTTGCATTCATGTACATCTTTCAGCTGTTTTTTGAAGTGGATAAAGTTGACAGTCAAACAAATATATTAATGGCCAATTGGTCTATCGGAAAGAAAAAGCTGTAAGAATTTTTACCTGTGTTAGAAATTGTTATGGAGAAAATGAAACCACTTGAGTCATGGAGTGGGGGAGTTGGTACAGCAGAGAACTGTAACTTAGAGAAGGAACCGACCATTTGCACTTCACATTGAGATTCCTGTGATTCGTATTTTGAAGTTTTATCATCCTTCTTTTGTTTTCAGGATATGTCAGGCATAAAACCTTCATGATACCTTAAGGAATTTGAAGATACTACCAGTTGATTGTGATTTTTTTTTGAGAGTTAATGAATAACTAGCCCACCAAAAAGACAAAAGGCTGCTCATCTGCATAAAATCTTCTCAGGAAGAGGATTAAAAGTTAAGATAACAGAAAAAAATAGAACTCACACTGTGCAGAGAAAGGCTAAAGGGCCTTAAAGATAAACACAGGATCTGAATTCTTGTAATCCTTATTAGAATTAGCCAGAGCTTGAGTCGTCAGGAGAAGGCTGCTGAGTTCATGTGAATGCCAGCCCCTGAAAGTACAAATTATTCACACCAAAATACCTCAATTTTGTATGTGAGTGTACAAATTTTGTAAAATCCCAGCTTCACTCCTGAAAGCAATCCAGAGCTTTGTTAATTCTCTCAAATCTGGCTTTCTCTAGGTTTATTTCTACTGATAATGATTTTCTCCTGGCTTCTCTCCACAGACTTACCACTTTAGTCTCTGATAAAAGCCTTCTTATTACACTGGCATGTAATTCCTTTAACAAAGACCAAAAATGCAAAAGGCTTGCTGACCTACAAAGCTGCTAGATTATCTTTTGAAGGCAAGGGAGGGGGGAAAGGAAGCTCTTTGATATTTTGTAACATCATTGAGTGATGTTTGTGAACCCAATATCAAAATAACAAGGAGTAGGAATAAAAAACATTTTATGTTAATTCAATTAAAGCTAATCAAGTGACAGGAAAGTTATGGGTGCATAATTGCTGTGAAGATTCTCAGCAAAGACAGTATAAGTTGGCTGGGGGGCAGGTTAGCACGGGGTGTGTCAGCTAGGTACATTTTTGTTGGCACAAGAATATTCCCTCCTGTGGATAAGGGCTTAGCTATCAATGAGATCTGCATGGGAATGCACCTTTATCATGCTTTAAAAATCATGGCAGCTGTGTTCATACAGGTATAGCTCACAATAATTCTCAATTTTAATATATTTTATGAAAGTATAATAAACATATTTTATTTATTTTATTTTATTAGCAGTTACAGCTGCAAATGCATTTGAGCTGTTTCCTCAGGGCTGAGAGCAGTTCAGCAAAGCTCAGAGTCTGGGACCAACAGAATTGTGTTAGCTGTAGCTAAGCTACGCTTCTGCTGCCCATGGTAGCACATTTCTAGCTGCTTGGAGTGCTGGGGTACAAGGGTATCTAATTTTGTTTGATATTCATCCTACAAGAGCTGCAGGTACTCAGCACTTCAGAAAGGCTGAATATTGGTCTACATATTGCCATCAGAATTGTTCCGCTGTTACTTCAGAAAATAAGGGATTTCAACAGATCATATTTTGGAAGAGTTTTTAGGAATGGGTCACATCCATCAGAAATTTACGCAGAACATTCCAGAATTTACAAAGTTTAAGTAGTTTTGGTGTAGTTGGCCTTCAACACCAGTGCAAAGATATGTAACAAAAAAAAAAATGCTGGTAACATTGCATTCCAAAAGTCTCTAGATCAGTTTAAATATTATTAATTTGTGTTAGAAAAGTAAAATAGTTTCAATTTGAATAGTGCACAGCTCATAACAATTTTTACCTAGGTGATCTAAAAAAAAAAAATCCATTTATTTTGGGCAGGAATCAGCTGAAAGAGCACGTTATGTTTTAAAAACACTTCTGATTTGTAAGTAAGGGAGGTGCATTTTCCACTGACAGGATAGGAAGTATAGAGTCAGTGTTAGGTCAAAAATCTCCCCAATGCAAACAAAAAAAAGTCAATATAGACACAGATGAAAAAAATCTCTTGCCAACACATTGAAGCAGTACTATACACTGATAATAGTGAATCTGGCACACATAACACTAATTATATGTGTAAGCAATTGCACAGTCAAGACTTAAGTGAATTTTGTTTCTGGATAAGCAAAATCACAATTTAAGCACAGATCTGCTTAGTTAAAGATGTTAGAAAAAGACTTCTAAATGATATTCCAAGATGAAAATTATAGCAACTTTAAGTACTTGTAATGAAAAAAAGAGTAACTTTGAATTCATGTGATTTAGTCAACATTCCACTGGTATAACACCACTTACTCACTCTTCCGCTGATTCTTTGTCATTTGTTCTTCAGTGTTAACCTCGTGGCTGGGAGCTGTCAACGCTGTTAAAAAAAGAAAAAAAAAAGAGGAAGCTCAGAGCATGCAGCAAAAATACAGGTAAAATGGAAATATTTTGTTTGCCATTTCTGAATAAATAATCAGTATACAGATAAAAACTATTTTTAACTTCAGATTAGCGGAAAACAAATTTTAAAAGCTTGAACTTTTTTCACATCTCTATCCAAGTTTATTTATTTCAGTGGAGGTGAAAAAAACCTGAAGAAAGGGGGTTTACGGCAGTGCTATGATGACCTCTTGTGGTTAAATACTATATGCATTTTGTTCCACAGTTTCTCAAAAACTGTCAATATCAAATGTTACATCCTGCTCTTAAGATCCGAACAGTTTTGTGTTGCTCATTCTGCTTAACCTGAATTAACTTCTCTTCCCAAACATGCTCCCAGTATTTGTTTAGCTCACTGCTAAAAAATTCTTTTAAAAATATCTCAACCTTTGCACTCCATAGACTTAACAGGTGAGAGTATCGTATTTTCTCACGTGGTAATTTGTTAAAGCTAATTCACAGCTCTATATGAGTAAGTTCATTAATATAAAGAACAATTTTTTTTTAATAAAACCTTACTCACTACAAAATGTCAAAGAAGTTATACAGCACTAGCCACTCGTTATAAGAAATTACAACAACAGATACTGAACTGGGTCTTTTATATATTTTGATATATAAAATTTAGTGCATTAGCTAAATAGATGCATCATGCCTAAATAGCTGCTAAACCTGTCTCCTTTCATCAATTTTTCTTGTAACAAAAAAAAAAAAAATATCAGAGAACTGAGCATTTCCAGAAGTTGTTGAACGCACTTTATTAACCTGGATCATATAATCTGAGACCTTGTCCCGTTACAGATAAAAGCACGCGGGATTTTAGCCTGATATTGCTATTTCCTTCAATCATTCAAAAATACACAGATTTCATGAAACAACTTTGCAGAGTGACACCACTTCAAGTGATAGTCCCAACGGTATTTATGGATCTCGTGCTAGCACTTTCTCACTGGAGGATCACCAGCGGTGGTATTTGCACCTGCCAGGTCATATTCACATGACCCCACACCTTACTAAATTTAGGACCCACTGCAAAGCCATTTCTGCACTGGCTCTGCTGCCTGAAGTTTTTTGGGAGCCCGTTGGCAGCGTAACCTTGGGCGGCCACCAGCTGGGTACGTGCCAGGTTGTGATATGCTGTGATTGCAGCTGGGGGAAGCCTGGATTCAGCTGCTGCAAGGCACGACTTGTTTATGTAACACACACTTCAGAGATGTGGGGGTTAAAAGCAAACATTGCTCTTAGTGTACACAATGATGAGTCCCTCGTATTACCTCTTCTCATTTAGTTTCCTTGAAAAAATTATTATCAGAGACTGTCGAGTGAAACATGCAAGAACAATGATGACAACAGTGACAAAAAAAAACCCCACATTTAAATTAAAATGTGGTTATCTTCATGTGTCAATAAGGAAGCACTGACAGTGGTCACGTATCCCAAAAAATCTCCTTGGCTTTTGAAACAAACAAACTTTTTTCAACAACTTCTTGCACAAGGAGGTTCTGAGCGCTGCCGGTATGCAGACTTCAGAGACAAAAACAAATTGTTTGTGTACAGGAGGGAGCAGCTTTATCTCTATTGTCTAATAGGCCTAATCTGTCTCATTCTTCTTTATCTGGATTAACTCTACCATGTTAAGAACTGAGAGACTTAAAACTGCAAGCCTAATTTACAAGGAGCAAGCCTCAATAGTCTAGGCATCATTTGAACTCTCAACTAATTACAGTTTGCATATCCGAGTATGGGATTTTTTAAATATGTAAATGCTGTCATTATTTCCCTTGCAGTTGGTTACAGGCCTGGTAATAACCTTAATTTAACCCTCAAGGTGCAGTAGTATGACTCCCTTGGCTCAGCCTGGCCTGCCAGGTGGCTTGTGTCCATTCCTTGGCCATTGGAGGCTCCTGGCCAGCCAGCCAAGAAGCCAGCTAGCTAGTGACCTTCTTCCTGGAGGAGACAGGGGGTGGCTGCTTGGGCAGCAAACACCCAGGACTCTTGTGCCTCCTTGCACAGGCTGTGGAGCTTTGCCACGCCAGCCGCAAAGTGCTATAGACAGGAATCACCTGGTGAGGACCAAGCTGGCATCAGTCTCTCAGCTCCCAGGAGAGGGGTGAAAAGTCTCACAGTCACAGCCTTGTCTCAGTGGCTGCCGGCTCACAACCATGCTGCAGCTGCATTTCGGCACAAGGGATCAATGGAAAAGCCAAGCCGCCTTTGTGTACTGTCTTCAGCTGACACAGTACACCAAATGTGTTCAAAGCACTGAAAGCTCAGCGTAAGTGTTGAGATGTGGATGGCAGACAGCTGTTGTAGTTTCTGTAACCCTCCAACACCGCAGTAGTCTTCAGACACCTCACTGCAACCTTCTCGAGCTCCAGTTAACTACATATCTAAACATCACCTAGTTTGCGAAAAGACTTTCCCTTCCAGCAAAACTGGCAAACACGTTGCATACACTAGTGAATTTAGGGAGAAAAAGGAATTTTTGTCTTGATTGCAGAAGCACAGCCACTTTGAACTGGCAGCTTTGGGGCACCTAAATCTGAAAGGCAACAGGCTTAACAGTTCAGTATGAAAGCTACTGATAGATTTTGCAGTTTTGAGTTTAAATTGAATCAAAATCAGGAAGTCTAAAAAGGCTCTAAATCTGCATTATTGAAATGAAGATTCCCATTTTTATAATCTTCATTTTGTAAGAGGAAAAATATGAGTTGTTTCCACATTTAGTGAATATATGCAGAGTATTTTGAGTAGAACTTGGACAAACTATAGTTTTGAGTTCTGGATACTCACTTTAAAGGCTAATGAAAGTCAAACCCTTCAAAGACCTTTCACCTATGGGCATGATCTAATGTTCACTGTAATTATTAGAATGATTTTATAATTTGTATACATATTTATTGATAGAGATGAGCAGCAGAAAATTTCCAGCAATCAAAAATGTTAAAAACAAAATATAGAGACACATAAAAACCAACTAAGTCCCTTGAATAGGCTATGTTTTACCACAGCCCACCATTTTAGTGCAGAAATATTTTTTCAATAGGAATTCACAGATAACTTTCTGTTTATAATACATTTAAGAAATGCAAAAATGCTATCAAGCTTTGTAACATGCTTTCTCATTCTCCAACCAGTACAGAGAGTTCTTGTAAGCAAAGGTTAAATCTTATACTTCCTTTTTTGCTTCTCTTCCAATAATAGGTTCATTTTCTGGCTCTGACAGGAGAGAGTTGGATTTGCTGGCTGGCTGTTGTGTAAGCATCAACTATACTGGAACTACACTAGGAACAAGGAACAGGAAGAAACCAGTTGGTAAAACACAATCATAGGCTGGCAGGAAATCAGTGACTATTTGTCACTCCTTTCAAAGAGGAGGAAAAAAAACGAGCAGCAGATATTCAATACCACCAAGTATCCAGCAGAGAGATTAAGTCTCCTATTCTCCATGCCGGGATACTCAGAGTTTTACTTCAATGTGGACCATGGCTACTTGGAGGGTCTGGTCCGAGGGTTCAAAGCTGGGATCTTGACAAGCGTGGACTATGTCAATTTAGCACAGTGCGAGACACTAGAAGGTAAGTCTGCTGGTTTACTGTATTTAGGATGAAATACTGTTGCTTAGGCCTTTGAAGAAGGGACCGTAAACGACTGAAGTATTGAGGGCTTATCTTAAAAACCTGAGATAACCCTGATGTCTTTTGAAGAACTGTTCTCACATTTAAGTTAACAGCTTTCCATAGAAATTACCCTAGGATTGTAGAGGCTGTGATTTGCAAAGCAATCCAGATGATGGGATTTTCTAGTTTACTGACAAGGTTTGGAAATCTCATCCATGGGGTTCCTATGGAGATTGGTAACCTTCCCAGAGATTTTAACCATGCTGAAGAACTGTTCAAGTATAGACATTCCATATCATTTCAGCTGGATAAAATAGTTCCCAAAATCTTATTAAAAGCTTACAGTTTGGCTCTAAGTTTCTCTATAAAGTACGTAATTTTAGTACTTTATTACTTCATGAGCTTTAGGCAGCGGGGGACATTCTGCTTACCAGGGAGAGAAAACTAGATTCCATAAAGATAAGACTGAACTATTCTCAAGCTTTAAAAAAAAAAAAAAAAAGCTTTTTTTCAAGGTGACTTTACCACAGTAATAAAGAGAACACACACTAGTTTCCAAAACAGCTTTCTGTGGCCAGGACTGGTCACAGCCTGATGAAGACAGGGTTGTACAAAGAATCATATGACACACCTCTAAGACACTTGGTAGGAAAAAAATGTGACAGAAAAACCCCATCTTTTTAAAGGAACATAAATTTTTTACTCCAAAATAAAACCTATGATTGTGCACTGAAACAATTTTGATAACATATAATGTATCAGATTAATTTGAAAAGGAACAAGGAGAACTAATAAGCTCACTTTTTTTAAGCATTGGTTGCTTTGTGTATGCAGTAATGGATTGGGGAAATGAGAAGTGGAGAACCTGGTGATTCCCATATACAATGGAGTTTTGAGATTGTCTAAACTATTAATACAATAAAAACATAAGTCTGGGAAGGTTGCTTGCCATTCATCTTGCAGATTAAAACAACTACATTTAAATAGATACCTGGTGGTATTTACCTGTCAGCAGGATAAACTTCCTCTGATCGTTAAAGAAGAGGTTGTCAGTACAGTCAATGGGATCCAGAGACTATTCCACTGACCACATGCACGTACCCACTTCAGCTGATAAGCTGGAGAGCTGTATCAGGTCTCTGTTTCATACAATGGCAGTTCAGACACACAGAACACACGTATACACTTACTCTGAGAACTGAAATCTGTTCCTTATGTCAGCTGGACAAAATTAACACTTTCCGTAGCCTATTTGTACAGGCACTTGTGATCTATGCAACTTAAAGACTCTACAGGCACTCTTCATACTGTATTTAATCCTTTAAGTCAAAAAGTCCTGCTCCATGAATACAGAGACTTCAGAAAAAAGCTAATAGAGCTTTTAGAGGACAAAATGATGGAATTATTAAATCTTGCTCTTACTCCACTTATTTCTGCAGAAGAGCTCAGTAAATGGCTCCATGAAGTAAAAAAAAAAACAAAGATAAAATCCTGGTTACTTCTGAATAAGATGAACATAAACACATTTAAATATTTTTAAAACATGCAAGAAAAAAGGATTTCCCTCATCCTTCCCAGAAGAATACTTGCTCATGTTTAAGCTAAGAATAGTTAAGAAAAACTATCTAAATTTTACATTGTGCTACAAGAAAGTTATTTAGAACTAGGAAGTAGTTTTCGAATATTTCTGAGATATATTATCAACATTATTAAGAGCATGCAACAGATAGATCACAATAGAGAGATAAAATCATTTTTAAAGTAAGACTTATAGTAGAAAGAACAATACTTTTTTTTTCAAACCTTCTTTCTAATGTTCATTCAATTTTAGAATTTTAGAATTATTTCAGCAACAGAAGCAGCAGCCTTCATCAACCCGCCTACAAACACATCTCTACTACCCACTATCACTTCCCTTTTTTCTCTATTCAGCTACATCTCTTTCTCTATTACAACATTTTCTACTTCTTTTAGACAGCTAACAGATTCCCACCAGTTATCTACCAAATGTATTATTTATCACAAAAATATAGGACGTACTGGATTTGTCCACGAGGCTAAATACACTCATCTCATCATAAGATGATGTAACATTGAAATTGCACCATCAGAGGACAGCACACCAAAACCACAGACCCTTACTTCTAAAAAAATTAATGGAGTTTTATGCATGCATTGTATTTTGTTTCCAATTAAAAGATTCAGCATGTGGATTTGTACTGTAGTACTATTGTGCCAGTCCAATAGAGACTTCAGTTCATGTCTTCACATTAAAAGGTAAAAAAAATTTACCCCATTCTGCATTCTGTGGCATAGTACCACACCACAAAACTGGCCTACTCTAAAAATATTGTAAATATGCTAAAACAAACAAGCAGAAATAAAATTAAACCAACCCCAAGTAACCCATAAATAGACTCAAAAAGATCTTTTAATTTCAAAGTGGTTTTGATATCTCTAGAGGGGAAACCATAATGTCAGCACAGAAGAACCACAAGAAAAACTGTAGGTTAGTGCTTTACATCTGCTTGATAATCACAGAGTAAGTATAGCAGTGAGAGGGAAAGAAAAAAAAAGAGGATGCTAATTGACTTAAGATACCACTGTGTCCTCTCAATTCAGGGCCACACAGAGAGGAGAAGAGGCTTTCAGCTTAACTTGAACATTCTTTTGGGCTTGTTTGAATTACTGGAATTTCCACAGAGCTACCTTGTGGGCTGCAACACTGTATGGAACCTCCACAACATGGTGTGCTACTAGCTGTCATCTCTTCTAGTCATCTACTTCTCTCAAGCAGGCTGTGGAAGTGACAGGGTCATAAAACCAACGAGGGATAATGGTTTAAAATATAAGGAGGTAGATTCAGACTAGACATCAGGAAAAAAATTTTTACAATGAGAGTGGTGGAACACTGGAACAGGTTGCCCAGAGAGGTGGTTGATGCCCCATCCCTGGAAACATTCAAGGCCAGGTTGGGCGGGGCTCTGAGCAACCTGATCTGGTTGGAGATGTCCCTGTTCCTTGCAGGGGGGTTGGACTAGATGACCTTTGAAGGTCCCTTCCAGCTCCAGCCATTCTATGATTCTATGACTGTCTATTCCTGAGCATAGTATTTCCTCCATAGCTTTTGAGAGCCAGGTGGGACTATTTAATGTCTTATAGCTGGTATTTTTCATGCCTTACGTTAGCGTAACAATTTCAAAGCCACTCGGTCAATAAGACAACTGAGGAAGGTAGCACAGCTTTGTCAAACTACTTTCAATCAGTTGGGTTTGGTTTTTGTCCATCTCATGATGATGCTAAACACATTTCAGAATGCTCAATACTTGGGGCTGATATTTGAGTTTTGCAGTCTCCTTTAGGTATGAAGGCTCTGAAAATTACCATGTTCAGAGTGCATTTACAGAGTGTGACTCAAGGTAGATATTACTGGTTCATCCAAAAAGGAACTGAGAAATGCTGGAATTCAGCTCTCTGCATGTAATGAGGTAGTATTATCTAATTCCACCATATGCCAAGTATTTTTACCTTCCTTGCAATAGAAAGAGAAAGTAAAAATCAGTTTTCACAGGAAATATAGATGTGATATAAAAATATTAAGTTATTTTTAAGAAAAGCTGGTCTTACATATTCAGACTTATTTCTGGACATAATTCAGCATCTTTATTTATCTCTTAATCCTTCTTACCTTTCTCTCTCTCTTGAATTAAGTGGTTTTCTTTTTTTCATATTTGAATTCTCTTTCTTCTTCCTACAAGGAAGCCTGTACTGAAACTATAACTATTTCCTAGTATCTGCCTCTAGCCATTGAAAGAACAATTGCCTCTGCATCTTTTGCCAACAGTTTTGTGATAACCTGTATAATTTTAAGAAGCAATTAGTTTACACTGCTAGCATAAATTCAGCCTATTGCAGGAAAGTCTAGAGACTGCTAACAGTTCCAGAGAGCCAGCCAAGTAAGGCTGTTCTATCCAAGCGTCTGCTGATGCAATTGCTAAAATGAGCTTGAGTGGCAGCTGAACTGCACAGAAAACTCTGAGGGTTATCTGTCTCAGTCAGCCAGAGTGCTAGACGTAGGAGTTTGAATTTGCAATGTGCTAGTTCTTTTGCTTTAAGTCTCAGTGTAGGCAACCTTATTGCATACTAAGAAAGTACAGACATAGGGAATTAGGAAAGAGTAGTTACAATACTAATAAATGCACACCTTGCTAACTGCACATTAACTTTCCTTATAGGGAGGTACATTTTTTTTTTCAGTCAGTGGGAGTGTTGCTGTCCTTTTCCATAAATATCACTTCAGATTTTATCCAGAAATCTAATTATGATGAATGCCCAAACCATATAACATTATCTCAATGTATAATTTACAGTAGTTTTAATATAACCTTTGAACAGAATTACACAATATAGCAGGGACTTTTCAAAAAGGAAGTGTTAAATCGCTTTGAATACTAAGAACTGATTCAAACCCTTACTTTTGCCTCATGGTGGAAAACAGCTAGCAGAGGAAATTTGTCAAAAGAATTCTAGTCAACTAAATCAGTTGTCTAATCAACTCATTTTCCTCAGTTACCAGGGTCAGGAGCTTAGAGAGACCATGTCATGATAACCCAAGTTTCTGGAACAGCTTCTTAGGATCTGGTAGTGGCAGCCATAAATCAAACAAAGCCAGACCAGAAATGCTAAGAGAATGTAACTGTGCCCTTTCAAGTGCTCCACCACAGAAGTCATTTGGAGCCCAGAATCTGAGCCAGGCAAGATGTGTTCTCTCCTCTTCCTTGGGCAGCCTGCTAACACTAGATTGTAGTCCTACCTGAGATTCAAAAGTTTGGTATGAAAATTTAAGATCTTAACAAATTTAAAGCATGATTCCTATTGACGCATAACAGTCCATAGGAATACAGGAGACAAAACAACTGCTGTATTATAATGGTGCAAGAATGGTGCCCTGAATAAATCAGAGAAATCAAAACATTGAGCAAACCTGATTGGGAAAGGGCTTGCGACAGCAGTAATTAACACTGTGGCTAGTGTGGCTGGAAAATAAAGTTGTCAGTGAAACTTCTGACAAAGGGGTAAATTATTTGTGCTTTCCTGTGGAACGCAGTAAGACTTACCGGTAGAAGGTAGCACAAATTTGCAGTAATTATGCACTTACTCTATGGCAAAACCTTTTCAATACAGTATGATCAGACCCTTAATATGAAAACACAATGTTAGAAATTAACATTTTAAAAGTGGGGTTTTTTTTAAATTTGGTTTGTAGACAATATAACACAGTTTATTCTCATGATCTTCCTTGAATCTCATTTCAGACCTGAAGTTACATCTACAGACCACAGACTACGGCAACTTCCTAGCTAACGAAACTGGCCCTCTCACTATTTCCACCATCGATGATAAACTTAAAGCAAAACTACTCACAGAATTTCATTACTTTAGAAACCATGCTTTTGAACCACTTGCCACTTTTTTAAATTTTATCACGTAAGTAACGTTACCACGTAGCTTATTACATTGACTCAAAGCAAAAGCACAGCTACAAGTTAAAACAGTGTACATGCATGGTATTCGAATTGTTATTAAGTTTCAAAAATAGCAAAATTACTTTTATGCTGCAACGTTTACTTACTATATTTGCTAATATAAGTTCTGAAAGTACATATATGAAGAGCCGTTGTCTTTGCACGTACTTATTTTGAAGAACATAAACACATTTTTTCTGTGTACAGTGGCAGGAGGAGTGGCAGCAATTGAGAAAAATGGTTGCAATTTTCTAACATCATTTAAGTCAGAGAACTCGCAAAACTGAAGTTTGTGGGGGTGACTCATGCAAGATTAGCAATTTCATGAGGTACAGGGCAGTGATTTAATTCCTAGGCATGTGGCAAATTCTAGACTTTTTTTAAAGGAGGAAAAACAACACATCATACATCTGCCATACTTCGCATACTATTTGAACACCAAAACTAGGAAAACTTTATGGTGTTTATAGCAAGATACTTAGATCCAAGTAGCTTTTTTAAAAAGTACAAGTGCTGTTTGATGCCAGATGAAGGGAAAATTCTGATCTCAATACAGTTATAAACAGATAGAACTTGTCAATTAACAGCTTAAACAACAAGGAACTGCTTTATAACAGTGTAACAGCATGGACTAGTGTAATGTTAGCAGGATAGTCTACCTAACTGTTTACTCCCCTTGATCTGATCTTTTTAATATATTATAACAAGAACACTAGACTGTTCAGCTTACTTTTAAGGAGTATTTTTATCCTAACAGCAAAGTTCACCTTTTGCTTCAGAGAAATGAAAGTGAAAATATTAAAATAATGGCAGCTCTTTTCTCACAGATTGACACACATATGTACACATGTATGCACAATCTCTGCACACATTTGTTTTTCAATAATGGAGACACTAGTTTAAGATATTTAACACAATTATTAAATCGTTGAACTACATTTTTCTAGGTCCTGAGTCCCTTCCCAGATTTTGTGTGAGACCATATTAATCCCTGTATGTCTCTAGTTGTGTTCTGAATCAGCAACACAAGCTGAAGACTGGCATCCTTGTTAGAAGCATCCCAAGGGAATAGCTTTCACATTCCCAAGTCACTGACAAAACTCTTATCAGCCTCTCTGACAGTACAACAAGTAAGAAGCTGATAGAAAACTTCCACTGAAAAGAAAACTTTTAGCAATAAAGAAAAGATCTGTGAGAACCTGTTCTTAGTTTCCTCATGTAACAATGAGTATGATGAAAGCCCTAAGACTAGTCCATCTGCACGAAGTCTGCAGTTTTAGTGCTGAGACTCCCATGGACTTCTTCTTTGACCAGATGGTCCATATGAAATAACAAAATCCCAACGTAGAGAAGCTGCTAGCTCAGGTGATTTACTTTTTGATACCAGTCATTGTCACTTGTTGTAGGGAATCTACACTTCACAGCTGTTACGCTTATTATCTTCATGTTTCAGTTTCCCCTTCTTTAAAAGTGTCTCTTTCCTAAACTCAGTCATATGTTTAAAATTAATACTGTGTGTTACCTGCTTGCTATTTAAAAACTTCTATTTGTTTTTCATAAATGAGACATTGATACGGAGTGAATGTACAAACCTGTAAATACTGTGGTCATTTCCAACTTTAGTATTACTAATAATTTTCAAAAATCTTGGTTTTGTATTTTTTCAAAGGAAAATTCATTATAAAGATAAGGTTCATTTCTTTTATTTTTTTTTTTCTTTCAAATACAGATACAGCTACATGATTGACAACGTAATTCTTCTAATAACTGGCACATTACATCAGAGGCCCATAGCTGAACTTGTTCCCAAGTGCCATCCACTGGGGAGTTTTGAGCAAATGGAAGCAGTCAGCATTGCCTCAAACCCCACTGAGCTGTTCAATGCAATTTTGGTTGACACACCATTAGGTAGGAACACAAAATTCTTTCTTATTTGCTTCTTGAAACTACTCATCCTGTATTCTTAAGAATATCTCAGATGGCGTATCATGTTTTCTACTGGAAATGCTGTGTTTGGGTAACAAAAAACATGAAGTGTGGATCAAGCACTGTTGAAGTGGTGTTCAGGACATTTCTGGTAACATTTATTAACAGCTTCTATATCAACCTTGCGTAGCACACACAAAGAAAACATGCTACTCAAAAAGTGTAATGGATATACCCAAAATAGCCTTGGATATTTAGAGCATCTAGATTTTTATTTCAACACCTGCATCTATAATTAAAAAATGTAAGATGAAATCTTGCCTATCCCTCACTAAGGATCAAGGAGCAGACATAATAAATATCAGATGTTGTGGCAGAACCTAGATCCCCTCTTGGGATTTGGGTATGATTCAGACACAGAGAAAATCCCTATTTTGAAGAACTAAATCTAAAAGCAAACCAGAGTGAGAGTTGTGAACATCACATTCTGAAACTGGGATGAAACTCTGCTCGACATGCCGCAATAGCCAACATGAACAAACAAAAACTAACCAGCTGTGGGGCACTGCTGGGGAGGGTATGGAGAATAAGATGTAACTGGAGGGATTTGGACATATATGAAACCACTCTGTGCTCTCATCTTGAGTACTGTGAGTGGACTTGGGTTTTGCGTCTCAAGGTGTGATGAGTTGGCCCCAGACAGAAGCCAAAATCCCATCCAGCCACTCGCTGAACTCCTGCCCCCCAGCACAACAGAGAGAGAAAACAGGGCAGGGGGGAAAGGAGCTTGTGGGTTGAGATCACCTACCAAGTACTGTTGTAGGTAAAACAGGTTCAACTTGGGAAAATTAACTTGATTTATTGTTGATTAATACTAATATATTTAATTACTGATTCGGGCATTGGGAAACAAACAAACTGATACAAGCCAAGAAGGCCAACAGCATCCTGACTTGTAGCAGGAATAGTGTGCCCCTTACCAGTTGTAACCTGTTGCCTTTCCCCCACTACAGACATACCCAAAGAGGAAGAGGGAAAATAGGAAAGAGGATTCTCCTTAACAATTGCAGAATAGCTGCATGATTTAAGACAAAAACTATCTTTCATGTTCCTCACTAGAAAACCTCACTAATGCCCAAACTATATACTTCAGGGAAGATTAGGACTTTCATTAGCATTTCTTATCTGATTCTCTCTGGAGATGTGGACTCTGGCTGCGGTGCTGATTGATTCCCCTCGGAGCAGTGTCTCATTAAAAAGGAGGGAGCTGGAGGATAAGGGAAAAATCAAGGGGATTTCTCTTCCTTTCTGTTGTGTCATTCTTTCTTGTACAACAGAAACCTCAGATCCTTGCGCCCACATTGGTGAATGGTAATAGAAAATATGTGTATTATCAGCATGTAGATTTATACTGCAATATAATAAATTCTGCTTTCAGCTGCTTTCTTTCAAGACTGCTTGTCTGAAAATGACCTGGATGAAATGAACATTGAAATAATGCGCAACAAACTGTACAAGGCAAGTTCTTGCAATATAACCATAATAATTGTGATTTTTCAAAGTGTCTCAGAAAAGGAGGTCAGTGTCATTAACCCTGTCTTATGGATGCGGTAACAGAAGCATGGTGAAATAAAGCAAGCTGTCCAAGGTCACCTGGTTGATGACAAGTCCAGAAATCAAATCCAGCTCCTTTCCTTTCTATTCCACTGTTTGGAGAGTTTTCAAATTTTAGGTCTGCATCCAAATTCTAATTTAATATCTCACTAATGAAAATGCTTTAGATGCCAGACTAATATCCAGATCCATTTGTTTATTAATAACTTAGTTATCCACCAAATGCCACAGAGCTGTTAGCTCCTAAGTGAGCCTAGACGGGCTTTTGGCTAACATTTATTTTTATTTAGAAAAGGCAAATGTGATCTGAAAAGGTTTAATTGCTTTGAGTCTAGCTAATGTTTTTTTTTACTTAAGGATTTTGTATAATTTTCTTCCTTCTAAAATTATCTTTAGCATTGCTACAGCACGCTGCTGTAAGGATATGCATCTAACACGTGCCTTGCATTTTCAAAGTACTTTACAAATATCAGCACACAGGTCAATACTCTTAGGATGGTCTCTTTACAGGCTATGCATATTTCATTCTGTTAATGGTTCCTCATGGCACATTATCTCCAAATTCTTTGTTATCTTTCTTTCACAGTGGATGCCCCAGACTGCAGGAAGTATTATTACAGTGATCTGATTGCACTACGGGGAAAGAAAAAAAATCTTCTGTTTGTCTTACAAATTATATTTATAAATTCCCAAGCCAATGTTTGATTCTTAAATATTCTGCTACTTCCTCTCATTGAAAACATCAGTTATACCCAGCTATTTTAATTCTCTCACAGTACTACTAAACTAGACACTCTCTCTCCATTTGATAGCATACAAATTTGATTCTTATAGCCTGTGCAGATAATCATACGTTTACACTTACTAAATCTATTTTTTTGTTGTTTTTTCTTCCCACTGTCCTAAGTATCAAGTGGATCACTCTGCAAACACTTCTAAATTATTAATATATCCTGTCTCCTCTGCTTCAGCTGTTAATGTGATCATTTATGTTTCAGCTCTACTATCAGCACTATACAGACCCTAAAGCATAAACCCATGCAGCAGATCACCCTTGAGATGTCTCTACTTAAAAGTCACTTAATTGCATAGCTAGTGACAGCTTTTTTTAACAAGATTGTGTGAAGCTGTAGCAAATGCATTTTCATAACATAAATGTTCCCTAAGACAGTATTTTTTGGAATGGAGAGGCAGATGGAACACCATCTTTGAGATATTTAGGGTCCTTACTGGACAGGTATTTTGAAACGGGTACAAAGGCCAAAAATCTTAATGGACCAGAGAGCTCTGCAGACCAGTATTACAGCAGCTTTGTCCACTGTTTTGTTCTAATCCAGGGTTTAGGGTAGAGCAATAGGGATTAGTTTGTGTATCCTACTAGCGCTGGCCCAACAGCCGTGGCATATTCCCAAATCCCCTCCTCCACACTATAAATGCAGAGTTTCCTTCAGCCATCCGCTTTTTATGCAGTGGAAGCTAAAAGGAAAGAAAGTTTTTTTTTAGAAACCAGAGAAAACGTAGTATTTGTCCTATAACTATTAAAAAAAAATATTTGAACCCATATTGTAATAACACATTTACATTTTAATATTTCAACTTTCAATCCAGCAAAGTAATTAAGCACATACTTGAATTTAAATTCTTAGGCAGAATTATCAAAGTTAATGGAAGTATTTAAAAATGAGGTTTATGACTATGTGCTGTGCTGGTCCAGGTCTTAAGTAGCATTTAAAGTATTTATCTTCTTCTTTCATGTAGTCTTATCTTGAAGCGTTCTATAAGTTTTGTGAAAAACAAGGTGGTACTACAGCAGAAATCATGAGACCTATTCTTGAGGTAAGAAAAATTCAGTCTTTGTACATGAAAGTACTCCACAATGTTTTCATCATTAGGTTACTCTGTTTTTCCTGTTCCTTCTTTCTCCATTTGCAAAGTTACTTGTCAAATGTTTGCTTCTCCTCTGAATAACTGTTTTTCTAAGATGTAATGAAGATTTTATTCTAGAATGACTCTTACCTCTTGACTAGAGAAGTAGCCAGTCCATTACCTGGGAAGAGTTAGTCTCAGTTAATATTTTTCTATAACAGAGAGCAGAACAGAATAAATGGTTCACTAATCTCAAACCATTGCCTCCTAACATTTTTCTGTATTATGTAGAAAAACTAAAAAAGTGGATTATTCTTTCACCTCCTAGCTCAAAATTAAATTTAGGATAGCTAAGGTCTGGCATTACTGTATATTTACTAATCAATAATCTTTAAGCTGCATGGCACTACTATGTTTATTTACTTTCCTATTAAAACTGATGGTTAAAGTTAGAGTTGAGTGACCTTTGGAACTAGTTGCATACAGAAAAGTCCAACATTACATGTTGGACTCATGCTCAGAAAGTTGTCTCAACTCAGAAAAGTTTAATTTTTTTTTTTCCCTTGACATACAGAATACGTAATGTCCTCCTCTCCAAAGCACACCTGCAGCATAATGTATGATAATTTTATATCTGTTATTGTAATAACACATGCAGAAATTCCTAAAATTGAGTTCTCAGCATTCAGCCCTGTTTAGTTTGTTTTTGTTTGGTTTTTTTTTTTTCACGCGGTTTATCACAATTCTTCACAGAGTCTGAGCACCAGATCATTCATTTGCTTCTGGGAGTCTTTTTTCCTGGATAAGCAAAACTTATACCTGGGAAATTGACTGAACAAAATTCAGTGAGCTCTGATGATTTCACACTAAACGTTTGCACTATAGGAGAGAGATAATTAACCTGGGAGCTCAACCCTGAAGGAAGAATGAGTCTAAATTACATCTGACAAAACAATGACCTAAAATGGAATGCAATTTCATATTTTATGTAACCAAATCAAAATGTTTCAGTTTATGTTCTAAAGAAAATATTCTAAATCAAGTTAAATTGACCGGAAATTAAGTATTTTGACTATTCTTTTCTGAAAAATAAAAATCAAGACATTCGCTGGCAAGGTAAAGACATTTTCCACAATTAATTCAGATTTTTCATGAAGCTCATTTTTAGCTAGAAATTAATGCTGAGAGCAGATTACTTATCGACATTAGTTTAAGCATGTTGTAAAACTCTCTTTATACCAGTTGTAACTGTTTGGCCTGTGATAAGCTTCTTTAAAATCTCTATCTAATATTAATCAGATAGGAGGATAAACTTTTCTGTGGAATATTTCTCTTTCCAAAACATTTTAATAATCTGAAGACACACATAGGGCAGACTGCCAATGGCGGAATTCACAAAAAGCCAAAGTTTAATCATTCAATATAATACTTGCTATTTTTTCTGTATTCTTATATGTAAGACTACCAGCCTGACCCCATCAGAATGAGGCTGAGGGTGATTGACCACTCCTTGACCCCAACTCCTTGACTACCAGTCACGGTGCCAACCTTCCACACTAAAAGTATTGACCATCACTCTTCATCCACGGACAACAAACATTGCATGTTTAACCCTGAATTTGGCAAGAAACTGCATGACCGCACTGCAGTTAGTGCCATGCCTGTTATCAGGGCCCCATGCTAATTCTCAAGTAGCAGACATGCTACATCAGTTTCCCATATGGCAACTCAAGCACTTAGGAAATGTTCATCCTCTGACTCCATCTCTGCGTGCAGGAATCAAATGGCCCAAGTCACCAAGTAACTGCCTCATGGCCTTACTAACTACGGAGAACATCATGTGCCAATAATTTTTGAACTGAGAGGTCCATATGGATGGCACTGATCCTGCAAATTTTCCCAGACTGGGAGCTACCAGAAGTAGGCCCCAGAACCTGCTAGCATTAGTTGCAATTGCATTTGAGGATTGTTTTTTTTCCCCCACAAAATATTGTAAATCTAATAGCGAAATTCTACATGGCTTTAACAAGTTAAAAAAACAAAGCATTTGTCCTTCCAAGACAGTTTCACTAGGGCTGATACGCCTGTTCATATTAATAAGGTAAGTGAAATTTGGCCCTGTTATTCATTAGCTAGAAATCTTTTCAAGCACACTTATTTTCTTCTCATTATTTCTTTATTGTTTATTTGTTTTCCTTACTCTGAAGTCAGTGCCAGAGGGCAGCTGGGTCCCTGTTACACTGTGTTCCAGTACACAGGAATAGTATCTACGAATATGTACTTAACCGCTAAAGTTTTAGAACTGTGTTGCAACTGTAGTCTTATTATTCAATAGAAACTACTATCTTTATGCTTAAAACAGTTCAAAAATTCACAATGTAAGAAATTTTGCAAACTGCCTAAAATGTGCATATACTGTATATGCTTCACTTGCAAGATTCTCCTGTGTAATCCCTGCAATTAGCAAGGACTCTGTTGTTCTTACAACATGAAAGTAAGAAATAAAGGAAAGAAAGAAAACCATAGTCAATTTATATCTCAAGACAGAAGAATAGATTTAAATCAGACAGAATTGAGTAATATTATTTGTATTTACCATTACATTTTAAATTCATATGGATTAAGGCAAATTTTGCCTTGTACATAAGAACAACCTGAGACCTAGACATTAGAATGACTTTCAGTCTACTGCTGCAGGGAAAATACAGATACTATAGGCATCTAAACCTGGCAGAAGAAATATAGCCCTTGATTTTATGTGTTAAAAATTAACTGTTATTTGAAACACTTGAAAACTTTAACTTGGTAAGTAAACAGCCCCCTCCACCTTAATAAATTATCCTTTCAAATACGTGCATTCAGAAACTTTTTTCTTTCAGAATTTCCATTCAATGTTTACTCTCAACAGCACTCTAAGTTACCTCAAAAGAGTACTATTGATTCTTGCCCCTTTCCTGTATTATTATTACGAGTATTATTTAATAACTTCAGATGGGTGTGTGAGGAGATTTTTTTTTGTTGTCAACATCTGGGTAACTAAGTAGGGAAATGAGGAAGTAGCAGAGATGATATTTTCAGTACAAAAAATCACAGAATAAAAGCTGTGCTTGCAAAACACTTCTTGATTTTCTAGTTAAAATTTAACAAGTATTTGCAAACAAAGATTTACAATTTTTAAAATAAGATACGTTTCTAATGCTCTGAAGTCTTCTTTCTTTTTAAGTTTCCATAGTTTATCTTACTGAAAAAAAAACCAAAACCATATCCCTGCCTTGATTTAGAATGAGATATCTTAATAACACCTCCTTATTCTTTGTTTGGCATATTAAGTTTGAGGCAGACAGACGTGCCTTTATCATCACCATTAATTCATTTGGCACTGAGCTGAGTAAAGATGACCGAGAGAAGCTGTATCCAACCTGTGGAAAACTGTATCCAGAAGGCTTACACCTGTTGGCCAATGCAGATGACTACGAGCAAGTGAAGTGTGTTGCAGATTACTATGCGGTACGTAATCTAATTTCCTAAAACAAAAAGCCAAAATACAAATACTTAACATCTGTTGATGTCGGCAAAATTTTAAAGAGTGTTCACATAAATTAAAAGCATTTTTAAGAGAGAAAAAAATCAGCCAAGGTACAAAAGATCCCATAAAGACTATACAAGACCAAAGACATTAGACATCAAGATGTAATATACATTATTACTTTAGTGAAATACAAAGTTCCTCTTACAGTGACATTTAAATAAGACCAAATCACATTCTAGTAAACAAAACACTTCCTACTTCATTAACTCTCCCCAAATTGAGTTTCACTTCACAGTTGCTGCCTCGAAGAATTTGGAGCAAAAGCATAAGTAATTTTAAAATTAGTTGACCAAACAATTGATGACACAGATGAGTGCAAATCTGATTTATTGCTAGTGTACCATAAGAATGCCCTTCTGAAAGTTTTTCTCTAAATCACCGATTGAATCAAAGAAGTACACAAAGCTGTTAATACTGATGTGACTAGTGCTGTTAGTACAATCATAGAATGACAGAATGGTTTGGGTTGGAAATGGCCTTAAAGACCATCTAGTTCCAACTTTCCTGCCCTGGGCAGGGACATTTTCCATAAGATCAGGTTGCCCAAAGCCCTATCTAACCTGGCCTTGAACACCTCCAGGGACGAGGCATCCACAACTTCTCCAGGCAACCTGGTCCAGTGCCGCACCACCCTCACAGTAAAGAATTCCTGCCTTATATCTAACCTAAATCTACTATCTTCCAGTTTAAAGCCCTTATCTTATCACTACATGGCCTTGTCAAAAGTTCCTCTCCAGCTTTCTTGTAGAGCCCCCTTAGGTACAAGAAGGCTGATAGAAGGCCTCTTTAAAGCCTTCTCTTTCCCAGGCTGAACAGCCTCAGCTCTTTCAGCTTATCTTCATAGGACAGGTGCTCCTCTGATGTGCAGCCCTCTGATAATCTTTGTAGCCCTCCTCTGGACTTGCTCCAACAGGTCCATGTCCTTCTTATGTTGGGGGCTCCAGAACTGGATGCAATACTCCAGGTGGGGTCTCATGAGAGAAGACAGAGGGGCAGAATCACCTCCATCAACCTGCTGGCCATGCTTCTTTGTATGCAGCACAGGCTTTCTGGGCTGCAAGCGTACATTACTGGCTCATGCTGAGCTTCTCATCCACCAGCACTCCCAAGTCCCTCTCCTCAGGGCTGCTCTCAATCCATTCTCCACCCAGCCTGTATTTGTGCTTGGGATTGCCCTAGCCCATGTGCAGGACATTGCACTTGGCCTTGTTGAACTTCATGAGGTTTGCGTTGGCCCACTTCCCAAGCCAGTTAAGGTCCCTCTGGATGGCATCCCTTCCCTCCAGCACATTGACCGCACCACACAGCTTTGTGTCAATGGCAAACCTGCCGAGAGTGCACTTTGTTCCACTGTCCATCTCACTGACAAAGATGTTAACCAGGGCTGGTGCCAATACCGACCCCTGAGGAACACCATTCGTCACTGGTCTCCACTTGGACCTTGAGTCACTGACTGCAACTCTCTGAGTGTGGCCATCCAGCCAATTCCTTGTCCACTGACTGGTCTGTCCTTCAAATCCATGTGTCTCCAGTTTAGAGACAAGAATGTTGTGTGGGAGAGTGTCAAGTGCTTTGCAAAGTCCAGGTAGATGATATCAGTTGCTTTTCCCTTATCCACCAATGCTGTAATCCCATCGTAGAACACCATCAAATTGGTCAGGCATGATTTGCTTTCAGTGAAGCCATGTTTGCTGTCACCAATCACCTCCTTATTTTCCATGTGTCTTAGCACAGTTTCCAGGAGGATCTTTAAAGATTAATCAATATGCAACACTTACTCTATGAATTAACTGTGTTACTCTAACCCCCTATAATATTTAAGCTACATTCAAATAAAACAAAACAAAATGATGTCTAGTCTACTGCTTTTTCCACAGAAGAAACAAAGCTGGAGATGCACATTGTTCCTGTGCATAAGCAAAATGTCAGAAGCATGTGTCACCATGGTAATGTGGTACAGAGGAAGTTTATTCATGTGATGGTGGGCTATTTAGAAGAATTTGGGAACCATTGTACTAGACCTATACTGCACTGCTACTTTATAGGAAAAAAACAAAACAAATACACAGAGAAGCAAATTACACAGAAATGTAACAAGTGAGAAATGAAGTCAAATATATCTGTGCAGAATATTCCAGGATGACATATCAGACTAATGGAGTTAGATACAGTACTCGTGCAGATAAAGCAAATTCAGCTGACAACTGGAAATAAAATGAGCAGCCACGTGAGGATCAGAGTTCAGGGTTTTGGCTCCATTTACAGCTCTGGCTCTGATGGATACTATTTGTACAAGAAGTTCAGTGCTCTCTGTCCAAAGGAGTGAAAGGTCATGTGTCATTCTACAATAAGTCTCTTTTAGTGCCTCCAGTAAATTACTTTAAGTTGCAGGAAATGATGGTAAGAAATACAAGAAAGTGATTTTTTGTTCTTTTGCTGACTATATGATTTTAACTTTTGATTTATGTAGAACTGTAACCTATACATGAGCTCCTCTATACAGAAAGATTACTTAACACAGACTAATTAATAAAGTAACATAAGGCATCAGTGCTGCACAGAATAGAAAAGTACCTTATTTCCATTGGGTGGTTGTCTATGCTTTCAGGAATACAAAGCTGTGTTTGAAGGTGTAGGGAGTGGCACTGGAGAAAAGACACTGGAAGATGCATTTTTTGAACATGAGGTAAGAGAAGATCAAAATGAAAGTTATTCACCTGGAATAACATTTAAAACAAGAATGAGGTACTAGGCTTTTGATTCTACTGTACTGCATTATTCAACTTTGTATTCAAGAACACTGTATTTCTATGGCTGTCAATGTTTGGCTGAATTAAAACAGAAGGATTTACCTTTTTAAATACAATAAATGCCCAGACATTCTTCTGAAGACTGGTTATAGAACTGTCAACCCTGATAGCCTATCCAAAAGCCATCTCATATAAACCGCTTAATGAAATTTCTTTTGAACAGTATACTGAAGAAAGTATTTCACCACTGTCCTTTACTTACCTGTAATGTTGCTGCAGTCTATCACCAAAATTAATCTAGAGATGACATTTCAATTATACTTATACTCAAGAAACTCCTAAATACAGTCATGGTTGTATACTTACGTAGAAATCTTGATTATAAAAGCTACCATATAAAAATCACATTTGCCTTCTTTAAGATTTTATCATAACACGTGTTTCATCTTTTCCACAGGTAAAGCTGAATGTGCTTGCATTCAACAACCAGTTTCATTTTGGAGTATTCTATGCCTATGTAAAGTTAAAGGAACAAGAATGCAGGAATATTGTATGGATTGCTGAATGCATTTCTCAGAGGCACAGAACCAAAATTAACAACTACATTCCCATTTTCTAAATCTGAGAATTCATAATCCTACAATGCCTGAAAAGACGCATTATTTCACAGGAAAGGAGAAAAATCATATTTCAAAACTTAACTCCTAACAGATGTTTTAAATTGTATAAGTGATCCTCCTTATATAGAGCAGTGTAAGAAAAAGTAATGTAATTAGAGATTTGAGTACTTTATAAGGAAATGTTAATGGGTTCATTCATAGATTTGTTGGTAGACTTGTTCCCCACTGTGCCCATTTTAATTTAATTGATCAATACATACATATTCTTTCTCTTTTGTGGAAGCAAAATTTCTATCAGTGACATTTGAAAAGCTCTTTAATGGCTTAATTTTGAATTAATGGCTTTCTCAAAGGGTCATCTAAACCACTACTTCTGTTTTACACTTATGGTTTCTTTATGGCATACAAGATTGTAGAAAAGACTTAACACACAAATAAGAGAGAAACTTCAGGGTTACTCTGAGATTCCCCTTAGGAGAGAGCTTCCTAACCTTTCTAACTGTGAGACCTCTCTGCAGCTAAATGTAAACAAGTAAATTAATTTTCATGAAAATGTTTTCACTTATTCCTTTATGGTCACATGAGGAGCACTGTAAATGTCAAGCAATGAGTGTCTGATCTACTCCACAGCAATACAAATATCTCGTCCCAGCACACCAAAGACACTGTCTTCATGTATGCACTAGGGAAGATTATGAAACATGAATGAAAATACCAGCCAAGTCTGTATCAGTTTTACATCAGACACAAACAACACCAGCTCTGAGTTATTTGAGGACCTGGCTAAGATCAGTAGCTAAAAATAGAGTGAACTGTTGATGCCAGATTGTAGCAGGACAAGATTAATTCTGCTGAAGAAAAAGGAAGGATTTTGAAAACCATATCAACATTCTGCCTTCCTACTTAATTCAAAATATTTGCCCTCTTATCTTTGAAACAGGCCATACCTTGATTTTCTGCACGACTCTTTAGTTTCAAGCTGCACGACAGCAAATCTCAATCCTCAACTGACTACGCCTCCAGTAATACGATACAGAAATAAAATCCATTTCCTGCTGAATAGACAGAAAAATAAAATATATCTGATGTCAACACCTCAGAGTTATAGAAAACATTCAGGCATCATGGTTTTAAGAACTGAGATATAATATATCACTCTCTATAATATATACAAGTGCACATGGATACACACATGGAAAATAGAAAAAGTTACCATTTTTATAGCTAAAAATGCAGTTCTTAATTTGTAAATGTAACCAAAGGGTTATATCCCAGAACATCTCAACGGAGATTTGAGAGAACTGAGAAGATTCTTCAGAGAAGAGCAGAGAATTGAGAAGATTTTGAATATTTTGCTTTATTGTGAATCACAGAGAATCTTACATTATTACTTTAAAAATACTTTCATGCAGTTTCCTTTAGAAATAATTTAGCAGGAATTTAGAAAAATGGACTAAAAAGAAGTTAGTGTATAAGAAAATAACACAAATCTTATCTCTATGTTGAGGCTTCTCTGTTTAGTAGATCTAGTAATTCAGAAGAAAAAAAAAAGAAAAAAGAAATTGAACTGTAAGATTTGTGGATTACAACTTCATTTTGGCATGTGTAGTTGCTTCCCTGCACTCCATTTACTATCTTGCATGTATTAATTTGTATTTCCCAGTCTAATCTGTGACCAACACTTTCCAGTTCACATCTGTATCGCAGACGGTGTCACAAACTATATCACAAACTGCAATGAAGAAAGTAATAGGGCTACATTCTCTTAAATTTGCATTTTTCTATATTTTTTTAGTAATTGCATGAAAAAAATTGTTGTGAGTAGAACAAGAGCAAAGTCAGCTGGTCTGGAACACAGAAACTGAATTAATACAATTCAGCACAGTGCATGAGTACTTTTTCTGTACTGACAAATTAAACCTCCCTACTTGAACAAAACAAATCAGCTGGCTTTCTGCCAAGAATTTTCTGAAGTGATTTGAAGGGGAAAGAATCTGCTCTCCACCCTAAACCATTCTGTGCCAGGGAAGATATGCAGCTGCTATTGCTACAGTCTGCGGATACTGTTGGCTCAGAAAGAAATGAGCAGGAATTACAGCTTACATGATTGTGTTGTCAGCAGAACTAGTCTTCAGACTATGCAAAGGACAGCACCAAAGTTGATTGATGCTTTTTTCAAAACAAGTTTCTAGATATTTGCTAAGTAAGGACAGGATGTACTAGGCGTCGAATATGCTCAATTTCAAAATAAGCAAGAGAAGAAACAGACTAAGAGAGGAATTAGGACTTTAAAGTTTTAAGTCCTCAGCCAGTTAGTGTTTTTCTATAAAGAATATAATTTACATCCCTTTCTTGTTAGTAAATTAGTCTGCGTGCTGGTCTGTGTATATATACACACACACAGAAAAATATGGTCAAATATCATCTCTTACAAGATCTCAAACAAGATAGTGAAAGACCAGATCACAGAATCACTACTACAAGCATCATTAACTTCTTAATGATAATGTCAGTTTGTACTATAGGGCAACATGAGGCAATGAGCTAATTTTCTTGTCCTTCCTTATACCTCTCAAACAACAGGATCTTGTGTTCACACTCTGAAATGGCTAGGCCTATATCCAGACAAATTTATTCAATATGATTATGCTGACTATGCCCCTCTGTCTGTGTCTTCAGTGAGAGATGAAGAGCAGGACCAGCAACGAGCTTCTGCTGAGCTCCGAGCGCTGTGAATCTTTCTTTCCCATCATTTGCTGTAGCTCAGGCTTGAAGTGCTTGCCATCTGCTCACAAACAGCTGAGCAGCACTGAACTATGGATGGACTGGGCTGCAGTGTTTGAAGCACTTCCCTATGATGGTTTAAAGAAGAGATAAGATAAAGTCCAATGATGTGCTGAACACTTGAATTGCTTTACCAAAGAGCGTGGAGAAATGGCGTAATGCAAATCACAGAAAAAAAAGATGAGATAAATGGCAGTAATATCTGCCAGGTAGTTAAAACAGTTTAAGTGACACAAAAACTAATCTCAAACACACAGAAAATAATTCATTATGTTGGGATACACCCCAAACGACAAAGGGAAAACAAGAAATGGCATTCAAGAAATAGCAAGACAAACTTCTGAAAGAACTCATGTGAAAGTTTTCATATTGACGACACACAGTGAGAAATATTGACTATTTGGAATCCATATTTATTGGGACTTTCAATTAAAAAAATAATTCCAATCCGCATAACAGCTGGCAACGTTAATGCAAACACTCCAGATGTGGATCACAGTCACTGACAATCCCACCTTGGTGTGCAAGCCAGAAAAATGAACGTCCTGTTTTCTATTAGTTTGGAGCTTCTCCAGGAGTAAAAAAAAGAAAACCTAATTACTCTGAAAGTATGCAACAGATAACCGCAATAAACATAAGTCACAAGCCTACTGGCAGGCTTCATTCTTATAGCATAACTCATCTGTTAAAATAAAACTTTAAAGTTCTGAGTCTCTTGGAAGATATAGGCCAGAAGCACTAACCTTAAAAATTATTTAAAAGTACAGTATCGCAAGGAGGTGAATGTTGTAGGATTTTTGTTTAATTTTTTTTTTACTCCATCTTTGCAATTATTGTCTACCATCAAATGACATACCTAGGAGTGGCTCTCACCCTTGGCCATGGTGGAATCTGTTGTCACCAGCATTTTAAAAAGTTTGCTGAAATCTTTTTTTGCTCTCTTAATACTGGCATGTAGCAATGGCACAATGCAGTGAAATTTAAGAGGAAAATGCCCTACAAAACAGTATGGGTTATTTATTATCAAGAAAATACTAACAAGGTGAAACTAATTGTTAATTGATATATTTTTGAAATGGAAGAAAATTGTCATTTCCGCACAAAGGACCTTATAACTTTGTTACACTTGTCCCTTTCACACTCAGCTCAATTTGCTACCTGTTCATCTCTGCCAGCCTCCAGGCAGCCAGTGAAACCCTCACTGAGTTCTGTTCTGCAGGCACAGGGATACAGGGAACTCAGCAATGTTACTTAATTAATTATTTAACAAAAATATAATCTATGGAAGTTCATTATGTGTTCTAACTTGCTATTTATAACATGTAACAGCAACTCGGACCAAGCATGAAAAGGAGCAAATAGAAGTTGCGAGGTCCCTGAGGAGATAATAGCCATATTTTCTTGTTTTCCAATCTAGAAAAACTAGGTATTCTCATCTCATTAATACTGAATTGAATATTGTTTTTCTTTTGTGTCATCTTGTTCTCTTAAACTTTTTTTTGTTATATGCACATACGTGTGTACAAGCACATTGTACTTTTTTTGTTATATGCACATGTGTGTACACACACACGAAATTTTCTATTGAGTCACACACCAGCTGGAAATTGAAAGAGCCAACAGTGGCTAAATCAACTAGAAGAAATTAAAAAAGTTGCTTCACAACACCTTTTCCCAGTGAAAATGTAAAGAACAATTAAAACATTTGAAAGATCTGTAATAAAACCCATTAAAGTTAAATAAAGCAAAGGAAAGTCTATTTGCATTTTCAAATAGACTGATTTAGCTCATCAGTTCTTTGGGAAAAGCACCACATTCTCTTCATACCATGCGGCACAAGAGGCAAACGAGAGCACTCAAATAATTACAGGCCTGACCTAAGCTTGTAAAAATTCTTTACACCCTTAACAGTACTTCAGTCAAGTTCAGCTGAGCCCTATACTACTGTTGTTTACAACCTCTGACTCTGTTAACCAAAAAACTCAAACAAGCTTGAGTATGGCCAAGTTTGGGGACAAAAGCTGTCCCTTATCTGGACAAACCAAGAAACAAAGACAAGGAGGCCACATATTCTCTGCTTTTAGTAAGGAAATTTTAAAAATACAAAAAGCTGGAATTATTCTTTTAAAAAGTCTCCCCCTCTCAACCAGAGCATCAACAGAAATGACTTAATAATATATATATATATATTTTAGCAAAAGATACGATTGAACCATTACAAAACCAAAGTGTTTTATCTATCATCTGTTACATGAAGAGGGAGTACTAACACTGTTACAAATGTGCAGAAGCCAAAGAAGCCAAAATAAAACAGATGAAGTTTATTTATAGCAAATATTATGACTTTTGGAGATGTATGAAAACCAAAAACAAATTCCAAATTACTCTAAACAATATGTTATAAAATCATTGCATGGCACAAAAAAAAAAAAAAATATTTAACAAAAGCATATAAACACATACAGTAAAAGCTACTGTGGGTAATAGCCCACTAATCTGCTCTTACAGAAAAAAAAAATGACAAAGCTCCTACTGAATTCAGTGGAAGCAGGGTTAGAAACCCTGTGGTGAGTAAGTTGCTGTGTTTTTGTGAGCTGTATACACAAGATTTATGAGAAAAACCTGAACCTGTCCTTAGAGCTGCCCAGTGTAGTGGACTGCTATACAGTGTCCTGCGGCAGTCAGGACACTGAAGAACTATTGTGCCAGGGAGTTAACCAGCATGGCCATGGTCACTGTACCCAGCACAGGTCACAAAGCACTGAGCAGTTGACTGAAAAAGATAACATTTTCTTAGAACCCTTAGATGCATCAGTATTGATGGCTGATGCTATCAATTTCTTTGAGCACATTTCTCTACCACTTTCCACTGGCAGGAGACAATAACTGAGAAGTTCTGCCAACACTGCTATCACTACTTCCCTCTCTGGTCTTCATGGTCTACAATCAGAGCATGTCTGAGTAGGTGCATTTCAGTTCAAGTTCAGAGGTTTGTCCATCTCACTAATTAAACAGACCTACTCAATTTAGTATATTGGGAACCAGCTGCATGAACCCTCCTCATTTTGCCCAATATAAGCACGCAGAAACCAAACAGCAAAAGCCACTGAAAACAGTGAAAGCCATTGCTATTAAAGCATCCTAGTAGAAGTGACTGCATAAAATCCTCATGACTTACATATCAAAGCCTTATTTCTATCATTTTAATCCAAAGAGTCTGTCATTTAAAGGTGTGAACTGTAATGTTTTTCTCTTAAAAAAAGCAGTAACAATTCACAACCTCCACCATGAAACAGAAGCTACCAGTCTAAATGTAACTGTATCAGTGCAGGTTTTTCCTCCTATGGTTTTTAGATCAGGCCTTGCTATTGAATCGTGACAGCAGGTCGAGGGAGGTGATTGTCCCCCTCTACTCTGCCCTGGTGAGACCCCACCTGGAGTACTGCGTCCAGTTCTGGACCCCCCAACATAAGAAGGACATGGACCAGTTGGAGACGGTCCAGAAGAGGGCCATGAAGATGATCAGAGGGCTAGAGCACCTCTCCTATGAGGACAGGCTGAGAGAGTTGGGGCTGTTCAGCCTGGAGAAGAGGAGGCTCCGGGGAGACCTGATAGCGGTCTTCCAGTACCTCAAGGGGGCCTACAGGAAAGATGGGGACAGGCTGTTCAGTAGGGCTTGTTGTAATAGGACAAGGGGTAATGGTTTTAAATTAGAAGGAGGTAGATTTAGATTAGATATTAGAAAAAAAATTTTTACAATGCGAGTTGTAGAGCACTGGAACAGGTTGCCCAGAGAGGTGGTTGATGCCCCATCCCTGGAAACGTTCAAGGCCAGGCTGGATGAGGCTCTGAGCAACCTGATCTAGTCAGGGATGTCCCTGCTCCTTGCAGGGGGGTTGGACTAGATGACCTTTGAAGGTCCCTTCCAACTCTAGCCATTCTATGATTCTATGACAAATAAGTTATAGTTTGCAGTTTATCTATCTCTCAGGATTTTATCCTTACCAAAGCATGAGCCAAGTTTTGCATTAAAATAAGCACTTGCCAAAAGTATTAGCTCACTGATCAAAATGCCGGCCTTTCCAACCAGATCTACTCATTCTAATCACATGTGCACAACACGTTATTATACCTAGGTGTTTCTCAGCAAATCAAACATTTCATTGCACAAGTCTTCAAAAGGTGTGGGCCAGACCTTGAACAAACATTCCATCTGGCTGTCCAGTCTTGTCCTTTAAGTGGGCAACTCCACATTTCTTGGAACCAACTCCAAAAAAAAGTTACTAAACCAGATTGCAAGCATTCATTCAAGAACTCAGAGCACTTTGAGCTCTACAGCCCAGAACTGGATTTGAGACCTAGCAGGAAAATAGGATAGTGAACGGAAAATCAATACACTAGAAAATTATTTTCTTATAAGTATTACTTAGAATGCTGTATTCCATATCCACTGGAACAACTTTATGGATGGCATACGCATTTTTAGGAGTGGGATATTTAAACTCTAGGGTTATAAAACCACTGCAAATACTAGAATCAAACACAAAGCCAACTGAAGGTGGGAAGAGTGGTTTACTAATGGGCAGTATTGACTGGAATGTTTTTAAGCAAACACCCCAATGCTGAAGAGTTTACTGCAGTTAGTCACAACTGTAGCTATGCACACTGGGAAGGGTGGAAAGGAGTTTAAAGCAGTGACAACAGCCAAGGAGGTACAGGATCCATGCATGTACAACTATAATCAGCATTACCTTAATCACAGTTAGGTTCAGTTTTAGCCAGCTGCTGCTTGTGTTTCAATGCTGAGATTGATAACATGGGGAATGTACCTTCTGAGGAGAATGATAGATGACAAAATTGACCCAGCTCTCTGCCTTCTACCAGGTTTAAACCACCACAACACTTTTTCTTCTACTTAGCCTTTGTGCTCTTAGGGAATAAAAGTGATATTACAGTTCCTTATGAGCAATGAGCCTCTGAAATGCTGCAGACAAAACACATTTACCAAACAATACTCACTTGTATTCTAATGAAGTTATAGTAATTAAAATGTAGGAGCTTTCAAATATGTTCTACTCTTTGATTTTACTTAGAAAATAGGTAAGGTAGGTAGGTATGTAGGTATGTTTTAATTTGTATTACAATGCCTATAGCTCTTAATCAAGATTACGAGTCCCTTCACCCACCATGAGAGTACACAATCTAAGAGCTAAAGACCGAAAGACTGCTAGGTACATGGCCACCTCACAGGGTGCCCTGTCATTAAGATTTATTTCTTCCCATGTACTGTCTGGATAGCTTAACCAACTCAAAGTGGATCCTGCACACTGAGCAAAGAGACATATATTGCTGATCTACAGCAAATGGTAAGCGCAGGGCACAGCTGTACTTCTCAGGAGTGTAAGTGGGCTATTCAATGCTGGAAAAGGAGGCTGCTCCTAGGTACAGATGCCAACAACTGCATTAACTTATCAATTAAACTCCTCAGCAGGGAGACCTTGGGGTTGGTCTCTGCTGCCAGAACCACTTTTTTTATCAATAGCCAACAGTGAAAGGCTAAAATAGTTTTGGCTGGCTGCTGAATAACCCAGGCTCAATTAAATGTCCTAACCAGCTGTTGTGGTTTTGTTTGGTGAGGGGGGGGCCTAAGGTGGTAGCTTCTGTAGAAAACTGCTAGAAATTGCTCCCCTTTGTTCAGTGGACTCAGCCGGGCCTAGGGCGGACCTGCTGCTGGCCAAGGCCTAGCTAATTGATAGCAGAATGTCCCGTGATAGCGCCTCTGTGATAACATATTTTAGAAGGGGAAAACAGAAAAAAAAAGAAGAGAAGAGAAGATGTGAAGAAGCTGAGCGGGGCAAAGGCCCAGGTGGGGAGGCGCAGGCCTTATGAGCCTTGCAGGCCTCACCCTCTGGCCTCTTGCTCGGGGGGCCAACTGGGCCTGACTTGGCCCAGCCCGGCTGCAAGAAGTGGAGAGGAGATGAGGTGGATGATGTGAAGAAATTCTGAGAGGCGTCTGCCCATGGAGGTCCACGGAGGAGCAGAGATCCACTTGGAGCCTGTGAAGGACCCCACATTGGGGGAGGTGGATGCCTGAAAGCGGCTGTGACCCGTGGAGGGCCCGCTGGGGCAGCTGTTCTTGAGAGACTGCACCCTGTGGAAGAGATGACCCACCCCAGAGCAGTTTCACGAAGGACTGTGGAGTATGGGTGGGACCCCACCATGGAGCAGGGGAGGAATGTGAGGAGTTCTTCCCCCAACTGTGAAGCAGTGGCGTAAAACATCGCATGATGAACTGACCACAACCCCCATTCCCTCTTCCCCCCTGTGCCGCTTGGGTGGGGAAGGCAGTAGAGATAATGTTAAGCTCACGAAGAGGGAGGGGTGGGGAGGAGGTTTATCTTGTTCTCTGTCCTGCTGGTTTTAGTAATAAATGTATAGTTTTCCCCAACTCAAGTCTTTTTTTTTTGCCCATAACAGTAACTCTAAGGATTTTTCCCTGTCCTTATCTCAAACCTCGAGCCGTTTTTCTTATATTATCTCCCCTTATTCTCTCGAAGGGTGGGGGAAGTGAGAGAAAAGCTGCGTAGTCTGGTCCTGATCGGGGTTGAACTACGACACCAGCATAATTTTAAGGCATGAACTTGCAAGTCTGAGACAGGGGAAACCAGATGAAAGTGGGCCCAGAAACCAACAGATTTTAGGTCTCTAGACTTCTTGCACATGTACAGAGTGAGTCTGCACGACAGGAAATAACTTGGAGTTGCACCAGTTCCTGCTCCTAAGCAAATTTAAGCAAGACTTAGTCACTAACTTGTTCAGACTGAGACAATGCTGGGCAAAAGACAGGCAAAAATCCAGCAAACCAACTGGAAAACTTTGAATCAAATGACAGGTGAATTGAGACACTTTGAAGAGTCAGAGGCTGAACAAGGTTTGCTTGGAGCAATTTTAGAATCAAAAGCTCCAAGCATGCCAGAGTTCTGTTTTCAGTGCCAAAGTCCTAATTGGTTTAAGTCCTATAAACAACGCAGAGTGGAAAAATATTAACACGTTAGTGCTGGTGGATCAAAGAACAGATTGATTTCCCAAGGCCACTCTGGCAAAAGAGACAAGAACTGAGCACACATTTCTCAAGTCCTAGCCCAGCATTTCCATTAGAAGATTCTTTTTAAAGGATTTATTTACCAAATAATCTTACCAATAATGCATAGTTCACCCCCTTAAGAGTAGGTCAAATTATCACCAAAGAATAACTACCCTGAAAAGACTCTCTGTTTGCTCTTTTATTGTACTAAACAACCTCAACAAACTCAGTCTTCCCTTGTAGATCACATTTTCTAGATGTCTGATAAAATCTGTTGGTTTGCTCTGGACTCTTTCCAATTAGTACATATCTTCTGAAGTGCACCAATTAAGATTAGTTTTGGCACAGCACCAGGCACATTAATGAGAATGATGATTACCAAAAAGTCTCTCAAAACATTTCAGTTTGTGCACTTATAAAGTATACAATATAATGAAAAGAAAAATAAATAAAACTTTTTGGAAATTTACGTCTCCCAAAAGAGTTCTATCACCTACTTAAGGATGCTGGTAAACAAAGTCAGATTATTACTCAGACAGTACTGGAAGTCACAGAAAGAGTAAATAACTGACATATTCTGTCAGAGTCACACAGCATCCAGAATGGGGACAATGATCTAATTCCATTGAAAGAAAAAAGAGTTAGACAATCTGTCACTATGAAATCAGAAATTCAGAAATACACAGCCCAATACCAAAACTTCTTACTGAAAAAGTACAATGACATAATCCAATGGTACTCTGACACCAGTTCTGAACTGAAAATTTCACTTTAAGACAGTACTGTATTTATCTCAAGTAATATGTCTGAATCTGAGGGAAGGAAAAAAAAAAAAAAAAGCTGTTTTTCAGGAGGTATTTGCCAACATATACAAAGTTAATACTAGCTGCAGTAGGATGACCTTTACAACATAAGCAGTAACGCAGACCAAATCATATTTTGTCTAAATGTCTTTGGGTGCAGTTTCTCCTTGGCTAAGGAAAATTATGCTCACATTCAGCTCAATGGCTTCTTTACCTGTAACACAGCAATTGATGAATCCTAACAAAACTAATACCAAAATTTCATAAAATAATCTATCACTTCCCTGTTACAAATGGGATCCACCAACTTAATTGGCATTTTGACAATTTGAAATGGTCATGTGTCTGTGTATACTTTCATGGTGCATGATATAGCTGCACTCCTGCCTCCACAGTCAGGCACTGTCTTATATCCCTAATAGAAGAAAATAGTCAATAACGAAAGGATCTTATCTCAGAAAGAAGACAAGAAAGCAGTAAATTTATTACTAAGCTGAAAAAAACCTCATCCTGTGGCAAAAACCCTTTTGTCAAGACGAAACTTAAGTTTTGAAGCAAAAACCAAAACACTTTGTATTCTTAAAACAATAGCAAAAAAATTTTACCTCCTCCCTATGTAAGATGTTCAGGTATTTATGGCCTATACAAAGACACGAATAAGAATATAATTATCAAGAATAACAAACACAATTAGGGTTGTTTTTTGCCATATTAATACAATATCTTGTTCCCACTTTCTTCCAGGCTGCAAGCCACGTGAAATAAATTAATGAGCTGCTTCCAAGCTGTAAGTGTCTTACTCCTATCCAAAAGCAATGAAAAATTAAAATTATCATATTTCATGCCCTTATTCTCTCAAAGAGACCATTGCATAAAAATGAACTTAGAAACGTATGTAAAACAATGAAGGCATAACACTTGATTAATTTAAACTAAACTAACCTCTCTGGCTTTTGAAAGCTAGATGTTCAGAAATTATACTACCTTGCCATGCAGAGCTGCATTAGTTAGAAAATGAGTCCTCTGGCAAAAACACAGAAGGGAAAAAAATGAAACAAACCAGAAGAAACTAATTTTGTTTTAAAAGCAACATTTAAAAAGCCCACTATTGCTGCGCATCTTGATAATCCCTCACAGAAGTCTTCATAAAACTGTCAACATTTCCTGCCATGGAGTGGATTACATCCATCAGAGAAATTACAACCAGTCAGTTTACTAGCTAGGTCTAAGTTAGTTATTTTCCTCAGTATGAGAATGACTGAACTCAATGGAAAAACTCCCCATATAGTGACTTTCCCTGACCCCCTTCACTTGCTGTACCGTCCAAGTCTTGTGTTTGCTGTCTGGCCACTGGTATTGCAACAAGCACAGTGGTTGAAAACATAAAAGTAATACCTTGGAAACAGCAAAGGCTAAGTATATGGATCACTCTTATGTATAACATTTTAGGAAAGAAATCTGATTCAATTACTACCAAGAGGCCAATGTAATTGAACAAGAACAGATTGCTGCAGCTTTGCAGAAAGCCCAAAGAGTTGTTTGCTGTGAGTGAACTGTTTCAGAAAAAATTTGGATTATCTCTCCCTTAGAAGAGATATTACTTACACAGAAATATCTACACTTCCTTCTGCTTTTCTTTCTGTTTCCCTTTCAGATAGAGGCTGACCTTGAACTTTCACCAGTGTATAAAATCACTCAGATGCAAGGCAAGTTACTATTAAAATAATGTGCCCAAAATCATGAGTTCTCACTTTGTTGCTATATGAATCTTTTACTCTTGTTTCATTGAGTTCCACTTTTGTTAACTTCTCTCTCACTCTCTTTGCATTTTCTTTTCATAAAATAAATACAAAAATAAACTAGTATCCCAAGACAAATCAAGAAAATTGGTCTGTGCCTTCCCTGAATACAGCAATATACTAGCATGCTCTTTAACAAATTTAATGTGATACGTCTTGGGAAACAGGGGAGAAAGCAAAAGACTTATATTTGAGAAATGCAAGTCAACCCTCTTCCCCCAAACATAGTTCTTTACTTAATTAATAGTCTTGCAAACTGACATTTTTGTATTATTATACATATTCAACATAAGTTAGAATGTTTCAGTATTTTCAAATACACTGTTATTGTACTGGAAGTATCAAGAAACATCATTGGATATTTCTGGAAAACCATTTTTGAATGTTGTGCAGACTTAAATACAGTAGTCAGCTGTCTGAAAAGATTACATCAGTCCATATACCTTTTTTCCTAGTAATTTTTTTGGAAAAGGGCTGAAAATGAGTTACGGCTTTGGGGTTACAAAATTATTTTTGTAGGTAACACTGTTGTTAAATTTAACAAATGCTATGTAAACTACTCCCTCTAGTTAATCTTTCCTTCATGAATACCAAAGGAGTATTTGTCTTTTAATTATAGAGGGGAAAAATAACACACCTTAAAAAGAATTATGCTGGTGGATGTTTCATTGCCGTATGCTGTATATTGTTTCTGCCTCAGGAACAGCTAGAATTGTTAGCAGGAATAATGGAATAGGAATAGGAATAGGAATAGGAGTAGGAATAGGAATAGGAATAGGAATAGGAATAGGAATAGGAATAGGAATAGGAATGATGATGATGTATATGTACAGTAATCTTGCTGATTTCTCTTATTCCAAACAATCCATTTTCCATCACCTTTCTCCTTTGAACCCTGCTTTAATTTTTCTCCTACCTACTATCCCGTGAACATAAGAAAGCTGATGGGCAGTACAATTTTCTGAAAATAGGAACCATTCCTAAGGCTCTATTCATAAAGCAGACTTTTTGTGCATAGTATCTCATGTCAGTTCTGTACTTCACTCAGGGCTTGGTACAGAGCCAGAGGAGACGCCTACAGTTCATACACAGAGATGTGCGAGATAGGACTCACCCTTCAAAAAACACAACAAAACAAATCTATTTGGGCTTATCTCCCACATAGATCTTCCACATACCTTTGCATACAGGAATCTATGCACTTGAAAATTCTGAACTAAGTGTTTTCTTCAAAGTCTTGCATCAGATAGAGAAAGAGCTATGGAAAAACCTGTATTTTCTGAACTAAAAGTCATGGGCTTTCACTCATGGCAGAAACTCACTTCCTTCCACTACACTACAAACAGCTGAGACTACAGCAGGAAATACTTACTTGTGACATTGACGATATTTTTGAAACCATGTCACAAACTGGCCCACCAAAGCAACAGATGTCATCTATGTGAATGTAGGCAAAAGAGAGTGGAAGAGCAGCTCTGTTTCAAATGTGTCTTTTGTCATTCCATCAGATTTGTGCTAAAAATTTTACATCTTAAATTGAATGTGCAGAATGTGGAAGAAAAACTGCAATGCATTTTTAAATGCTTTTAAAGAGCAACAGGACACTGATTTCTACAGAACATGCAAATGTCGTCCTGTATTAATATTTAATTGGTTAAAACACTCCCGTATAAGTAAAAAGAAAAAAGTTTTAAAAATAACTATTTAAAAGTACTATTACTCCCTTTTGTGCCTAAAAAATTTTAAATAGCAAATTAAGTATACATAAGTATAAATTTTGTATTTCATTTTAAAATATACAACACACAAAAATTGCTAGTGAAACTTTAATAACAATTTAGGGACAACATCTCTTAGCTGCACTAAAACAGAGAATAATAAGAAATTCAAAAGTGGAAAAGTTAAATATTCTCTAGTCTGTTCCTATTAACAGTCTGAATAGTCGTGGATGGAACCGTTCACCAAGATTACTATGTTCTGCCAAGGATTTGTATTGCCTTAAAACTGAAATCCATTTAACTTACATTAAATGCTGGAATTACACATAAAGAAATAAACCACTACAACACTGTAAATACTTTACAAAAGAGACTTGCACAAGTTGTTAAAACACATACATGGATTTGTGAGTCTATTTTAGTTACTGATATACTGATATACATACAGGTCTAATTCTTATCTCAGTTCAGGAAGGGAGGATTTTCAGGGAGAAAAGAAGTACTAAGGCTTGAGGAAAAAAGGCCTGCAGGTAAAAATCCAAGAAAGGCTAGACAAGCAGATCAGGAAAAAGCTGAGGTTCAAGTTCCTTAGAACAAAAGAAAGTCATGGCAAGAGTTCTGCACAGAAATGCAATATGCACTTGTTCTGGATTACAGGAAGAGAGAATTATCAGCTCTTAAATAATCATGAACGTTATAACAACTACTGCAATGGTAAGAGAAAAAAATAGATGGTTAAGTTTCAGCAAACACAAAACTGAAGACTGTTTTTTTTTTAGTTTTTCTGATTAATGCTCAGAGAAGGATCAAGAAGAGACAAGAGTAACTTGCAGCTCAACCTGATGGCTGACTGGCTCACTCAGGCCATGCTCTCACAAAGGATGAACACGAATTATGTCCACTTGAGCATTTTCAGTTATGCTACCAAAATAGGGCAATAAAGTTAAAAGCACCTACGGTCTCTTACAACAACCAGAACCTTGATTGTCTAATTGTTTTCTCTAGACTACTACATCTCCCAGTCTTTTTAATTGAAGGAACACTTAACCTCTGAAAGAAAAATCAGAGACCATCCTGTGCTTTCTGTGCCAAAATAGTCACAATGATCTTCTTTTAGAGACAAATAAAAACAAAGATTAAAAATTTAACCTAATTTTTGTTCTCCTCTTCCATTTCGCTTGCATGTATGGGAGCGTATGGTTGTGCAGAGACTTGGTTTTTACTTGTTTTTTAGCTCCCTTTTGATATTTTATTGACCATCAATTATCAGCAGACTATGGGCTGCACAGCATTGCTTTAGGTGGTGCTGCAATTAAATCCCATCACTCAGTGAGTACTGGAACTAATGAAGATTGGTCTCTTAAAGATTTGTTTTTCATGGTTGATTGACTTTGGTGCCTAATAATGCAAACTCCAACTGAAGCCTTCTCTTACAGCAGGCATTTATGAGGGCTGGCTGCCTTATTGTTTACTCTTTCTCTCCCTGCTCCCCATTCTCAGTTTAATGATGCAGCTTTTTCTTTGTCTGTAGCCCTTCAGGGGACATTTACAGAAGCCTTCTACTATAGTCTGCCATCTATTTTCTCAAAGGTTGTAAGAATTTATCAGTCTTTGTAAGATGTGCTTGAAGTTGGCCACTGAACTCAAAAAAGTTATTATGGAGATGTAGGGGCAACTGTTCACTGAATGTACACTCAGTAAACCTATATCTTCCTTCCACAGGAAGTGAGGCTAAAATAATTTGCCATACTCTGGTTTTCTTTTCCAAAACTCATTGTCCTTTTACTGGGAAGAAAAAAAAACCACAAAATCTTGCTACTGAAATATGAACAGAACAAAACAAACTATTCACACCCATTACTTAAATGCCTTCCCGTACCTCATGCCTTCTAGACAATCCTATTCTCGTCCTTCCTTCCTTACTCCAGCCCCAAACTGAGGTGCTATGCACCCATACTCTCATATGCTGGGACCAGAGTACCTCATTCTCCCTTACCTGGCTCCATCTCCTTAGACATCTACGCCACACCCAGTCTACTTATTATCTGCTCCCAACCTCACCTTATCTCAGCCCCGCTTCCGAGCCAGAAGTGCAAGTATGCTTCAAAACAGTCACCCTGTATGAAGCAAGAGACTTCAAACAGTGGCTCAACATTTATCTGCAAAAATTTCAAGACAGAGGTGAACTCACATTAATATATTGCAGGCTATTGTCAGTGTGAAAACAGTACTTGATAAAAAGGTAACTGTACACTTTGTCTGCCTTTCAAATACATTCCAATATGTTCACATAAAATCTGAGTTTTCTGAGTTTAGAGAAGACCTTTCAATACCAGATGTAAAGCAAATGTTTGTGTTCATTACAACAGGAGATGAGACCTACAGGTTTGTAATTTTTTTTTTCCCCCACAAAGTAATTCTTACATCCCATGCTGCTAAGAGACAGTCCACCAGAAACAAGACTTTGACAAGTTGTTTTCATAGATTTTTAGGATTTGGCACACAAACCTCTGGGGTTACATGAAAAAAATAATAAATTCATTGCTGATTCAGCAGTGCCTCAATGATGAACGATCTGAAAAGATGACAATGTCAAGGTATTGAATTAATTGGATTCTCAAAACACAGAGTCATTTCGGAAGATGTGGAAAATATAGGGAAATACATTTTACGGAACTGTAGATAAAAATCAAGGTTTTTACCCCTCGCAATCATTCACTCATTCTTTAAAGTTACAACTCTTGAATTAAGACTTTTTGATCTAGGAAAAACACATAGGAAAAAGATTACAAATTTCTAGATAAAGAAACTAATATTGTTTAAAACCAGGGAAATAATTTTATTAATTACTGCTATCTGGAGTCAAGTCTCTGCGATTTTGTAATTTTTAAATTTCTCCACAATGCTGCTTAAAAAACTCAATCATTTTAATGCAATCAGACATCAAATTCTTGCTTGGCACCAAGATTAACTGAGTATGCACAAGGTGATTACAGTTATGTATTATTTACACTGCTACATATGCAAAATCCCCCTCATACTACAGACTAGAACTTTATTGTGTCAAATATTACATACATAATAGTAGAATCCATGTCTCATATTTTAAAGGAGAAGCAATATATGCATACCTCTGGGAGATGGGAGGAAATGTGAGCCAGTAAATAATTGCAAGGTGCAGCACCCAAGTTCCCTAACCATTGTAAAACTAGAGACTTCAAATTATATATAGTAAAAAAAATGACTAAAGTAGAATTCTAGTTTAAATATAATGTCAAAAGCCTATATACCACCCTAAGGACCTGACTTACCATATAAATAAGACATTTTGTAATGACAGTATATATTTAAGATATAGTTTACACAAACATATAAGACGGCCTACAGGAAAGATGGGGACAGGCTGTTCAGTAGGGCCTGTTGTGATAGGACAAGGGGTAATGGGTTTAAATTAGAAGGAGGTAGGTTTAGATTAGATATTAGAAAAAAAATTTTTACAATGAGAGTTGTAGAGCACTGGAACAGGTTGCCCAGAGAGGTGGTGGATGCCCCATCCCTGGAAACATTCAAGGCCAGGCTGGATGAGGCTCTGAGCAACCTGATCTAGTCAGGGATGTCCCTGCTCCTTGCAGGGGGGTTGGACTAGATGACCTTTGAAGGTCCCTTCCAACTCTAGCCATTCTATGATTCTATGATTCTATGATTCTATATGTGTATAAATTAAACACATACATAACTATACTCAGTCTGCTTTCAGAACATAGTAATCATGGAATCAGAGAAAGAAATATGACGAGACTCTGATCGAATGCCAACATTGCAGCCATTCAGTTGTTACAGGGAGTGTTTATTGTCCCGGAACAGGAGCCGATATTGTTCATTGAAAAGCCATTGGTTAAAATGTCTGAACACTGTTGGGAAGAAGGACCAAAAATGAACACTTTCCAGCTGTTCTAGCTATGTACCCTAATTCCTAAATTGTCCAGCAATACTCTCTTGCATGACTTCAGCGTGCCTTTGTGAAGTGGCAAAGAGCTGGCATGGGAGAGAGAATCCTGATCCCAAATCAGATAGCTCTCATTGGTCATAGTCTGCCTTGAGAGAACAGATTGCTTTGCGATTAGGAGAGCACAGAAGACAGGTTTTCTAGGTCCCAAGTTCTCTAATCATTATGACACTGCAGGCATGTTGATCACTGCTACCATGTTTCCCTCCGGTTTTGTTCTTACCGCAACTTCTGAACTCTGTGTCGATTTCAGATTTTTTGTGTACTTGGCATACCTTTAACCATGCCTCTCTGATCCAGCCCTCCATGGATTTCAGGTCATATACTAACCACTGTCTGGATACCAAACAAAATGGGCGTTAAGTCAAGCAGCAATTCTTCTGCTGTAATGAAGACATTAGGTGCCTACTGCACAAGCCTACGGACACCAAGTACATCTACTGGCAGACTTGGGTGACTACATCTACAGGGTTTTGTGGCTTGTGCCCTTGAGCCACATTTCAGGTGCTTAGATGCTTTTCTGAATACGGCCCAAAAAAAACTGATCCAAAAGTTTTCTTACTCTGAGTTTTGTAATAACAGATCTCCGCGAAAAAAATAACAAGAATTACCAGAGAAATCTTCCCTCTACTCTCATTAGATACCGCTTTTCAGATTTTTCACAGGTGGAAGATTAGTGCTGCATAAGCAACCAACCTAATCACTGGCATTTAAGACTTGTATTATAAACCATTTCTCATTTCAAACAACAGAAACCCCTCATACACATAGACTAGTTCTGCATGCCTTTGCTTAGGTGAAATGAGATTGCATTTGAGTCTATTAAAGGCAGAAAGATTCGTTTTCAGCCTCATCTTTTACCATTGCATTACATTTCACTTTTAGTTTTCCATAGAATTTTTAAAACTTTTCTGTAGCATGAGGGGATTATAGTTTAACACAAGGCTTTCACAAGATATTAAAGAAATTAAAAAAGAGAGGAAATGCAAATAGATGGTATGGTATAGTAATTTTATGTGCTACTAGAGACATTAATTTACAGTTTTACTGGTTCACTTCCTACTTAGTTCTAGAAAAGTTCTCCAGAAGTATAGTTTGAGCAAAACTATTGCTACTCACCTAGATCTTCCAATTAAAGGCTAGCAGTGTTCACTGCCAATGCTCTGTGTGCAGTAACAACAGCAAAAACATGCACTGAAAAGGAAAGATGTAACTCCATGCAGTGGACGCTCTAGTCTTCTATAACCTAGATTTTGTAAAAGCCCATCCTAAAATCCATGCTTATTAAATGTACATTGTTCAACCAAGACAGAAAAGATCTATTAATATCTAAGGATAAAGACAGTGTATTCTGCAGTCTATTTTATAGGTATCTGTTCTGAATCTGAGTTCTCCACAACTCTCCTTATTTTGCAAGGAAAAAAGGAAAAAACTGTCAGAAATACACCCAAGATGACACTGTTAAAAACTTTCAATAGGATCATAAATGACTATCTCAGGAATATCGTATGGAAGCTACTTCTATATTTATTTATTTCGAATAAGTCTTCATGCAGACTCTTTTCCAAAGTTTAACTTCGGTTAATTTATGTCTTGATAAGTCTAGTAGCTTATGAGACCTCACCTGAGGTTAATGGTGTATTTCAACCCTCTAGGGAACAAAGGTTTGAAGCAATGAGGCAAACAAACCTGCATTAATTCCTCCTAGCCTTCAGCAGTGTATGATAGAATCTGTCAGCCTTACCTACCATCTTTACTGAAAAAAATAAAGGTGGTTCCCTGCAAATGAAGAAAGCTGTGATTTTACTTTTTCAGATACTTAACAAGTATAACTTTTAAATATAACTTATACATTTTTACCAAGTTTTACATTCTTATGTATTACCTACTGTTCTAAAATTGGACAGTTGGAAAAACGCAAGAATCTTGAAGTTTTATAAGACATTTAAAACCAAACTTGTGACATTAACAAACTTGTGACATTTTGCATTCATAAGTGTATCAAATGTCTTTTAAGAGGGAATAATACTTGGAATGTCACTGTTCCCCAGGGTGAGACAAATGTATGACAAAGCTTGTTTTGAAACACGGAGGAGGCAAACCAGAGAAGCCCGTAACTTCTGTATAGAGTATAGTTTCAAGTCACTACACACTTCTCACACTTCATAGGGCAAGGTAGAAGCACTTAGCAATTTTACATATATAATCTACTAAGAAGTAATGCTCATACTTTTCATGAAGTATCAGTATCAGATTACTGATATCAGTTAACAAGCAAAGCCAATGAGTCATGCAAAGAGCGGAGAGAGATATATTGCCATTTGCACCTTCACCCACCCTTTGCTGCTAGGAATATAATGCTGCATCCAGTGGAAAGTTTCTAAATATTTTTTTTTCCCCATTAAGAAGTGTTCCTACCTAAAGGTATAGGCATTCTTTTTTTTCGCTATATTTCAACTAGATTGCTTTACATCAGAAAAACAAACAAAAAGCAGGAAAGAAATGGAACTTACAGACTCTGGAAGTGCTATCAAAGGATTGTGAAAGTTGTCCCTTACAGTAAGTAAGTATCTGATTTTGGACAATCTCAGATCAAAACCAGGACCATAGTTTTCTTTAAAAGTAAGCTTTAGTTGATGTACAGAAAACAGTATTTCTTGAATTCTGCAAATCACATGGATTACTTAGGTTGCTAACTGCAAACAGCTAGTCTTACTGGCCACGATAGATTTTGCATGTTCTGTTCTAATTGCTGCACCCATAAACTCAAACTAGCACAGTTTTCAGGCACTTGTGCTAGTATTACCAGTTAAGAGAAGACCTCATATTGTTTTCTTTTAGAAAAACTGAGTCTAAAATACTTTTTATAGTTGAACTGTACATTTTTATTTTTTCCAAACTTCGTGGTTTTCCCATAGATTTTCTACGAAGAATTAACAGGTTGGAAAGCAGTACTTTTTAGAGCTTTCCTTTCGTTCCCTGAAGGAATGTACATGCCCAAATCAGACTGCTGGCCCTCATGTTTTTTAAAAACAACAAAATACCAGACTTTGCTGGAAGTTGCTTCAGGGTCTCATACTGTAAGCTTTTGTTACTTTCAATTAACAGTGGGGCTGGACTTTCCAAGACAACTGCTCAAAGGCCTTGTTTATGGCCAAAAGCTCAGGCTACAGCTGCTTCCATAGCATTACGCTGCACGATACGAAGCTAAAGATTTACCAGTCTTCAACGTAAGGCACAACTTAAGCCTCATGTTTGTGTACTTTTAGTTTCATAAATCCATAGGGCATGCCTTTGCCCTTTTTCAACGGTGCCTAACGCCAGCCGGCCCCTTGCCCGTGGCCGGTGCTGAAGGTGTGGCCGGGGCCGAAGGCACCTGGCCCTGAGGCAGCGAGGGGGCCAGGCTGCCACGGCGGGCCCTGCGCGTCCCTGTCAGCTCCTCTGCCCTCGTGGGCTGGCGGGAACCGCTCCTCCTCCACCTCCATCCTCAGTACGGGAACGCGTAAGTTATTCAGACAAGGAGAAACGCTCAGACGGGAGAGTAAGGGGTCCAGCCGCAGGGATTCCCCCGGCTCCGAAACGGGGCGCCTGTCACGGCGGCGGAGACGCCCGCCCCGCCCGCGCAGCCCGGAAGGGAGGCGGCTGGAGGAGACACCCCCCTCCACCGCCTTTATCGCTTGCACACCACCGGGGTGTGCAGGCTCCCGGTGCCGCCCCAGCAGAGACGCTTTCTCGGGGAGGGGGCACGGGCTCACAAAAGCCTCCCTTATCCTGGCCAAGCACGCTCCCCCCGCCGACGGCAGGCCGGCACTGCAGCCTGGCTCCTCCTTCCCCTGCCTTCGGAAGGGTTGATTCCATCCGCTCGGCTCCTCTCCCCGCCGCGGCGCCCGAGTTGGTTCAGCCCGGGGCAGGCGCTAGGAATCTGCCCTGTCCCCTTTGAAGAGCCTCGGCTCAGGCTCTCCCTTTCCCTCCCACCGCTGCTGCGCGCTACTCGGTTCCGACTGGGCCCTCCCGCCCGGGCGGGCGGGCGGGCGGCGGCTCCTCGACAAGTTCCTGCTCCCCCTGCCCGGGGCGCGCGCACGAGGCTGGCTCGGCCGTTGGGGGCGCGCGGCGGC